>CM054137.1:83496775-83526789 GCA_028751875.1 Rapana venosa | reverse complement strand
AAAATACATCTTTTCTTATTAAGGTACAGAAAGAAGATAGTATTTGATCGGCTGCCGATTAGAGGGAGAGCAGAAAGAGAGAGAGAAGGGAAAAGTAACTATGCATACAACAATTTCAAACGGAGACAGAGAGTATCAGGGCGAAGAGAGAGAGAGAGAGAGAGAGAGAGAGAGAGAGGGGAGAGAGGAGAGAGAGAGAGAGAGAGAGAGAGAATGGATGAATGAATGAGATGAATGAATGACATGAGATACTTTATTTTCCAAGGGTAACAGAGTAAGTATTCACATGCGGCCTTGCCTGAGAGAGAAGAGAGAGAGACAGAGAGACAGAGAGGAGACGAGAGAGAAGACACAAGAAGACAGATAGTAAGAGAGACAGAGACAGAGACAGGCAGACACAGACAGACAGACACAGACAGACAGACAGACAGACTTATGTGAACCCGACTGACGCTTGTTTAAAATCACGAACAATGTCTGGCTGTACAGTACTACAGCAGCTGAAGCTTAAGCCACTGCCACACCCTCTGAGGAGTGTGCCCATTCAGGGGCCGTAATTCCAGTCAGCTCAGGTCACAGGCTTTATCCCCCCTACTCAATACAACCTTCAATACCGTCATAGGGAGATGTTACTGTCAAGTGGGGGGTGGGGGGGTAGGGGCGGTTGTTTTATGATTATGTGACATGTCATTTTCCTTACAAGAGAAACTGTATTGATTCTTGCATTGGTTTTCTTCCACTGTTTATCTCCTCAAATCTCCCAGAAGTCTTGAATGTAGCTAACTTAATGATGAATAAAAACGGTCGCATACGCAAAAGTCACACCGTTGGCGAACTTCGTAGCTCTAGCTGAGAAATGAAAAAAAAATTCTTCTAAAAAAGAATACAAATAACAGATAAAAATTCGAATCAAAAGTTGTGTTTCTCTCTCTCTCTCTCTCTCTCTCTCTCTCTCTCTCTCTCTCTCTCTCTTCCTTTTTCCCAACACCCACCCAAAACCACAAAAAAACCCCCTTTCAACCTTTGTTAAAAGTTTTTTTAAAAACTTTACAAAAAAAAAAAAAACAAAAACCCGCTTAATTCTTAACCCCAAAATCAAAACCCTACCAGGGTGAAAAGTTCGTGCAGTTAAAGGGCCTGTACCTGACCACAGAAAAGAATGACAGGGGTTGTTGTTCTGTGTTTAAAGCCAGCGCGTTTCCTTTCCTTTCTACCGTTTTTCCCTTTAGCCAGGCGGGGTACCCAAAAAAGGGGGGCTCCCTGGGGAAAAGAAAGAGGGGGGTTTTGCAAGGGGCGTACCATACCCTCTCGGGGTCGGGGCATTTTTCCCCCACCAATTTTTGGCCTCGGGGTTTTGGGTTAAGGGATGGGTGCCGTTTTTCCCCCTTCTTGTCATTTCCCCATTTTTTACCCAGTTTAAAATGGTAAACCTGCCCTTTTGGGCAGGGGGGAAAAGCGGAGGAAAAAGGGAGGGGCCCCCAAAGGGGGGTAGGAAGGGGAGGTTTGGGGCACCCCCCCTACGATTAAAGGTTATGGGCCCCTTTAATTTCACACCTTTCAGTGTGGGCATGCTACCCTAAAGCAATCTATCTAGTGCGGCGCCTCACCACACCCTCCCCCCCCCACTCCACCCATAAAAACCTTTTTACAACTTACCCCGGGTCCCTCTTTTTAAACCCACACAGAACATTTTTACCATTTAAAAAAAACCTCACCCATTCTCTTAAAAATTTTTTCCTAAAAAACAACAAAAAAACAACAAACCCAAACCCCAAAGGCACTGGTGTCTGTTGACATTACCCCAAAAGGCACCGGATGGGAAATTCGTCGATTCTCCCCCTTTGGGCTGGGATAAAGGGGGGGGAAAAAAAAGGGTGTTCGTTTTTGGGGGTATGACGGCTGGGAAAAAGCTCGCCGCTTTCTTTTTTTTCCTTTTTTTCTTTTTATGCTATTTCCATTTTTGCCCGGGGGCGTTTTCAACCAAAAATTTCGGGTTCCCTTTTTTGGGGGGGCCCGGGATCCCACAAAAAGGAAATTTATTACTTTTTTTTTTCCTTTTTTTCGTATTTTTTTTTAAAAAAGTGGCTTTTTTTTTCCTCGGTTTTTCTAAACCCAAAAAAGGCCGGCCCAACACCCCCCCCCCCCTTTCCCCCCCAAACAAAAAAAAAACAACACACCCCCCGGTGTATGGGGATTTGTGTTTCTGCAGGTTTCCCCGTTAGGGAATTTTTCCCTTTTTTTAAACGGGGTTGATTTCCCTTTTCAAGGGTGGAGGTCACAGCGTTAAAAGGCGGGGCCACTTTCTTCCTTCCTGTCCCGCTTTTCTTTGGTGGAGTGTTGGTGGGCCCTTTCCCAATTTCCCAAAACACAAAAAAAACGAAAATTAAAAAAAAGATAAATTTCCCTTAATACCCCACAACCCCAATTAAAAAATAAAAAATTTATAAAATAAAAAAAAACACACACACCACCCCCACACCACAAAACACACACCACACACACCACACCACACACACAAAGGGCAAACAAGGAAAGCCGTTAAAATTGAAACCCCCAACGTGTTCGATTCTTTTTCTGATTTTTTGGGTTTTTTTGGGGTTGGGGTTGAAAAAGGGGGTGGGGAGGTGATTGTAATTTTTGTATCATCCCTTTGTTTTTCAGTGGTGTGGTTTTTTTTGGTTGTGTGGTGGGTGGGGTCGGTTTTTTTCCCCTTTTGGTTGTTTTCCCCCCGTTAGGGGTTTTTTTGGGGGGGGGCCGGATTAAACTCTTTTTGTTTTTTTTTTTAAATTTGGTTTTTATTGTTTGCGAAAAAAATTCGTTTATGTTAAAAAAAGTTTTGTGTTTAGTTTTTGTTTTGTTTTTTTTTTCCCCGGGGCCCCGGGGGGGAAAAAACCCCCCAAAAAACCAGGGAGAAAAAAAACAAAAAAAACCCCCCCCAAAAAAAAAAAAATGGTGGGTTTGTTTTTAAAATTTTTAATTACCCGGGGTGTTCCCCTTTTTTGGGTTTTTTTGGATTATATGGCTTTTGTTTGGATGAGTTTTTTGGGGCCCCCCTTGCCCCGCAAAAAAAATTTTTTAAGGTTAAACCCTTCCGTTTTGTAGGGTGGATTGTGGGATGGTCTAGAAGTTTTTAAAAAAAAAACCCAAGGGGGTTTGCAAAAAAAACTTTTTTTGCTTTTTTCCATTATTTTTAAAATAAAAAAAAAAAAAAATAGTAAATAAATAAAATAAAAAACAACCGGACGCCCCCACCCCAACACACCCCCACAACACACACACAACCCCCCCGCCCAAAACACACCAAACCTTTAAAACAAACGAAAAGAAACACACACACACACACACACACCCAACAACACCCCACACGGGCGGGGGGCCCCGCCCCCCCCCCCCCCCCCTCCCCCCACCCCCCCAACCCCCCCACACCCCCCCCCCCCGCACCCCCCCACCCCCCACAACCCAAAAACCCACCAACCGCAAACAAAACACCCCCCCACAACAAAAAGCCTCCCCAATTTCCCCAAAACCACTCCAAAAACCCCTTTCCAAAAACTCGCGAGGGAGGGTCCGTGCGGGTTTTCCCCAAAAAAATTTCCCCCGGGGATTGGAAGGTGGGGAAAGAAGGAGGGGTGCAGGGGGGGCAGGCGGGTTGGGGACAAAAGCCCCAAGAATAGGGTTTTTTAACCCCAAAACCTCCCCAGTGAGCCACCTTGAAAAAAAATTCCAAAAGGACATGGTGGGGACATTATTATTTCCATTCCCCTTGCAAAAAGAGGGTCCAACATTTTTCCAAACCTTTCCTTTTGGAGACCCCCCAAAAGTGTTTGAAGGGAACATAATACGGGGACAAGCCCAGGTCACAACTTTGATACAATCAGTAAAAGAGCTGGGGGAATGCCCCAACCACCCCAGGGAAAAACCCAACTTTTGAAAAACACTGTAAAGGGGACAAGACCAAAAGTGCCCAAAATTATTTTTCTTGGCGACCCCTCCCGCCCAGGCCATTAGTGAGTCAACCAGCTCCCAAAAGCACGCTGTTTGGCAACTCCGAAAGTTTTTGGGACGGGAGGGTTCAACAGAAACCAAGAAAGTTCACCGGTAGTCTACCACCTGCTTAGGCCAGAGCAGGGAGCTCCAACCCCAGCAAAAAGCGAACCACTTCCAACCCCCTGTTTGAAAAAAATTTTTCAAAAGTGGAAGAAGATCCAGACCTGGGTTCTCACAAGGCAAAACTTCCCAGACCACCATCCTATGAACCCCCCTTTTCGTGGGAGGCCAGGGGTTTTTTGCATGCCAACAGGCCCCCAGGAAACTTTCTTTTTTGGCAAATTTCCCAAAAGGAAAGAAAGGGGCCAAAAAAAGGGGGTTAAACACTGAAAGTCACTAAACCCAAAAACTTGAGAAAAAGCAGAAGAGGGAATTTGAGGGACGGTGGCGAGGCTTCGCATGGGCCCAAGGACAAGAAAAAAATTGGAAATGAGCAACCAGGCAAGGGCAGGAAAGATAAGCCTCCAAAAGCAGCCATATACCCTCCCCATACTCTCAAAAACTTTTCAAGCGCGGATTGGCCAAATTAGTATTTTCGCCCCCCGAAATGGTCCCCCCAATCCAGGATAAAAAATTAAAAATAAAAATTTTAAAATTTTAAATTTAAAAATTTTAAAAAATAATAAATTTTTGGAATTTATATGCGCTATATCTTGCAAGACAAATCAAAGCCCTTGATAATCATTCTTCACGTCTTTACAACCGAGCAAGTAATTTTCCCATCAAGCCCCCAAATGTGCCGCCGGCGGAACCACACCCCAAAAAGGGTTACCCCCGGGGCGGGAAAAATAAAATTTTGGCTTTTGAAGGCAGGAAAAACTATAGATGAAGCAGGAGGGGAAAAATCTTAGGTTGAAATAAAATGTCTTGAGACTGGTTTTTTTAAAAGTGTCAAAAGAAGGCTTTTGGCGGGAGAAGAGGGGGGATCATTCCACTCAATGGACCAGAAATTGGAAAGAGCGAGGGCCCCGAGGGTGGATTGGTTGAATTGGTTTTTCGTAAGGCAAGGTATCTGCAGCGAGCGGGAGAACGAAAGGAGTGTAAAGTGAAGCATTACAGAGGTAGGCGCGCGCTGTTTTGTGGAGACATTTGAACGAGGGTATGATCTTAAAAATTTACTCTCTGTGGCACAGGCGCCAGTGGGGTTGCAAAAGGGGGTAATAGCTCAGTTTTTTTTCTTTTGAGGATTAGTCGGCTGCGATTTTTGTATACGTGGAAGGGGTTTTGGATTGAGATGCGGGCAGACCAGAAAACGAAAATTTGCAATAGTCAAGACATAAAAGAATGAGAACGCAAAAGTTTGGATGTTGCTCGGGGGGCAGGTACTTTCAAATTCACTAATACGCCGTATTGATGTAGCAGGACGGGCGGTCTGGGTATAAATTTTTTTTTGCATAGAGGTGTTTGTTGTCCAATAATGACCCGTATTTTGAAGGTGGAAAAGGGGGACCTGATGCATTACCAAGTTGTATTAATGTTGTGATGGAAGAGGTTTGTGTTGGCCCCAAAGCTGGTTTTCCTTTTTAACCATTGTTTAAAATTTTTCTTACCCCAATTTTATATTTAAAATAAAATTCTTTTATATCCATAAAAAAATAAATAACCATTATAAAAAAACATTATTTAAAACATTAGTCAAAATCTATCTATCTATTATTATCTTCTACTATTAAAATATCTATAAATAAAATTTAATTAATATAAAATTATAATATATATAATAAAATATAAAATTTTTATATAATTTTTTAAAAAAATTAAATAAAATATTAATAAAATAACCAAAAACCCGGGTTCAATTCAATACCCCATTAATGTTTTATCTAAAACATTATTTACAAATATCTAAGTTTAATATACATTTGGGGTTACAATTTAAAATAAAAATTTAAAATGTTAAAGGGAAAAAAAAGCGCGAAATTTTTTTAAATAAAACAAATCAAACCTTCATAAATCATTTACACACATGCAAATACAAAAATCCCAAGTAAACAAATATAAAATTTTTTTCCAAATAACAACTTATTTTGGTTATAAAGGGTTTTATTAAAAAAAAGAAAATCGGGAAATCTCAAGTAATTAAATTTAGGCTTTTTTTAAAAATAAATAAAATTTTGGGGTGGGGGGAATTTCCTTTAAGCCCAAAACAGAAAAAGCACCCAACATGGTTTGTTTAAATAAAAATTAACCTTTCACCCAAAAAAACCCAAAACCCCCCAACCCCAAACTTTTTAACAAATAACAAAAAAACAGGTGGGGTCGTAAATTTTTTCATTCATAATTTATTCTCCCCCAAAAATTTTCTTCTTTTAAAATTTCAAGGTTTTATTTCCCAAACAAATAGAAAAAACAGGGGTTCAATTAAATTTCTTAGAATTTTAAAAAAAGCTTTACTTTTAAAAAAAATTTGGTGCCGGGGTTTGTATACAAAAAAAGCATAAACGTACAAAAAAAAAAAACACAGTTCTAATTTTATCCCAATTAAAAGAAAAAAAAAAACCCAAAAACAACCCCCCACAACCCACCCAAAAACCCCCAAAACACCCCCAACATGGGACGGGTTGGGGTTTAGAGGGTGTATTGTATCTCTAAGGCCCGGACGACCCTTTTTTTTTCTTTTTTGGGATTAAACGGGAGCAGACCCCCATTCCCCAAAGCCTTCGATAACAAAAAAACCAGGGGCCCGGGAAAACGCTTGAAAAAATTTCCCCCCCTTTAAAAACCCCCCGTTACTTTTGGAAAGAGTAAGCCTTTGGGGGAGGGGAAGGAGAAAAATAAAAAAGAAAAGGACTGGAAAGGAAAAAAAAAAGAAAGAAATTTTTAAAAATAAAAAAAAGAAAAAAAAAAAAAAAAAAAAACCCGGGGGGGGAGCAAAGGGGGTTTAAAACCAAAAGAAAGGGAGTTTAAAAAGGGGCGGGAAGGAAGAAAGTGTGAAAAGGTTTTTTGAAAAGGAGAAAGCCCCGGCCCGGGCCGGGTTTGAAGGGGGGTCCAAAAAATGGCCCTAGGGGAGGGGATTGGCCAAAAGTTTTGTTTAAGGGAAAAAAAGGAACAAAAGAGAAAAGGAGAGCGAGAGAAAACCCCAAACCAAAAAAAAAGAAAAGGTTAAGAAAGGGGCACTGGGGTGGGGGGTTTTTTTTTTTTTTTTTTTTTTTCCCCCCCCCCCCCCCCCCCCCCCTTTTTTTTTTTTTTTCCCCCCCCCCCCCTCCCCCCCCCCCCCCCCCCCCCCCCCCCCCCCCCCCCCCCCCCCCCCCCCCCAAAACAAGAGGGAACCCCATTCAGAGGGGGCCAATCCTTTTGGGAAAAATTTTGACCCCCCCCCCCCCCCCCCCCCTCCCCCCCTTTTCCTTTCCCTTTTTTTTTCCTTCTTTCTCCCCTTCCTTTTTCCTCTTTCCCCCCCCCTTTTCCCCTTTTTAGTTTCTTTTTCCCCTTTTTTTTTGGTTTAGAATTAAATGGAGCAAATACTGATAACCTTATCAAAAAGGGGAAACAACGTGTGCATTTTCGACCCCCTCCCTTCCCACCCCCACCGGCCCCCCCACCCTTTTTTTAGTTGATGAAAAATTCTTTTTCTGTTCGAAAAAAGAGCATTCCAAACTTTACTTTTTTTCCGGTAAGAAAAAACTCGTTTTGTAAAATAATAATAACGATGGTCTTTAAAAAAATTATTGGTTATTTTGATTGAAATATTGCCCCGTGGGTTCTAGTTTTTTAAGACTGTTCGAGAATGGCGAGGTTCTGCTGAAGCCATCACTGGAGAAGAACAGAGGTGAGATTCTTCAGTCATTCTACAGTCAGCATCCAGCAGGGAAGGCGGCTGCTATCCAGGCCGATCCTTCCAATGCTCTGTTTCCTCAAGTTCAATTCTGGAACCTTCGCTTCGGGGACGGGATAGTTCAGTGATCGGAGCATTCGCTTTCCCCCAGCCAAGCTAAGCAGCGTCGAGCGTGGTTACCACGTGGATGGGCGACCGTTTGCGCGCCTTGGCTTCAGTACAATCCCCAGTTCACCCAGCTGTAAATGGGTACCTGCCTCTTTGGGGTCAGGGAAGTAAAGCAGCGGGAAAAGGGAGATGGCACCCCCCTCAAATCTGGCCCTAAAAAGTTGAGGTCCGGGACGCCTCCTCCCCTACGCTTATAGGTTAGGGGCCTTTTTACTTTTTTATAGCGGGATTTCAATTTATATTTTCGGATTTCTATTCTATTTTTCTTTTGTGTTGGGTAAAGGAATACAGCCACAACCATTTTTTAACTTTTTCCATTCAGTTTCAGTTCTGAAAAAAAAACTGCCAGAGTGAAAAGGCCACCCTCGTATTCCACTCTACAGAAAAAATGTTAACCTTTTTTTTTGGACGATAAATGTAGATTTTGATTGATGGCTTTCATTCAACCCCGAAACAGTCTGCACAGTGTTTCAGAAAATGAATTGTGCAAAAACGGGGAGAAAATTAGAGTCCAAAAACCGCTCTTTTGCTGTGCTTCAGTTTTTAGTGTTTTAAAACCGTCATTTTGCTTTGCACTGGAGATTGGTATTCCTTCCCGCTTTGTTCTTCTTTATGGTTTTTTGTTCTCTTCGTTTAGTTTTTTTAAATTTTTGAGAATTTATTTAATACTTATTTCTTTTAACATTTGATAAATGATATTTAAAATATGTGCTGATATTTCCTGTGTCCCAGTAGGTATAATTTTTGGTAGGGATGCTAATTTCCCCTTTGCACAAATCTAATTTGGGTACGATAATCAAACGACACTGGATGCAAAAAATACCGAATTTAAATCTAATAACAAAGCCCCCTTTCACACCCGGGCCTGCCCAAATAAGGTGCTAACGTTATGGATTTAGTGTATGAAACCCTTCAATTGCAAAAACAAAACTGCTAATGTCTGACTCCCTTCAAAAAATATGAGGAAATGAGGTCCCAAAGATTTTCAAAAAAATTATTTATAGAAATAAAATCCCCCGAGGAAGACTTCCCTTGACAAGGCCCCGAGCTCAAACACTGCTGTCTGCTTGCCATCAAACTGACTATTTTGGGGGTGTTTTTGTTGGGATTTTTTTTGTACCAGCAGTCCCCGTTCTTTCTTTGGTTATGATGAGTTTCAGCGAGCACCCCACTTCGGGAATTTTCCCACCACCTTTACAAAACAGCTCTCAATAAACCCTGATGATTTTTAAAATTTAAGCGAAAAACGCAATGTCAATAAATTTTTTTATAGTCTCAGTGGAGCTATACCATTGGGGGCTGGAATTAAAAAGTAACAGCCAGTTCCTCTCACTTACCCGGCAGGCGACAAACCCAGAGACAAACCCAAAAAACCCCCCCAAAAAACCCCCAACCACAAAAAACCCCCAGCCACTACCAAAAAAATGTTTTTAAAAAATGTGACATCTCCCGTATTTATAAGCTGGCCCAAAAAACCCTTTATTCAGGATGACGATTCAGCCCACACATGTGATCTGTAAAACCTTTTTTTTCATTTTTTGAAAGTATGTATTTTTTAGACACACACGCTATTTTTTAACGGTTGTGCCCCTTGATCGATATTCCCAAAAGGGTTTTCTAATGTTTTTTAAAATTTCATTTGACCCCTACGATAATTTTTCATTTCAGTCTTGACAGCTTTTAGTTCAGTTTTTCCTTTTAAAAGCCAGTCTCTTCTGCTCAATCATTAGTCTCTTCGCTCAGTCATTCGCCATTGTGGAAACGCTTTTAAATGTTTTTGTTTTCCTGCCCATATAGTTGACACTCAAGGCATTTGCTAGGCGTTTGGGGGGGGGGGGGGCTGCAGTGACAGGACTGTTTGCTTTTTTTTAAAACTCGTGCTGGGGTCTGTTCAAAAAGTTTTGCTGGACAATACGAAAGCCCCGTTAGATCAATTTCTCTGCCAGTGTGTGCATTTCTCTATCCCCTTTTTTTAAAACTTGTTTTGGTTGGGTTTTTGGTCCCTTTGAAAAGGGGGTGGGGTCCCCCCCCCCCCCCCCTTTTGGGGGGGGGCCCCCCCCGGGGACGGGATAGCCTAGTGGTCAAAAATTGGCTCGCCACTGCGACTCGGGTTCGGTTCCGTTAAAGGGGTATTTTCCCTGGAGTTAACATCATGCAGACCCCCTCTCCCCCAAAGTCCTTCGGATGAACTATAAACCGGGGCCCCGGTGCGAACGAGCAAACATTTTGCACACACGAAAATCCAAAAAGTGGCCATTGTTTCCCGGGGGAAAGGGAGGGAATAATTTAAAAAACCCTCAAACAGGGGGATAGGTGTAAAAAAGTGCAGAGTGATTTTTCATTTATCCTCGATATAAAAGAAAAAAATGAAATTTCAAAAAAGAAATAAACGATGGTGGGGGCGGGCACGGGAGTTAGTTCGTTGTGGTATGGTTACATCGTATTGTATTTCTCCCTCGCCTTGTTTTCGCCTTTTTTCTGTATTGTTCTGCTCTTCTCTCTGTGTCTCTATGTCTCTCTCTTTCTTTTTTGCTTCTTGCGTCTCCCTCTTTTTTATTTAAATTTTAAACTCATTTAATAATGTATCATTTTTCATGTTAATGTTTGATTTATTTGGTATGTATGTGAATTAACGTAAATTTTTTTGCCCCCCCCCCCCCCAAAAAAAACCAAAAATCTATGAAAACTGGGAAATTAATGCTCAAGTTAGTTTGGGATTATGTATTGTTTTTTTATTTTTTTTAAACATTTTTGTCGTTGTTGATAAGGTGTTTACCTTTGTTTTGTTGATAGTCCCTAAAAAGGGCAAGGGGGGGAGAAAAAAAAAATTTGCGCATTTATTTTTGTTACCCTGAAAAATAAGATTGATTGATTATTCATTCTCTGACTCTTACTGTCTAAAATCCTGTCTGTCTGTCTGGAATTTTTTTTTGGGTTTTTAAAAACCATTTATTCATTTAATTTAATTTTATTTTACTTTTATTATTTATTTTAAGGATAAAGGGGAATGAAGTCATGTGCTTTTTTTTAAAATCCGTTTGGGTGTTTGCAGTTTTGTAAATTTTTCATCCGTTTCCTCTCCCACACAACTCTTCCAAAAAAAAAAGGAACAGGTTTTAACAGCACGCAAAGATTTTCTTTCGTGCGTTCCCACCGGACCCAGGTTTAAGTTATTGAAAAAGTTTTTTTGGGGAAGTAGAGTTTGGGGGGGAAGGAGTGGCACTGAGTTAACCGAGGGGAAAAAAAACCGCTTTAAAGGGTTCGAACCCGAAGTCAGCAGCAGATCAAGCTAAAAAAATGTAAATTGGGGAGCTAATCTAATCGGCTAGAATTTTTTCATTCAACTGCCCAGTCTTTATTTAAGTTGTTTTCTTAATGATTTAAAATCCCTTTATAATCATCTCTGTCTACCTGTCGTCTGCTGTCTGTTTGTTCCCTGTTCCCCCCTGTTTCTTTTTCTCTATTGTCTCCCTGTCTTTTGCTGTCTGTCGTGTGTCTGTGCTGCTGTCTCCTGTTTGTCTGTCTGTTGGTTCCCTGCCTTTCCCGTTTTTTTTCTCTCTTCTGTCTCCATGTCGTCTTCTGTTTTTGTCTGTCTTCTGTTGCTTTTTCTGTCTCCCTGTCTGTTTCTCTGGGGTTTGTCTGTCTTTGATTGTTGTCTGTCTCTCTTTTCCTATAAAAAGTGCTCTCCCCTTTTCTTATCCCAGACACACCCCGTTTCCTGCCTGTTGGGATTTGAAAGGTGGGGTCTGTCACCAGTCCAAATGAGCCTGTCCCCCCAAACAATCTCTGCCCTGGACATGCGTTCAAGTAGATGGGAAAAAACCAAAAAAAGCCCCGCTGGTGGTAAAGCCCAGACTACACGTTGACCATCTTTGTGTTTTCCCAACACGACAAAAATGAAAATTTTTGGATCTTTAAATAGTATTTTTTTTCCTTTTTTTGGGGTATTCACACTGGATCAGAGCTTGGCAGGTCTGCACCAGAAAGTTCAACGTTTGAGTGTTCAGTTCACTGACTCTGAAGATGGCCTTTGAGCGGAAACATGGGTGTATCTAAAAGGGGGCGGACGGTTGACGTAGCCTACTCCTGCCAAAAAAGTCCCCAAAAGTGAAGTTTAAGTTCGCCCCCGCCTTTCCTCTACTTCCCATTTGAGAGGAAAATTTCCCCGAAATGTCAAGTATTCGATGAAACTTTTTAAAGGGCCGGGGCCCCCGTGTGCCAATGCAGGCAGAACACCCTGTCAGTATTAAAAAAAAAAGGTTTTTCCGCCTTTTGGAAAGTAGGGCCTTTTAAAGCCGGAGGAAAGGATTAATCAGGGTTAATGACCAGAAACTGGAAACAGTTCAAAGCTTCAAATACCCGGGAAACCCTGATCAGGGCCAGGGATCAAGCCAATAGTTGAGGACTGCACAGACAATAACACACTGTCAAAACTAAACACCTTGCAGAGATTTTAAAAAAACTCACTTATCTCCAAGACAGATTTTAAAGCGCTCCCCTTTTATTCCAATTTTTTATGCCTGGAAACATGGCCCCGACTGCAGTTTGGAAGAAGAGTACAGGCGGGGGGGTTGAGATGCTTTTGGAGACTCCTTGGCATCTCCTACAAAGACCCCCATAAGCAACGAAAGCGTGCATAACAGAAACCAGCAACCATTTGGACCCCATGAGAACCTTCTAACGATCGTGAAAAAGCGTAAAATTAAATGGTATGGGCATGTACAAGATCCCAAAAGGTTTGCAAAGACAATTTTAAAGGCACTGTCCAAAGGGGGAAGAAGAAGAGGAGACCCAAGAAGAGCTGGGAAGGGTAACACGCGATGGACGGCCTAGAACTCAACAAAACCCTGGAAAGGCAGAACAAGAGAAGAATGGGGGGAACTGGTTGTTGGTCTTTTTAGGGTGCCCCCACGGTCGTCCGACTACGGGACAGGGTGGATAAAAGGAAAGGATACAAAATTTTTAAAAAAAAAAAAGCTGCGGAGATGTTGTGTTTAGACCCATCCCCCAAATGGAATGCAGCACCCGAAATGGTGGCGGGGGGGGGGGGGGGGGGGGGGGGTGGTCGCACCCCAAACATCTCAAAGATTGGGGGGTTTTTCCAGCCGGGAAGGCTCTAGCCAAGGAACGACAAACTATCGGTGTAGCTTTTACTTAAATCTGTAAAGGAAAAGAGGAAAATTTACCCCAATGCCCTTCAGTCTATTGTTATTGTTACCAATGCAATCTCAACTAACATAGGGTGTTCATTAAGCTGTAATAAAGAAACAGGAAACTTTAACAATGGCTTCTCTCTTTTTATTTATTACAATGCAATTTAATCATTTTTTCAAACATCTTTGTGCCAGAAAAAGATAAATTTTTTTTAATCGGATGTTTGGTTTGCTGTTACCTTAAACATTTGTTTTTTTTTTAAAAATTTGCCTTTAAAATTTTTTTTTTCTTCTTTTTTTTTTTTTTCTTTTTTTTTTTTATTTTTTTTTTTTTAATGGAGCCGGCTTTTTTCCTTTAAGGGGATGATTAAAATTTAGGTAAAATTATTACCTCCCTTTTTTTATAAAAATAAAACGAATAAAATTCAATTAATAACAATAATTTAATAAATAAGATTATGGATAAAATTTATCAGAATACAAAAGGAAAGAATAATTAAAACTTGAGGAAAATATTAAAAGAAGAAAGGGGGAGAGAGAAGAGAGGAGAGAGAGAGAGAGGGGAGAGAAGAGAGAAGAGGGGAGAGGGGAGGAGAAAGGAAGAAAGAGACAGAAGAGAGAGGACATGAGAGAAGAGGAAAAACAAACCTTGGATGTGGGCAAAAAGAGAATGAAAACTGACAAGCTCGAACAGAAACTAATTGTGAAATTTCCGCTTTTATAAAAAAATTAAAAGGCCGGAAAAAAAGAATTAAAAAAGGGCCAAAGGCCTCTGAAACAATAATTTTACGAAAGGAAAGCATTTGGCTAAGGGGTCGTTTGGGGAACCCAAAATATTGGGCCCTTTCTTGATCAAACAAACCCTTTTTTTTCCGAATTTGCAAAAGCCGTTGGAAAAGATTGGTAAAGGGCCCCTTGGGAAATTTTAAAAATTTTCAAAAAACCAAAGCGAACCAACCCAAAGAACTGGCCCGATAAATAATGGCCGGACCCGTTAAAAAAAAAGTTCAATGATTTTAACAAAGTTAGCTCCGCGCGTTTCTGGATGTCGTTCAAATTTTTGGGGGGAAACCATCCACCCTTTCCAAAAACCCGCACTACCTGAACAAAGTAAGGGCCACACACTGGGGGAAATAACAATTGGTCTTTTCAGAGGAAAAAAAGGGATGGAAAAATTATTTTGTTAATCCGTTGAAAACTAAATTTTAATGATTTGGAGGGCCTCAGTCTCATCCCCTTTTTTTGGTTTTACGCTTTTTTGGGAAAAAGCCATTTTGATAAGTAAGTCCTCTGACACCGTTGGTTTTCCGTTTTCCAAAATGGTTAGAAAGTAAATGTAAATGTTTTTTGTTAACTTAAATGTTCAATTGTTACAAATGATTTTGAAACCTTGGATCTCGAAAGGATGTCTGAAGTTTTAAGCAGGTCCAGGGTTAGAATGACTGTAATTTTAAAGTGGTACTTTAATTTAATGTTATCCGTATGCCATGCACTCCAAAAATGGTCGTTTATTCTTTAAAAGGTTTTACTTTGCATTCTTTTTGGTTTCCAGCATCATCAACTACTTTCCCCTTTAACGTATCAAACTTGCAGCTCACATCCTCGAAAAAAAAAATTGAACCATTTCCTCTTTTTGCCATCTCTCCCCTTTTCCCCGCCTGTGTCACGGATAAGTTAATTATAAAATCATACCCTTTACTACAATGTCCCAAAAACTCCCTTCTACTCTGGAAAGTCTTCACCTGTACATCCTTCCGTTCCTCCGCTCTGTGCAATCCTTGTCCTTACAAATACCTAGATTCCCATCACCTTGGCTGTTGCTCTTTCTTATTTTGGTCCATCGCCTGGAATGATCTCCCCCTTTTCTCTTACCAAAAGCCTATTATGAACTTTTTAAAAACCCTTTAGACTATTTATTTTAAACTTAAGTTTCCCCCCTTGTTTCAATCAAACTGTCCTTCCTTTACTAACCGATGTTCCATCACCCGCAAATGTATGACCTTGTGTGTGTGGTGTGTGTGTGTGGTGTGTGGTGTTGGTTTTTTTGTGGTGTGTGGTTTTGGTGGGCGCGCGTCTTTTTAATAACCCGGGGTTTTTACTTCCTAATTTTTATTTTTAGATTTTTTTGCAGGGTTCCATGTTTTAATAATTATGTTTGTTTAAATATTTATTAATTGTTTTGGTTGCATGACTGTCTAAAAATAGGGTTAAGCATACGCTTTGATTTGTTTTCAAGCAAATGCTATATAAATTATTTTTTTTTTTTCTTTTCTTGTTTTTTTTTTCTTGTTCTTGTTTTTTTTCTTGTTTTTTTTGGTTTTGTTTTCTTGTTTTTTCTTCTTGTTCTTGTTGTTCTTGTTGTTTGTTGTTTTTTTTCTTTTCTTCTTTTGTTATGATTGGTTAAAAAAACCCGATGTATTGATTTAGGCACAGGGATATTCGTTTGTTTTTTGTTTTTCCCCTTTGCTTGAGGTCTGAGGGTTTATCAATTGTGAGATTTTGCTAAGTGACTGTTTGAAAAAAAAAGTAAGGCACCAATCCACATTGGGGGGTAACGCCTGAAAGCGAACCCCGTGGCATGCGCCCCTTTTAAAATTTTTTTTTTAAAAAATGTCATCCGTTCCCAACCGCGCCAATGGCCTACTTTTTTAAAAGGGGGAAAGGTTTATTGTGTGGCAAGGTAATCTCACAGGGGGGTCTGGGTTTATAGCTCCCCCCGAAAAGGGAATTTCGGGGCAGTGGAGTTGGTACTGATGTTGACGGTAGGGGAAAATCCTTTTGGATGGAGGTCGCAGAGGTGGTTCAATCTCTGTCATCAGATAACGGGCACAACGGTCTAACCACTGAGATATCCTGTTCCCCTTTACTACCTATGAAAGTCAAAGAGAAACCAAGACAAAAAGTCTATAAACATTTTTGTAAATGCTCACAGAAGAAAAAACAAAGGAATGCAAGTGTTTCAATCTCGCTATATAATGAAGTATTAATATAATTGTTTCAATCTCGCTATATAATAAAGTAGGCTTAGTGCTGTAAGTGTTTCAAACTTGCTATATAAGTAAGTAGTAATAATTATTAGTTTTTCAAATGCGCTATATAATAAAGTAGTAATAGTAGTTTTTCAAACTCGCTATAATAAAGTAGTAATAATAGTTTTTCAAACTCGCTATATAATAAAGTAGTAATAAATAAAATTATTAGTTTTTCAAACTCGCTTTATAATATAGTACTATAAGTGTTTCGAACTCGCTATATAATAAAGTAGTAATATAGGCCTAAGTGTTTCAAACTCGCTATATAATAAAGTAGTAAATAGGCCTAAGTGCTTCAAAACCCCTAATAACAAAGTAGTATATAGGCCCAAGTGTTTTAAAAATTTCATATAAAGAAAAATATACTACAGTGTTTCAAACTTGCTATATAACGAAATGGAGTACAAAACGTGTTTCAAAAACGCTATATAATGAAAAAGTTTTACCAAAATGTTTCAAACCCCTATATAAGAAATGGTAGTACCCAAATGTTTCCAACTCGCATTTAAAAAGAAGCACAACAAAGCTTGTTGTTTACCCCAAATTTTTGGGCCGCTGTGCTGCTGTAAAATTTTTTCGCTCCCCGGGTAACTCCCAGGGGTTTACCAATGGTGAGTTTTTGTGTTTTTATCTGTGCACATATTACTTTTGAATGGCAACCCCCCACCCCCTCTTCCCTCCCCTATAGTAAAAATATGTTCGACATGTTTAGACTTCATGGTTGAAATGGATCGGGGTTAAGGTAACACCCTGTTAGAAGCTTAAAGTCCGGGGTCGGAAGTGTGCGGTTTGGTTCAATCCCCCTTTTTGGCCCAAAAATGTTTCCCCTTCATTAGACATGAGTGGAGTCTGGGGGTATCTTTTGGATGATAGTAAAAAAACCCAGGGCCCGTGTCTTACAGATTTTTTGGTTGCGCCGTATAAGAAAACCCCCGGCAAGGGTTGTCCTTGGGGAACATTCTAAAAAAAAGCCACTTGAAAAGGGAAAACAAATACACTGCAGCGGAAAAAGAAAAAAAAACCGTGGGTGGTTGTCTTGGGGAGAGCACCCCAATTTTAAGTTGTTTTCAATGTATAAACAATAAAAAAGAAAAGGTAGTTTTGGGCAACTTCCCTTATAAAAAAAAAATCCTATAGCTGGTTTTTTTTTTGTTTTTTAGTGGGGAAAGTTTTTTTACCCCCAAGGGGGTTTAAAATTGCGAATAAAAATTATTTTTTTTAATGTTTCCTTTTTTTTTGTTTTTTTGTTTTGGGGGTTTTTTTTTAAAACCCCTAAAAATTTAAATGGTTTAGTCCCAAATTTCCCCCTTTAAAAAATTTTTTGTAAAGTTGTTGTTTTTCCCTTTTTCCCTCTCCTCTTTTTTTCCTCCTTTTACTTCAGTTAAAATTTTAAGGTAGTTTCCCCTATTATTATCCCCCACTTCCTTTTTGTTTAAAAAAAAAGTTCAATTTTTTTTAGACTTTTATTTTTTTTTTGGGAACCGTTTTAAGGTAAACGCCTTTTTTTTTTTCTAAAAAGTTTAAAGGGTCTTTTGGGGTTGGGTTTTTTAATCCCCATTGGGAAAAACTTTCCCCTTTTCTTTAGAGAGGCTGTTATCTTTGGATGAACGAAAAGCTTTTCCGGTGTTTTACATTTTTTTTGGTTTTAGGGCTATGCCAAAGGCGAGTTTTTCCTTTGGCCATTTTCTACAAGCAAAATTTTGTTGGGTCTCCTCCTCCTTTTCCCCCTCTTTCCCCTTTCTCCCCTTTTTTTCCCCTTTCCTTTTTTAAATGTATTGACATTTAAAAAAAAAAGTTTTTCCCTATTTGGGGCCACCCTTAAAAAGCAACCTTTAACCTTTTTTTATTTTTTTTGGAGGCGTTATCTTTCGGTACCCCCCAGTTAAAAATTTTTTGTTTTTTATATAAATATTAAAAGGAAAAAAACTTGTTTGGTTGTATGTGTGGGGGGTTTAAAAAAAACAATATCTGATCCCCCGTGTGGTTTTCTTTCTTTTTTAAAGGGCCCCAACCCCAGAAATGGGTTCTCCTCCCCCTCTCTCTCTCTTCTCTCCTCTCCTCTCCCTCCTTCCTCTCTCTCTCTCTCCCTCTTCCAATAACTTAAATCTGGTCCCAAAAATGTGGTTTTCCTTTTAGATTTGTAATTAAATTTTTTAAACCCAAACCATTTAACATTTCAATTTTTTGTAAAACTTTTTAAATTTTTTTCTTCTCTTGGGGGATTTTTTTTTTAAATTTTTTTTGAAATGTTTTTTTTTTGTTTTTAAACACCCCCCAAAAGGGGAAGGTAATGAAAAAACTTTTTTTTGTTGTTTTTTTCTCTCCTCTCTTCTTCCTTTCCTCTTCTTCTTCTTTCTTTCTTTTTCTTTTCTTCCTTGAAAATTATGTCCATTTTAAATGTTTGGGCCCTTTTAGTTTTTTTTTTTTTTTGGCCCTCCCCACCCCCCCGTCCCCGTTTTAAACGTTTTGGCTTTTACAATAAATTTTTGGTTTTCTTGATTCTCTCTCTCTCTCTCTCTCTCTCTCTTTTCTCCTCTCTCTCTTTTCCCCTCTCCTCTCTCTCTTTTTTCATTCCCAAAAAAACTCCAAAACCCCCCCCTTTCTCTTTTTATTTTACACAACCCTTACCATGCAACCCTTTTCCTTCATTCTTTTCTTTCATTTCCACCCCCACAAAATACCCCTCAAACACCCAAACCCCCCCCCCACCCCCCAACCCAAAAAATAAAAAAACCCCCAAAAACCCCCCCAAAAAACCTCCCAAAACAAACAACCCCACCCACCTCAAAACCACCAACCCCAAAAAAACACACCCCACCCAAGCATCAAACCCCCACCCCCCCCCTCCCCCCCCCCCCCCCCCTCTTTTTTTTCTTTTTTCCCCCAGATCAAAAAATTTATTGAACCAAAAATGGGGTGGGGCCCTTATGTTTAGGGCTTTTGGTACTTATGTAAAATTTTAACCCGAATTAAAGGGATTTTCAATTTAAAATTTGGTAAAAAGCTTTTAAATTTTTGTACAGACAAAGGTATTATTTTTTTATTTTTTAAATTTTTCTTGAAAATGGTTTTGGTTTTTGTTTTTTTAAAACCACCTTTGAGCGGTTTTGTAAATTCTTCATTGTTTTCCCCCGCAACCTTCTCTTTTCCAAACAACTTTCGTTCCTTTTCTATTTTTCCCCCTTTTTTTTCATCCAAGGACTTACGGTTGGGTTGGTTTTGTTTTTGTTTGTGTTTGAGGGGTTGGGGGGGGGGGGGGGGGTTTTAAAAAAGGGGGGTTATTGTTTTTGGGGGTTTTTAAAAAAAAAAAAAAAAAAACTTTTCTCTAAAATTTTAAATGCTATCCTTTCCACTTCCTTTACCAAACAAAACAAAAACAAGAAAAAAAAAAAAAAAAAAAAAAAACAAAAAAAAATAATGGAAAAAAAAAAAAAAAAAAAAAAAAAAAAAAATAAAAATAAAAAAAAAAAAAATTTTTTAAAAAAAAAATTTTTTGGGGGAAAAGGGGTTTTTTTAAAAAAGGGAATTAGGGTAATAAAAAGCCCTGTTTGGTTTTTGTGGAAATTTTGGTGGGTTTTTGGGGTTTTTTTTTGTTTTTTTTTTTTGGTTTGGGGTTTGTTTGGTGGGTTTTTTTGGGTTTTTGGGGGATTTTTTGGTGGTTTGGTTTTTTGGGTGTGTTTTTTTTTTTTTTTTTTTTTATGGGGGTTTTAAAAAAAATTGTTTGTTTTTTTTTCCGTTTTGTGTGTTGGGTTTTTTTTTTGTATTTGTTTTCTAAAAATGGCCCTACCCCAAAAAAAAAAAAGTTCAAAAATTTCTGTTAAATCCCCTTTTTTATTTAAGGTTTATTTTGTTTTGGTGGGGTTTTTTCCTTTGGGGGGGTTTGGGGGAAAAAGTTTTTTTAATTTGTTTTTTAAAGGGAAAGAAAAAAGGAAGGAAACAAAACTTTTTGAAAAAGGAAATTAATTGAAAAAATTGTTTTAAACAATTTTTTTTTAAACAAAATTTTTTAAAGAAAACAAAGAAAAAAGGAGAAAAAAAAAGAAGAAGGGAAAGAAGGGAAAAAAAAAAAAAGAAGGGAAGGGGGCAAAAAAAAAAGAAGTTTTTTTGGGAAGAAAGGAAAAAAAAAAAAAATATAATGTCTTTTCATATTACCTGATATATATTAAAACGTCCCCAGCGTGTGTGTGTTTGTGTGTTTGTATGTTTGTGTGTGTGTTTGTGTGTGTATTTTGTGTGTGTGTTTGTGTGTTTTTGTGTGTGTTTGTGTTTGTGTGTGTATTTGTGTGTGTGTGTTTATGTATGTTTGTGTGTTTGTGTGTGTGTGTTTGTGTGTGTGTTTTGTGTGTTTGTGTGTGTGTGTGTGTTTCTGTGCCTATGTTGCTGACCCAGACTAAATAAACTAAAAATGTTAATATGTGCATGCTTTTAAACACAGCCATTTATGCTGTTGAATCAACCTGAATAAAATTAATATCATAATTATTATGTGTTAGTGTTGTTGGATTCAGGGTGAATAAACTAAACTGTTTCTGCATTACTGTTGCTGAAATCAGGCTTCAGAAAAGCAACCTGTTTATATAATAATGTATCAGTGTTGCTGAATACAGGCTGAATAAACCAGTTTGTTGATGTGTTCTGTGTTAACAAACTCTTTGTCTATGTCAATGTTGTTGAATCCAGTGCAGTCTGTTTATTGAATCCAAACCAATCTGTATATAGAATACAGGCCAATCTGTTTATTGAAATCAGACCAATCTGTTTATTGAATACAAAGCAATAAGTTTATTGAATTCAGAACAATCTGTTCATTGAATTCAGAGTAGTCTGTTTATTAATCTCAGCACAATGTAATTATTATATTCAAAGTAATATGCTCATAGAATTCAGTGCAATCTGTTTATTGAATTCAAATCAATCTATTTATTGAATTCAGACCAATCTGTTTATTGGAATCCACAGCATCCTGTTTATTGAATTCAAAGCAATCTGTTTACTCAATTCATAGCAATCTGTTTATTGGCATCAAAGCAATCTGTTTACTGAATTTAAAGCAATATGTCTATCATTGAATTTGAAGCAATCTGTTTATTGAATTCGGAGCAATCTGTTTATTGAATTCAAAGCAACCCGTTTACTGAATTCACAGCAACATGCTTATTGAATTCAGAGCATTGTGTTTATTGAATTCAGAACAATCTGTTTATAGAATCCAAAGCAATCTGTTTATTGAATTCAGACTAATCCGTTTATTGAATTCAGACCAATCCCTTTATTGAATCTATAGCAGCAATCTGTGTACTAAACCCATCGCAATCAGTTTGATGAAATCAAAGCAATCTGTTTGTTGAACTCAGAGGACTGTTTCTTGACTGCAGACCCGTGTGTTTGTGGCATACAGGGGGCCGACGCTGACCGAGCTGTACGATTCCCTATTGGGCGCTGTCAGTTCTTCAGAGGGCGGCAGTTACAGCTCTGCCACAGACACCGGCGATGTCACCAGTTCACAATGGTCAGTGCTCCAAGACACATCCCCTGACAACATCCCCTGACACATCCCCTGACACATCCCCTGACACATCCCATGACACCCCCCCGACACATCCCCTGACACATCCTATCACACCCCCCTGACACATCCCCTGACACATCCCCTGACACATCCCATGACACATTGTCTGACACATCATCTGCCCTGCCTTGCCTTGCCTTGCCCTACTCTACCCTACCCTGCCCTACCCTACCCTACCTTGCCCTGCTCTACCCTACCCTACCTTACCTTGCCCTACCCTACCTTGCCCTACCCTACCTACCCTACCCTACCTTTCCCTACCCTACCCTACCCTACCCCACCTTCCCTTACCTTACCCTACCCTACCTTACCTTGCCCTGCCCTTCCCTACTTTGCCCTACCCTACCCTACCCTACCTTGCCTTGCCTTACTTTCAACTTTCTAATAAATTATTTTTGTTCTCATCATGTCAGCTCGACAGCTACAGAGAGTACAGACTACGGCAGCAGCAGCACTGGGACTGAGGACCAACACCAGGCTGTAGAGGAGGAGACCAACTATAGCTACAGCAGCTGGATACCAGGCTATGCCTACTCTAGCTACTACGCCAGGTAACAGTGGACTGGGTGGTCTGAGTACTGGCGTTAGTTTAATGGATGATTGATTTGCCATGGTTAGAAGAAAGGTTTACTTTAATGAAGGCAGTTGAGTTGAGTTGAGTTTCAAGCGGTTTGTGTGTGTGTGGTGTGTTGTGTGTGTGTTGTGTGTTTGTGTGTGTGTGGGTGTTGTGTGTTTGTGTGTGTGTTGTGTTTTGTGTGTGTGGGTTGTGTTTGTGGGTGTGTTGTGTGTTGGTGTGTTTGTGTGTGGTGTGGTGTTGTGTGTGTGTTGTGTTGTGTTGTGTTTGTGTGTGTAAATTTACAATTATTGGAAGCCGAAACCTTGAGTTTTTATTGTGTGTGGTTCTATATGTCTGTCTGTCTGTCCCTTTGTGTGTATGTGTGTGCGTTTGTGTGTATTTGTGTGTGTGTGTGTGACAATAAGGCTATTAAAAAAACCATGTAGTACTAATAATTATTCCATCTTTGCAACTTTTTCTGTCTCTGTCTCTGCTTCTGTCTGTCTCTCTGTCTCTGCCTTTGTCTTTCTGTCTCTGTCTCTGTCTGTCTGTCTGTTTGTCTGTCTGTCTCTGTCTGTCTGTCTGTACCTCCCACACCCTGCTTCTCAACCCCCCTCTCTCTCTTTTTCCCACCTCTCTGCCCCGCTCTCTCCACCTTCTCTCCCTCTCTCTCTCTCTTCCCACCTCATTCTCTCCCTCCCTCTCTTTCTCCTCTTCCCCTCCCTTCCCCCATCTCTCTCTCCCTCCGCCGTCCCCCTCCCTCCCCCCCTCTCTCTCTCTCACTGTAATACTCTCCAATACTCACCTCCCTATCCTTCGATGTGGACTGTCCCAGCTTGCAAACCAACACCAGCAGCAGCAGTAGCAGTGGCGCAACTTAAGACACCAGCAAGTCCAATGGAGACTCAGCCTCAGATCAGAAGCAGAAGCAGGAGGAGGAGGAGGAGACGAATGTCTAGGGCAGATTTGACTCCAGCTTTGGCTACGGCACCTGGCCGAAAGAGAGTATTGTGGACTCCAAATCTAGCACGCTGGAAGCTCTGAACTCTGACCCTATCGTGCCGACATGGGGGTACCCAGTTGACACGTACTACTGAAAATCTGCCTTCTCTCTTTACAAATATAGCCCACTGCTTTCAAGATATCCAAAATTGGATGATACAAAACAAATTACAGCTAAATGCAGATAAAACAGAAACCATGCTTGTAGGGACCAAACACAAACTCTCTTCCATCACAACAGCTTCAATACAACTTGGCAATGCATCAGTCCCTTTATCCACTGCTGTGAAGTATCTAGGGGTCATTATTGACAACACACTCTCTATGCAAAAATTCATCACTCAGACCTGCCAGTCCTGCTACTATCAATTACGGCGTATTAGTGCAGTTCGAAAGTACCTGTACACAGATGCAACATCCACACTTTTTGCGTCTCTCATTCTTTCACGTCTGGACTATTGCAACTCTCTGTTGGCTGGTCTGCCAGCATCATCAATCCAATCCCTTCAACGTATACAAAACTCTGCAGCTCGTCTAATCCTCAGAAAGAAAAAATCTGAGCATATTACCACTCTCTTGCAATCTCTCCACTGGCTGCCTGTGCCACAGAGAGTAAACTATAAGATCAGTACCCTCTGTTAGAAATGTCTCCACAAAACAGCACCCGCCTACCTCTGTGAATGTCTTCACTTGTACACTCCTTCTCGTTCTCTCCGCTCTGCTGCAGATACCTTGTCCTTACGAATACCTAGATTCAACCAATCCACCATCGGCCGTCACTCTTTCTCAATTTCTGGTCCATTGATGTGGAATGATCTCCCCCTCTCTCTCCGCCAAAAGCCTTCTTATGACACTTTTAAATCCAGTCTCAAGACATATTTATTTCAAACCTAAGATTTTCCTCTCCTGCCTCATCTCATAGTTTTTCCATGCCTTCAACAGCCAAGATTCTATTGCCCTGCCAGGGTGTGTGACCTCTGTGTGTGTGTGTGTGTGTGTGTGTGTGTGTGTGTGTGTGTGTGTGTGTGTGTGTGTGTGTGTGTGTGTGTGTGTGTTTGTGTGCGTGTGTGTGTGTGCACATTTTGGACTTGATGGAACTATTGCTTGTCACTGGTTGTATGACTGTGTAAGAATGAGTTGAGTGCAAGCGCTTGATTTGTCTCTGCAAGATATAGCGCTATATAAATTCCATTTATTATTATTATTATTACCCCAGTCTTTCTCATTGAATGAAGTGATGCTATCCTCCTCCTCATCGTCGTCATCAACTATCAGCAGCAGCAGCAGCAGCATCAGCAGCATCAGCATCAGCAGCAGCATCAGCAGTAGCAGCAGCACATGTTGGTCAAATGGTGCTGTGAAGTTTGAGTATCGCTTCCAATGAATAAACAAATTTTCACACACACACAGACACACGCACACACACACACACACACACGCACGCACGCACACACACACACGAACGCACACACACACACACACACGCACATATATGTATATATGTGGGTGTATTATATAATTTTATCTTTTATTATAATTTATATGCAAGCATACAGATATATAGATAGACTGCTAGATAGGTAGGTAGGTAGGGAGGGAGGGAGAGAGAGAGAGAGAGAGAGAGAGAGAGAGAGAGAGAGAGAGAGAGAGAGAGACAGAGACAGAGACAGAGAGAGACAGAGAGAGACAGAGAGAGAGAGAGCGAGTAGAGAGACAGACATACAGACAGACAAGACAGATAGAGAGAGATTTTAATTTAATTAATTTAATTTTTAATTTTACTCTTTTGTTTCGAAGATAATGGAATAAGCATTCGTGTTTTTTTATATTTATTTATTCAGTCCCCGTGTGACTGCAGTTTTGAGAGAGAGAGAGAGAGAGAGAGAGAGAGAGAGAGAGACAGAGAGAGACAGAGAGAGACAGAGAGAGAGAGAGAGAAGAGAGAGAGAGAGAGAGAGAGAGAGAGAGAGAGAGAGAGAGAGAGAGAGAGAGAACTAGTCCTACGTGTAATAACGTTTTTATTTTCAGTGTGTACTCGCAAAGTGATTCCCATTTAGGATGAGGGAGAGAGAGAGTGCGTATTGTAGGTGACCTCTACTGTGTTAAGCCGTGGAACGCTCAAAGACAACAACAACAGCAGCAGCAGCAGCAGTAACAACAACAGCAGCAGCAGAAGTAACAACACTAACAACAACATGCACACCAATTAAAAACTGGTCCAGTTTTCAGAATCGACTAATAAAGACGATGTACATAAGGGACGAGGTAGCTCAGTGGTCAGAGCACTCGCTTTCCCCCAGCCAAGGTTAAGCAGCATCGAGCGTGGTTACCACTTGGGTGGATGATCGTTTGCGCGCCTTGGCTTAAGTACAGTACCCTAGTTCACCCAGCTGTAAATGGACACCTGCCTCTTTATGGTCAGTGAAGGTAAAGCAGCGAGGGAGAGGAGATGGGCGCCGCCCTCAATATGCTGACCCTTGAGAAGCTGAGGTCTCTGACGCCTCGTTCCCCTACGACCACATAGGTTATGGGACACCTTTACCTTTTAAATAAGGAGTAAATGAATGAAGCAATCCATCAGTCAAAATTGTCAATCAATTAATCAAGCAATCGATGCAGTGACTGTGTAATTTATACAACCGGTGTGTTTGTAATTCAATTACTGCTGGTTGTTTGTTTGTTTGTTTGCTTGCTTGCTTATTTATTCATTTGTTATCTGAGTGTTCATTTGTTTGCGTTTTACTCTAGGAAAATAACATTTTTTATCATCAGTGTTGCAGTGTTGCTTGTGTTACTCTACCCCTACCCCCCCCCCCACCTTACCCCCCCCCCCCACCCTCTCTCGCTATCTGTCTATCTATCTGTGTTACTCTACCCCCCCTCTCGTCCCCTCTCTCTCGTACTCTCTTCCCTCTCTGTCTATCTCTGTCTCTCTGTTGTCTTTCCTCCCTCTCTCTTTGTCTCTGTCTCTCTCTGTGTCTGCACGTCTGTCTGTCTGTCTGTCTGTCTGTCTGTCTCTCTCTCTCTCTCTCTGTCTCTCTCTCTCTGTCTGTCTGTCTGTCTGTCTGTCTGTCTTATTCTTGAAATGCAGACCAGCCAGAACCTGAACTCCCTTCGTATAATTATAATCATACAAATACAGAACGACAGTATAATTATAACCATACAAATACAGAACGACAGTATAATTATAACCATACAAATACAGAACGACAGTATAATTATAATCATACAAATACAGAACGACAGTATAATTATAACCATACAAATACAGAACGACAGTATAATTATAATCATACAAATACAGAACGACAGTATAATATAATCATACAAATACAGAACGACAGTATAATTATAATCATACAAATACAGAACGACAGTATAATTATAATCATACAAATACAGAACGACAGTATAATTATAATCATACAAATACAGAACGACAGTATAATTATAATCATACAAATACAGAACGACAGTATAATTATAATCATACAAATACAGAACGACAGTATAATTATAATCATACAAATACAGAACGACAGTATAATTATAATCATACAAATACAGAACGACAGTATAATTATAATCATACAAATACAGAATGACAATGACAATGACAAATTCTTTTATTTCGAGGATAATGAATAAGCACCCATGTGCTTTTTTACACCCAGTCCCCGCCCTTAGAGATATATAAGAGAGAGATAGAGAGAGAGAGAGAGAGAGGAGAGAGAGAGAAGAGAGAGAGAGGCAGAGAGAGAGAGGAGAGAGTGTGTGTAGTGTGTGTGTGTGTGTGTGTGGTGTGTGTGGTGGTGGTTGTGTGTGTGTGTGTGTGTGTGTGTGTGTGTGTTTGTGTTTGTGTTGTGTGTTGGGGTGGAATTGAACCTAAGACTGTTCGTGTTTTTTGTCCACCTGCTACAGAAGATCAAACATGTGCGTTAAAGATTCCTTAATTTATGTCAGCGATCAAAGGGTTACGGAAACTACAACATAACCACTATACATCCCCGAGGTCGGAGTGCGGCTACCTTCTTGGTTAGGCAGAAGCTGTGGCATACGCAAAAATCTTACCATGTGGTGAGCCTCGAAGCTCTAGCCGATGAATACTCCTTACTCACTCAAAAAACCCCCAAACAACAACAACAACAACAAAACCCGAAAACAAAACAACCTCCAATGTTTATATAAAGAAAAAATTGGAATGTATGGGGAAAAAACCCATACAAAACCACAAAACAAAAATTACAACAAAAGAATGAAACAAAGAAAAAGAGAAGAAGGGAGAAACAGAAAGGAAAGAACAAAAGAACGGAAGAAAAGAACAAAACAGACAGACAAATAGAAAGACGGTAAATAAAGAAATGAAAATAGAAAGAAGGAAAGAATAGAAAAAAGAAAAAGAAAAACCAACACAAGAAACCAGAAAAGAGAAGGAAAATTCTGAAAAGAAAGGAAGAAAAGAAGAAGAAAGAAACAAAACAAAAACAAAACCGGTAGAAACACTGGATAAAAACCAGAAACAACTGAAGAGAAAAAAGACAGAAAATGCAAGGAAAGAAAGAAAAGAAAAGGAAGGAAGGAAAAAGGTAGAAGGAACAACAAGAAAAACATGAACAACATAACAAGGAAAGAAATGAAGACAATTCAAGACCGGAAAACAAAGAAGGAAAGAAAGGAAACGCTCCAAAAAAAGGGAGGTGAAAAGGAAAGAATAGAAAGAAAGAAGAAAGAAAAAGACAGAAAGAAAGATATAAACAGAAAGAAAGAAAGAAAGAAAAAAGAAGGAAAGAGAAAAAGAAAAAAAAGAAAAAGAACGGAAAAAGAAAGAAAGAAAAAAGACAGAAAAAGAAAGAGAGAACGAAGGAAAGCAAGAGAGAAAAAGAAAGAAAGAAAAAAAGAAAGAAAGAAAAAGAAAGAAAGAACGAAGGAACGAAAGAAAGAAAGAAAAAAAAAAAAAGAAAAAGAAAGAAAGAAAGAGAGAAAAATAGAAAAAGAAAGAAAAAAAGGAAAAGAAAGAAAGAAAGGAAAGAAGGGAGAAAAGAAGAGAACAAAACTTCCTAGTGGACTGAACATTGCACAAAGGATGACAAGCTCTGCTTTCCATTCTCCGATGCCCGGGGATGTCATAAATTGTATTTATCTATCTATCTATTTATTAAAAAAATTTATATCCCTTTAAGTCACGGCAGTTTTTCTCCGTGAAATTCGGGCTGCTCTCCCCTGGGAGAGCAGAGCGCGTCGCCACAAGAGCAGCACCACCCATAATTTTTTCTTCTCTTGTCTGCTTATGTTTCCAACCAGAGTAGCTTTTTTCCTACAGGATTTTTGCCAGGGACCACTCCCTCATTACCGTGGGTTCTTTTACGTGTACTCAATGAGTATTACACACCGGAGCTCAGTTCCTCGTCTCATCCGAAAGACTAACACCTACACAGCCACTCAAAGTCGAGTGGGTGGGGGAACAGTTTCGGGCCCGAACAGGGAATCGAACCACCTACCACACACTTGAAACCCGAGACTTTTCGCTTTCTATGTAGGCAGGCGCGTTACCTCTAGACCACCGATCCAAGGTTCGATTCTCTGATGCCTGGCCCGGGGGTGTCAGTGCGCTGGGAACGTTCCATAGCTGGTTTAACACCCCATCTGCTAGAATACTCACCCACTCACTCAGCAGCAGACCGACAGACAGACAGACAGACTAGCTCAGCCATCATTGCCCACAGCGCTGGGGAAGCCTCGAGTACATGCTGAGCAAAGTCTGGTGTTGAAGTGAATGTCCACTCAGAGTCTGAAACAGAAACAATGAACAGCAGAGAGAGAGAGAGGGAGAGAGAGGAGAGAGAGAGGGGGGGGGGACAGAGAGAGAGGCAGACAGACAGACAGACAGACATGCAGAGACAGAGAGACAAAGAGAGAGACACAGTGAGATATATGAAAGAGAGAGACAGACAGATTGAGAGAGAGCGAGAGACAGACAGATATATACAGATATATATATATATATACATACACATATATTACATATATATATATATATATATATATATATATATATATATATATATATATATATATATATATAAAATATAAGAGAGAGAGAGAAAGAGAGAGACAAAGACACAAACGGACAGACAGACAGACAAACAGAGACGCAGAGAACAAACAAGACAGTAAATAAAATAATATATAACAAAAAAAGAGAGAAAAGAGAGGACAAACAACAAGAACAACAACAAGACTAGACAAAAAGCGCCATGCAAGAGTAGATGCTGTTGTTATGGATCAGACCTAGAAGAAAGAAAAGAGAGCGGAACGGCTACCAACGAAACTAAGGACTTAGAGGAAAGATGTTTCCAAGTTGTTCCCTGATGCTTTTGTTGGAGTTCTGTAAAGGGGTAATAAAACAGCGCCCCAACCTGAAACTAGGTGACATGTAGGTGTTCCTGCTCTCCGTCCCTCCACCTTTTGCTAGAAGGAGTTCTTCATGATAATCACTCCACCATGAAGCTGGAGGAAACATCTCTACTGCTACTGCCGTCCCTCAAAAATTGATAATGATAATGAATGATAAATATTAATAATGATGATAATCAATGAAACAAAACTACTAACTAACAAACATAATAATAATAATAATATAATAATAATAATAATAATAATAAAATAATAATAATAATAATAATATATAATAATAATAATAATAATAATAAAA
>CM054137.1:83479275-83494275 GCA_028751875.1 Rapana venosa | reverse complement strand
TACCATAGATTAGGTTTTTTATTCTATGTCTGCATATACATTATCTTTTTTTCTCGCTTTTTTTTCTTTAGATAGATGGCTTGATGAAAAAAAGCAAATGCACTGCTTATTCAATGTACCATCTGAAAATGAAAGTTTGACTTTGACTTTGACACACAGACACACACAGACACACACACTTAGACGAACACACACACAAACACATACACACACAAACACACGCCGGTGGAAACAGATGACAAAATTGACAAAACCGCATACACACATGGACTGGATGTAAAAAAGCACATGAGTGCTTATTCCATTATCCTCGATATAAAAGAATAAATAAAAAAATACCCCCCCCCCCACACACAAAACACACACAGACGAACACACACACAAACACACACACATACACACACACAAACGAACACACACACAAACACACACAGACACACACCCACACAAACACACACACACACACACACACACACCTACCTGAGAATGGTGTGAGAAGAAACAGGCAGGGAGGAATCTCAGAGAGGAGGAGCAGGAGGAGGAGATAGAGGGGGGTGGGGGGGGGGGGCACAGACAACAAGCTGACTGGCCAGCACATGACAACTAAAAGGAGAGGAGAAGAAAGAGAAACTGGTCCCAAAGGTACACAACAGACAGTCTTCAGACAAAGAGCCCTCAGCCGCCACCCTACCCCCTCCCCTCCCTCCCCTTCCCCCTTTCCTAGGTAGATGTGACAGTCTTTAGAGAACACGGTGCCGTCCGCCCCCCCCCCCCCTCCCACCCCCCCTCCCTTCCCCCTTTCCGTACAAAAATGTAGACAGACAGACACACCAGCCCCCTCCCACTCAACACCCAGATAATGAGGCCTGATCTGAATACTGATCGACTTTCTTTAATCCATTCCTCTTCAATACCGCCCACCCCTCCCTCCCCAACCCCACCTTTCCTTTCCCCCCATCATACATCTACGCCCCCCCCCCCCCCCCCCCCTTTTCTCAGCGGCTAGTCTCAGTGGTTACCGTTTCATTGTTGACCGAACACCTGACCTACTCAACTCCTGATCACCTGGAATGTTTTCAAGTAAGGTAGCCCAGTTGGCGGGAAGATGTATAGGGAGGCAGACACACACTAGTGTGTGTGTGTGTGTGGGTGTGAGAGCGAGTGAGAGAGAGAGAGAGGTCTAAGAGCGAGGGAGCGATGAGAGCGAGAGAGAGCTAGAGATGACGAGAGAGAGAGAGGGAGAGAGAGAGAGAGAGAGAGACGAGAGAAGAAAGAGAGAATAAATTGTTTTGAGAGAGATATATATCAAATCAAATCAAATCAAATTCTTTTATTTCAAGGATAATGAATAAGCACCAATGTGCTTTTGTTTTGTTTTGCATCCAGTCCCCGCCATCATCATTCTAAAATAAGCCCAAAACGTATACATTCCCGAGATATATATATACATATATATATAAATAGCCCCTCCCCAAAACTGTAAATAGTATCAGTTGGCAAACAGGAAAATAAACGTCTTCCAGAGAGAGAGCGAGGAGAACTCAACTGTAACTCAACTGTTTATTGAGAGTAAATGGATAAGTTCAGGGCTTTTTTTTTACACCATGCTCTCAAAACAAAACAAAAATCCCCCAAACAAACAAACCGGCAAACAATCATTATCAACATTTTTAAACACACCAAAACGAAATTCAAAAATGATTATTATAGTCAAACACTATAAATGAGAACTAGATACAATGATGATGACTGTTATACAAGGGGAACAATGGAGACGGAAACGAAAAACAAACAAACAAACAAGCAAAGACAAACAAATAAAAAAAACACACACCCAAAAACACAAACACAGAGACAGAGAGAGACAGAGAGACAGAAAGAGACCGGCATACAGATGGACAGACCGGGCAAAACAGCAAAAGACAGAGAGAGAGTGAGGGGGTGGATGGGGAGGGAGTGGCTTACATAGTCATAGACAGTGTGAGGATAGAGATAGATAGCCAGGGAAACCGACAAAAACAAAACCAAAACAAAACAACTACAACAACAACAAAAAGACGTGAGAATGGAAATAGTTTAAATGAAGTTCATTTAGAAGTGTGTCGCTAATGAACTACTACCGATATTAACATGAATGATGTTTAATGTACTACTAGAGATAAGGATTTCAAACCACAAAAAAAGATAAATCCAATCATAACATTGCAAAAAGATGTCTGTGGATAGCTTTCTTAAATGCAGACAAACTAGCTGTCTGTTTAGATAATCGGGATATTGTTCCATAAGTTTACTACAGGAATAAACCAAGGATGACACCAATAAGTCTAGTCCTGGGGCAGGGAATGAATAGAATACTTTTACCTCCAATAGTCCTGATAAAAATTTTGTCATACAGGTAGGTTGGTGTAAGATTATTCATAATAATTTTATTGTACATGAATACACCTTTATTGAAATGGCATTTCTCATTTAATGGTAAAATACTGAGGTTTTTTGTAATCTTCATTTTGCAAAGATGAAGTCGTTTAAAGCAGTTTTTACTTGCTAAGTCCTAACATGTGGAAGCATAATCAATATCTGGTTGTGTATATCTATAAAAGAACAACCTTTCGAGAGTGGATCCGGTCAGAAATGCTTTATTCTATTGAGCTAAAATATCTTTTGGGATAATTTCTTTGATAATATTGAATTATGGCTAGACCAGGAAAGATTATTGTCTGCATTAAGGCCAAGTAATGTATGATTATTAACCTCCTCTAATAACCTGATCATGAATTTTCAGACTTCTTGACATAGACTTTATGTTTTGTCTTTTTTTGTTTCCTTGTGACTATCATGAACTTGGATTTTTTAGGATGAAGAGCCATGTGGTTCAGATCAGCCCAAGAAGTAAGTTTATCTATATCTTTCTGATTTGTTGCTTTACAAGATTCAGCGCTATATAGATTCCATACATTATTATTATTATTATTATTATTATTATTATTAATAGTCGTGTCATCTGCAAACAGTTCACAAGAAGATGAAACATTCAATGGAACATCATTAATATAGATATAAAACAAAATTGGCCCAAGAACTGATCCCTGGGGGACACCATATGCTATTGGCCATGAAGGGGGGATATTGCACAGGTCTTGAAGAACTGCCTGCTGTCGATTTTTAAGAATTGAGGATATAGGTCTAGTGATCTGAAATAAGCCATCAACAAGACAAGTTTCCATATTAGACGATCATGGTCAATGGTGCCAAAAAGCCTTAGCAAATCAACAAATACACCCCAGACAAAAGATCATTGCTATATTTTCATGCATTGTTCTATTGGTAGAAGCAGCGTGGTCGATTATAGTGTGACAGAATGGATTTTTATAGAATCCGCTTTTCCTAGGATGAAACAGATTGTGATTTGTAAAATACAGCTGAAGGTTTTCTTAAGATGCTTTTCAGAGGCTTAGACACTGAAGAAGGAATGATCTAGGTTATAGTTTGAGGGATCTTTTGGGTCCCAGATTGAAAAGTGGCAAAAACTTTGCATCTCTAAAAGCTTTAGGAAAAAATGAATTTTTCAATTGAAAGATTATAAATGTATGTGGTATTGCTCAGATATTATGGGTGCTAAAACCGTCAATATTTTACTGTTTGTTTAGATTGTCCAAGCCTTGCATTTTGTAAGAGTTTTGGGAACACAATTCTTTGTATACTTCTGAACATGATAATTAAACTTGAATTTAGATTGTTACCTTTCTGGATCCACAAAACTGTTTTTAGTGGAGACGTATCATTGACATTTGTATTGTTAGCTAGATTTACCTGTTTGCTACTGTAGCAAAGATTGAGGAGGAGAGGAGAGAGAAGTGAGAGGAGAGAGAGAGGGATGAGAGAGAGAGAGGAGAGAGAGAGAGAGAGCGAGAGAAGATGAGAAGAAAATTGAAATTGAAATTAGAAAATGAAGTTAATTCGGTATAGGCCACGTCCTTCTGAACAGGGGTACAGATAACATCACACAAGTAACACTAAATAATATCACAAAATTAGAAATATTAAGATTTTACAAACATCACTTCCTATTCCTATAAAGAACTCGTTAGATTAGATAGGTCAAGTCTTAGTCATTCCTAACACTCTCAAAATTCTAATTGAAAACTTCATACAGATATATGCACACATTCTTGAGTAAATGTTCATTTTGACTTGACATAAACAAAACTGCTCGAAATAGACATGCATAGGAATAAAATTTAGAGGGAATGTATTTTTGCCTGAGATAAAAAATAGCTGAGAGAGAGTTTTGCTTTACCCTGTGCATTTCATGTGAGTGACGAACCAAAAGAAATAATGTGCAAAGAAAATGAAAACAAAAGCAAGCAAAAATAAACAAACAAAACAAAACAACAAGCAAACAAATATCTTTTTAAAAAAAAGTACTGCAATCACAATATCATTCATAATAACTATTTTCTAAGTTGGAATTTTTTTTTCATTTTATTAAAAGCACACAAAAAGCCCCAAACGACCAAATGAGAGAATGAATGAATGAATGAATGAATAATTTTCATGGGTTAGAAATTACATATACGTTTTTTTCGTTGGACCCTTGCCCTGATTAGGGTCTATCAAAACATAACACAAAAGAAACCTCAAAACCAAACCGAAACCAAATCAAGAAGAGAGAGAGAGAGAAAGAAGAGGAGAGAGATGAGATGAGAGAGAGAGTGAGACGAGGAGTGAGTGAGAGGAGATGAGAGAGAGGACTAGAGAGGAGATGAGAGAGGAGAGAATGGCAATGAACATTGACAAATTCTTTTTAATTTCGAGGATAAGGAATAAGCACTTCATGTGCTTTTTTCATCAAGTCCCCGCCCGTAGGGATACACAAAACCAAAAAAACCAAACAAATAAAAACCAAAGAGAGGAAAAAAACCAATAAAAGCCAACTTATAAAGTCATAAAAAATGAGAGGGAGAGCGAGACAGACAGACAGACAGAGAAACAGACAGACAGACAAGAGATAAGAGAGAGGACAGATAGAGAGGAGACAGACAGGACACAGAGAGAGACTGCTTTTGACGCTAGAAGCATACCCATAACAGCCAGACACACACAGGCCCACTGCCTATTTGCCCCACTGATACAAACCCATCAGGTGTGGAACAGTTTGCTTTGTCTTCATTCACTCCTTATTAAGGTTGGTGACACCTTCTAGTCAAAACATCTGGACCCACTTAAGGACTCTTGACTTTTTCTAGGGTTGTTCGTGTTGCCTTTCGTAGTCAAGTATCGTAGCACTGGGATGGACTGTACTGAGGTGTCAGGGTCTGGCCTTCCATTCACACTTATCAACAGGTACCGTGACTCTTCCAGTCAAAATGTCTGGACACACTAAAGGGACTTGAGAAGCCTTGTAGGCGTGCTCTAGCTTTCTAAGGGTGTGCCTTTCAGTAGTCAAGTAAGTAGCTCTGGGAGGCTAGACTGAGGTTGTCAGTGTGTTCTGGCTGAAACATTCTGTTTGGGTGGGCCATTATTTTGCAGCGCAGCGCGCAGCGAGGGCCAGTAGGTCTCAGAGAATCTGGAATGACCTCTCTCTCTCTTCGCAATCCATTTACAGCCGCCTCAAGGGACATAATTATTTATTTCCAAACCGAACTTTCCCCCTCCTCTTCAGTCAAAACTGGGCCTGCCTTTCACAGCCAAAATTCCCATTACCCTGCCAAAGAGTATACCTGTGATACTTGTTGTGTGTGTTTGTGGTTGTTTGTGTTGTGCGCGCGCGCGGCGTGCGTGCGTGCGTGCGACTGTTTCCGCTTGGCGTTTTCTTACCTGTGCGTGCGTTGTGTGTGTGTGTGTGTGTGTGGTGTTGCCATGTTTGAAATTGGTTTAAGTTATTAATAGTGATTGCTGCAGACTGTAAAATTATGTTGAACAGTAAGTGCTCTTATTTGATCTTTGCAGATATAGCGTATACAAATCCTTTTATTATTATTATTATTAATCTTACGCTATAGTCTTTCTGTGTAGCTTTGTCGGCTGAATTACTACATGTTTGTTTTTCGGTTTTGTCTTGTTTGCGGTCTGTGATGTATGTCTGTCCGCATGTCTCTATATCTGTCTGTCTCTGTCTCTTATGATTTTTTGGGGGGGTCTTAACTTAAACTCTTATTGTGTCGTGTCGTGTTGTGTGTGTGTGTGAGTGGCCTCCGTGTGTGTGTGTTTCTTTGTGTGTGGTATGTGGGTGTGTGTGTTTGTGTGTGCTGGTGTTTGTGAGAGAGAGAGAGAGAGAGAGGGGGGGGGGAGAGAATAGGCAGATCATGATCATTGTACTACATGTTTGGTTTTTTATATTTATTTTGATTTATTTTATTGGTTCTATGAGGACAAGATGACTGACCAGTTTTGGCCCAAAAATCTTTTTCGTTGGGCCTGGTTAATGATCATTAATTCATTCATTTATTCATTCTTTTTTCTCTCTCTTCGTTATTTCTTAATTCTCGTGCCTTTCTTTGATTTTGCTTGTGAATGCCATGACACTTGGAAGTTTAGACAGGATAGATTCAGATCATTTACCTGTTTTTGTTATTTTGGTTTAGTTATAAGATTTTAGGAGCAATCTAATAGAAAAAAGTGGGACGTAGAGGAAGATCCAGTTCGTAACTAAGAATAGATGGAACAAACGCGTGCTCAAAACCTTTACTGACTCAAGAATGCAGGAATGTGTAAAAAATATGATATGAATAGGGCTGAGGGAGTGATAATAGTGATGTCAATCTAGCTATAAACACTTCAATCAAATTATTAGTATCTTGCAGAGCACATGAAGACAAGAATTCAGTTTAATAAACAGCCACATGAAAGGACTGGTTCGATCACGAATGCAGAGTATCAAAGTACGAAGACTGTACTAGGACAATTCAAACGCTCATATACAGAAAGGAGGATAGGACATTAGTTTTGTATCCACAAAGGAATGTAAAAAATAAAACTATGCTTATAGACAGAAAAAAGAGTACAATTATATAACTTTATAAAGATACTACTGGTATCTGTCAACAGTCAAACACAAGCTTTTGGGAAACTATCAGAAAAATATACGCAAAGATCTCAGCCAATAATTTAACAATATCTACATGTCAGTGGTTTTGATCATTTCAAGATGGACTTGAAAAGACTGATTATATAATGAACGAATGAAACGAATTTTTATTGACAAAGCTAAAGGGCCAATCAGTCAAAGGGGGTAATTGTAAGTAACATATTAACATAGGAATGAATATGAAAAGGACATGAGTAATAATTCAAAGTCCAGATAAATGCCAACCAATATTTTCCGTTATTCCGTATAGGATCCGTTTCATTCATAGTCTGCTTACGTTTATCTAGAGCCTGCGTTATATATATTGCTAAGGAAAAGGAAGTGACTGAGTCAGTTGAGACTGAAGACATAGGGGACGGACATGCACTGTTAGACAGCCCTATCACAGCACAGGAAATAATGCTAGCAATTTGAAAATAAAAAAACGGTAAATCTACAGGACCTGATGGATTGATAGGCGAGTTTTTCAAATTTTTAGGGGAATCTGTGTTAAATTTTTTAGTGAAGTTATTCAATCATTTGTTTGACACGTGGGGATCTATCCAGAGGGCTGGGGGGTGGCATCAATCATTCTGCCTCTGTTTAAGAAAGGAACTGTAATCGATACAAACATTATAGAGGACTATTCTGTGTAACATAGCGTGTAAGATATTAGTTCGGTTGTTAATAATAGATTAAAAGAATGGGTATGCCAAATCCTGATTACAGGCGAACCCATCTGGCTTCAGTAAGGTTTATAGCACTGTTGACATAATTATGTTTACTCTGTTAGTGCTGTTCAAAAAAAAAAAAACAAAACAAACAAAAGCAATTCGCCCAAATAACATTAAATCTTGTTGCATTTGTAGATTTCGAAAAAGTTTCGATTCTGATTCTAGAAATTTGTTTTGGGCCTATTTTGTTTAAGAATTGTGGATAAGAGGAAAATTAATAGAGGTATACAAAATAAGTCTGTATAGAGAAGTAAAAGCTAGAGTAGAAATGGAGCACATTATCTGACTTTGGGAATTGCTACAAGGGTGTAAAAGCTTAAGGAGATGTGTTAGTCCAATATCGTTTCATGGTTGTGACGATCTGGGCCTTAGAAAATTATAGAAAATGGAATGCATGGAGTTTTCTTTTTGATTTTATAGCAATATCTGTGTTGCTTTTTGCTTTGATGATTATAATGTTGATATCAACCACTGTTTGTGGATTTCAAAGACTGATGAACCAAATTTGTATCACGCAGAGCAATGAAGATTAGAAATAAGGTAACTATGGGGAAGACAATAATCATTGTGTTGTTCTATGGGGGGATATGTAGCTAGTCATCGAACACTGGAATACAATACTCAAACTGTGAGATAGTAGTAAAGCTTATAAATATCTTGGGATTTTTTTTTACTAGATTACGTTTCACTTCTGCATGCCGGGATTTAATCAATTAGAGCAAAGAGAGCAGTAACTTGCTATACTCAGGGTTATATATCGACTTGATTGCAGTTCATGAAGATATTTGTACATGGTTTGATTCTCAGGTGCAATTCTATTTTTATAATATGTGCTGAAATCTGGGCTTTTGAGATGGAAATCAATGAAAGCTTCATTTGAATTTATGAAAGTTTTATGTGTTGACAATTCGAGCACCTAATGACCCTTATTTATGGAGAAATTGGTAAGATTACCCTCTTTATATCTTTATGTAAATGCTCTCTACTTACTGGTTAGGATAACTAGACTGGAAATCATAGACGCACACAAGGCTTACAAGATGCTGTATTAATCTGGATATTAACGGTAGAGGACATGGGGCTAACAAAATGTACAGAGGTCTGTTTAAATCTTTGGATTGGCATATGTTTGGGTAATCAAGGTGTTGAGGATCGTTGGGGAGCTTTATCAAATGTTTTAACAAAAACTCATGACTGCAGGTGGCAGGAATGGCATGGACCATATAGGAAAAACAGTTGGAGATTGTGGAAAATATAGCATGTTTAAAGTTACAAATTGTGTTGAACCAAATACTGAAATAAAAAATGAACAGATTTGTCAAGTGCATTCACAAATTTTAGATTTGGTGTATCAGCTATTCGCATATCTGGTTCTAGAACACGACAGGTGGTTAACGGATACAACGATTATGGCGTCTGTACCACACTCTGTGTAGAAAATGAAATTCACTTTGTGTTATGTGTCCTGTTCTTTATGACCTGAGGAATAAATTTATCCAACCAAAATATATAAAATCCGTGTCGTTTCCACTTTAATGTACTATGGCATCGAAAAATGAATGCGCTGAATAAAATACTTGGCATTATACATTTATAAAAGCCTTTTAACCGTCTGGATTAGTGCTGTATCATAGCTGTTTAACTATACATATACTTGATGTTCGATATTTCCGATTGATAACGCAACGATTTTTTTGTGTTATGTTTCATGACTACCCCTTCCAGTTGGGGCTATGGCCTAAATCTCAATAAAACATTCGCATTTCTCTCTCTGTTAAAAAGCCGTTCCGCTTTTCCGGGAAAGAGTTTAGGTCAATGTGTGCGGTGGGAACGGGATGAAACATTAATTTTTCGAAGCTGCCTACACACGGGGACTGGATGAAAAGCAAATTGAGTGTTATTCATTATCCTCACAATAAAAGCATGAATAGTAAGAACTTGTTAGAAAACTATTACTGCTACTGGTTGCATGACTTTGTTTGGATAAGTTGGTGCAAGCGCTTTGATTTCCATTTATTATTATTAAGAATAAATCTCTCTCTCTCTCTCTCTCTCTCTCTCTCTCTCTCTCTCTCTCTCTCTCTATCTATCTCTCTCGAGGACTAACTTTTGAGGCACAAATTTGCACATCATTCTGACTCGATATTTACTTTCAGAAACATCCATAGATTTTTTTTGATGTGCCTGTGAATGCTAACAAAACTCCTTTTGTCATGTCATCACCTTTACAGATACCTCACGAAATGAACTCTTCTTGATTATTTCTGAAATGACAATGAAGATTATAATTATAATTATCAGTTGTTAGCATTCGTTTTCTCTGAAATGCTTTACCAAACATCTGACCAGTACTTCCTTTGTAAAATGAACATTGGGTGTTTTTGGTTTGATTTTGGAATACTTTGGTTATCAAGTGCACAACGAACTGTGGATTTGGTTTTTCCTGTTTATTTATTTAGCATGTTTATGGGGTCAGTTTATATTCACAATGATGGTTTGTTTTAACATAAAAGTAGGTATTAAAACACCGTTAACATGATAGTTGATGGCACTTGTGAATCAAAATGTGTGTGTATGTGTTGTTGTTATCACTGATTGTTTTCGTCGTCTGTCTGTCTGTTTACTGTCTGTCTACCTGTGACACAAAACTAACACAGAGTCTTTGGTATTTTCTTTGTTTGATATTATGGTCAGCGTACTACTACTCTTTATTCAGAATAAAGTTGATGTTCTGAATTCCAAGAGCGACGTTGTCGTTTGTGTGAGGAATGTTGAGACTGAAACATGCGGTGTGTGTTGAGTGTTTGTGCAGTCGTGCCTGGTGTGTGTGTGTGTGTGTGTGTGTGTGTGTGTGTGTGTTTTTTTGCTGTGTGTGTGTGTGTGTGTGTGTGTGTTGGTGTTGGTGTGTGTGGGTTGGGGGGTGATGGTGTGTTGTGTGTGTGAGGGGTGACGTGTGTGGATGTGTGTGAGAGAGGAGTGAGAGACAGAGATACTGACAGACATATGGGGAGAGAGAGAGACAGACAGACACACCACAAAGAGAGAGAGAGAGAGATGATGAGGAGAGAGAGAAGAGAGACGATAGAGAGAGAGAGAGACACTCATGCTCGTAATTCAAGAACAACAACGAGACATACAACCAAATCCCAAGTCACACACACTAACACACACACATTTAACAGAAAAAAACTCAAGCTTTATTTAAAACATCTATTTTGTGTCATTCATACATTTTTTATATCCCAGCAACAAGAACAAACAACAACAATCTCCCATTTTCAGGCCATGGCAGCCAAAACACACACACACACAGAGATCCATCATTCTCCATGGTAGTACAATTTCTAAATCAAACACTGAACAAACTCCAGTCCCACTGGTATGCCACACACACACACACACAACTCACACACACACACACACACACACCACACAGAATCATCATTCTTATCAGAACGATTTTAACTCAAACACTGACATCACCCTAGTCCACTGTGTTTTGCCACACCACACACACACACCACAGAGAAAAGTAAAAAAACCTCACAGGCCAGTTAGCTTGCCTGGAAGCCACCTCACCACCTCTTACCACCTCTACCACCACACCACCACCAATACCACACTACCCCCCGTCCACCACAACCCCCGCATGCTCCAGGTGCAGACAGTCTGGCACCACCTCCTGCGCAGCCACTATCGTCCCCGCTGGCAGACCGAGGGGGTTCCCCAGGCTCCGCGGGGGGCTCCCCCAAGGCAGGAGTTGCACCTGCACCTGCACCTGCACCTGCACCCCCCTGGACTGTGGCCCTTGTCTGGGCTTCCTGTGGAGGGCCGAAACCTCGCGCCTGCTCTAGTTGTGCCCTGAGTCTGAAGATGGAAGAAGAAGAGAAGATGAAGGAGTTTAAGTAGGTGAACGAAGAAGAAGAAGAGATGATGAAGATGTATGTGATGATTGTGATGATTGATGATGATGATGAGATGATGATGATGATGATGATGCGTGATGGTGATGATGAGATGATCGAAGTGAAGATGATTGATGAAGATGAGATGATGAAGGATATGATGAAGGAGATGGATGATGAGATGATGAAGATGATGAGATAAAGAGATGATGATGATGAAGAATGATTTGAAGAAGAAGACGAAGATGGTGATGAAGAGGAAGATGATGAAGAAGAAGAGAAGGTGCTGAAGATGAAGAAGGTGATGGAAGATGAAGAAGAATATGAAGAAGAAGATGAAGAAGAGATGAGAAGAAGAAGTGGTGAGAAGGAGTGAAGAAAGATGTGAAGAAGGAGAAGAAGTGAAAAAGAAAATGATGAAGAAGAAGAAGTTGTTGAAGGAGAAGATGAGAAGAAGAAAGAGATGATGAGGAGAAGGATGAACAAGAAGGAGGAAGATTGCAAGAAAGAGAGTGATGACGGATGAAGGAGAGTCGAGTGAAGATAAAGGAGAGTGAAGAAGAAGAGGAAGAAGACAGAGTGAACATAGGAAGGGGTGTGGGAGGGAGGAGGCAGAGAGAAAGAGAAATATGAGGTTTTATTTTTATACATGTATGAAGAAGAAGATGAAGAAGAAGATTGAGAGGAGAGAGAGAGGATTGATGAGCTGGGAGAGAGAGGAGAGCTGAGAGAGAAGAGTGCATGACGAGATTTTCATAGTGAGAGAGAGAGAGAGAGAGATGAAGTTATGTATAATGTACGAAGAGAAGAAGACGAGACAGGGTTGGATAGGGGGAGGGGAGAGAGGGTGGTGTGGAGAAGGATACGATATGGAAAGTTAATTATACATGTATGATGATGATGAAGAAGAAGTATGAATGTCCCCCCCCCTCTCTCTCTTCTCTCTCTCTCTCTCTTCTCGCTCTCTCTCTCTCTTCTCTCTCTCTCTCTCTCTATGCTCTCCTCTCCTCTACCTCTCTCTATCTCTCTCACCCCTACCTTTCTCTCTCTCCTTCTCGCTCCCCTTCCTCTCTCTCTCGCGCGTGCGCCTCCCTACCTCCCTCTCTCTCGTCGCCCTCTCCCTCATCCTCCACCTTCCGCTCTCGTTTCCCTACCTTTCTCTCGCTCGTTCCCCTACCTTCGCTCTCTCTCTCTCATCCTCTCCTCTTCCTCTACACATCTCTCTCTCTCTCCCTCCTTCTCTTTCTCTTCCCCATCCACTCTCTCTTTTTCCACCCTCTCACTCCAACCCCCTCTCTCTCCTCCCCACCCTCTCTTCCCCCCTCCCCCTCCCTTCTCTGTCTTGCACACAAACTTCGAGCGCAGGCATATAATTATTTTATACCGATTCCTTCAACACAAACAACACAACAACAACAATAAACTGTACCCCCTCCCCCACACACACACCAAATAAAAACCCCAACAAAACCAAACCCCAGAACAGAAAGCGCCAGCAGGAAGAGAAGAAGACATGACCACACCCCAAAACAATGGATCGGAGGTCTAGAGGTACCCCACCTGGCCTACCAAGCCAAAACTCGGGTTGCAAGTGTGCTGTGGTTTGATCCCCGTTTGGGACCCCGTAACTTGCCCCCGGCCTCCCTTTCCCTCTTATCATTAGAACCCCTGAGTGTCGTCTGGGTGCTCTAGTATTTTGATTGAGAGAATAACCAGTTCCGTTATTTCACTAAATTATTTAGCGCATGTAAAAGAATCCACGGCAACAAGAGAGTTGTCCCTGGCAAAATTATGTTGTTTTTTTTAAAAGCCTCTTATGATGATTTGCTCTCTCTGTCTTTCGGAGGGGGGGGGGGGGGGGGGGAGAGGACAGCCCGAATTTGCGCTTAGAAATTTGCCCTGACTTAAAAAGTGGTATACATCTTCTGAAGTTGGAATATGGCTGCCTTTATACCGAGTTACTTAAAAAAAACCCACTCCTTCAAACAAAACTCAACCCCCTATCCCCCACCCCTAGATTGTTTAGGTGGAACACACAACACAAGGGGTTAAACAATTCAATACAAACACCAACCATAACAAACAAGTGATATTTACCTACACTACACTACGCTACACTACACTACACCGTCACTACATACACTACACTTACACTCACTACACAAGACATCCCGCTGCACCACACCACACCACACCACACCCACACCGCACTACACATGCACTGATCACTACACTCACTACACCACACTACCACTACACAAAACTACACTATCACAACACTAACAAAAACTACACAGCACTTGGCACTACACAAACTACACAACACTTACACTACCACTACAACAACACTACACAACACTGCACTACACTACACTAAACCTAACACCACACCACACTACAACAACACTACATACACTACATACACTAAACATACACCACACCACACTACATACATACACTACGGTAAGCTACGCTCACTTACACTACACTACACCACACCACACCACACCCACACCACACTAACTACACTTACACTACACTACACGACACGACACGACACGACACTCGCTACGCTACACTACACTTACATCTACCTACACACCACTACACCCCCCCCCCCCCCCTACACTACACTACACTACACTACACGAAATACACTACACCACACTGCATACACCACACTACACTACACGACTCTACACTAAACTACACGACATACACGCACGGACACGACACTACCACTACGCTTACACTGACACTTAAACTACACTACACTACACTTACACTACCCTACACCACACCACACTACACATACACCTACACTACACCTACATACACCACACTACACTACACCACACTACACTACCCACACTACACTACACTACACGGACACGACATCGACGACCGGACACGACACTACACGACACGACACGACACGACACTACACTTACACTGCACTGCACTACAATCGCTTACGCTACGCTACGCTACGCTACTCTACACTACACTACACTACCACTACACCACACTACATAACTACGCTACACTACACTACGACCAGGCTCCTGCACTCACGCTTTCAGCACGCATGAGGTTCAGGCCTGGGTCAGCGTAGGGCGCTCCACCTCTGCCCTGCTGGCAGGGCTGCCGCCTCAGGCCGGGCGACATGGTCACTCGCCGGATGCCGGCAGCCGCATTGCGGTGGGGGGACCCGCCCTTCAGCCTGCATGGTGCGGTACTTCTCGCCTATCTGCTCTCTCTGCTTTGGCACGCAGTCCTTTCTGCACCACAGGAG
>CM054137.1:83474275-83476775 GCA_028751875.1 Rapana venosa | reverse complement strand
TGTGTGTGATGCGCGTGTGAGAGAGAGAGAGAGGTCTAAGAGCGAGGGAGCGATGAGAGCGAGAGAGAGCTAGAGATGACGAGAGAGAGAGAGGGAGAGAGAGAGAGAGAGAGAGACGAGAGAAGAAAGAGAGAATAAATTGTTTTGAGAGAGATATATATCAATATCAAATCAAATCAAATTCTTTTATTTCAAGGGATAATGAAATAAGCACCAATGTGCTTTTGTTTTGTTTTGCATCCAGTCCCCGCCATCATCATTCTAAAATAAGCCCGAAACGTATACATTCCCGAGATATATATATACATATATATATAAATAGCCCCTCCCCAAAACTGTAAATAGTATCAGTTGGCAAACAGTGAAAATAAACGTCTTCCAGATGAGAGAGCGAGGGAGATCTCAATGTACTCAACTGTTTATTGAGAGAGTAAATGGATAAGATTCGGGTTTTTTTTTACCACCAGCTCTCAAAACAAAACAAAAAAATCCCCCAAAAACAAACGGCAAACAATCATTATCAACATTTTTAAACCACCAAAACGAAATTCAAATGATTATTATAGTCATCACTATAAATGAGAACTAGCTACAATGATGATGACTGTTATACAAGGGGAACAATGGAGACGGAAACGAAAAACAAACAAACAAACAAGCAAAGACAAACAAATAAAAAAAACACACACCCAAAAACACAAACACAGAGACAGAGAGAGACAGAGAGACAGAAAGAGACCGGCATACAGATGGACAGACCGGGCAAAACAGCAAAAGACAGAGAGAGAGTGCGGGGGTGGATGGGGAGGATTAGTGGCTTACATAGTCATAGACAGTGTGAGGATAGAGATGGATCGCCAGGGGAAACCGACAAAAAACAAAACCAAAACAAAACCAACTACAACAAAACAACAAAAAGACGTGAGAATGGAAATAGTTTAAATGAAGTTCATTTAGAAGTGTGTCGCTAATGAACTACTACCGATATTAACATGAATGATGTTTAATGTACTACTAGAGATAAGGATTTCAAACCACAAAAAAAGATAAATCCAATCATAACATTGCAAAAAGATGTCTGTGGATAGCTTTCTTAAATGCAGACAAACTAGCTGTCTGTTTAGATAATCGGGATATTGTTCCATAAGTTTACTACAGGAATAAACCAAGGATGACACCAATAAGTCTAGTCCTGGGGTCAGGATATGATTAGAATACTTTTACCTCCATAGTCTGATAAAAATTATGTCATACGTAGGTTGGTGTAAGATTATTATAATAATTTTATTGTACCTGGAATACACCTTTAACAACAACACAAAAAGGGGAGTATCATTTCAAACACCGGTTTAGCTGGACACATTGACCTATCTGCCGAAAACACTTCATGTTATAGGTCTTCAGTTTTTGGCAATTTTATCCTTTAGATTTGTACGACTTTGACTTTGAAAGTCGTACATTGCCTCTATGAGAATGCAACAAGTGCAGTGTTTCACAACAACAACATAGGTGATTGGTTTCGGACAACGGTCAGTGGGCGTCAGGGCTGCCTGCTCTCCCCATCTCTCTTCAATCTATTTCTAGAGAGAATCATGGAAGAAGCACTAGAAGAACATGAAGGAACAGTGAGTATTGGAGTGCGAACAATCACAAACTTGTGCTTCGCTGATGATATTGACGGATTAGCTGGTCACGAGCAAGAACTAACAGACTTAGTGAACCGTATAGAAGAAAAATCAACAAAATTTGGTATGGAAATCAGCAGGGGGGAAAAATGATGACAAACAGCAACTTCACATCAGAAATCAAAATCAAAAACCAGAAACTTGAAAATGTTCACAGATTCAAATATCTGGGATCTATCGTGACAGACGAGGGATCAAAACCAGAAATACTGTCAAGACTTGCCCAGACCACAGCCGCAATGACCAAGCTCAAACCCATCTGGAGCAACAGAAAAATCGACATCAGTTCCAAAATCAGACTGATGTGCTCTCTGGTTATGTCAATCTTCTTATATGCATGTGAATCATGGACCCTCACAGCGATTTAGAGAGAAGAATAAGAGCTGTAGAAATAAGGTGCTTCCAAAGACTCTCAGGCATCTCATACAAAGACCACATCAAGAATGAAGAAGTCAAGAGACGCAAAGGCAATGAAATCGGGCCCTATACTGACCTTCAAACACTCGTCAGACAACGAAAACTGAAGTGGTTTGGTCATGTCACACGCTCCTCTGGTCTTGCTAAAACAATCCTACAAGACACAAGAAGAAGAGGCAGACAAAGGAAGAGATGGGAGGACAACATTCGAGAGTGGACAGACTTGAAGCTGAGAGACACCCTGAGAGTGGCTGAGAGACGAGAGGACTGGAGAAAGAAGGTTGTCAAAGCTTCGAAGGCGCCCCAAAGGATTCGGAATCTAAGGGATCGGTCACGGTGACGGTGATCCTTTAAATTGTTAAACAAAACAAAAGAAACAACAACAACACAACATGCAA
>CM054137.1:83464275-83469275 GCA_028751875.1 Rapana venosa | reverse complement strand
ATGAGAAAAACTCACCCACCATATGGAAAAGTAAAGAGATCAGTTTCCCAATCAAATAAAGCTCTAAAAAAGCCCTAATTCAGACTATCTGCTGTACGGAGTGAAACCTGGGACATTGACTGCTGAAAAGCAAAGCGAATCAGTCATTGGAAACAAAATGCCCTAGAAAACTACTTGGCATATCTGGAGAGAACGAAAGACGAACATGAATATGTCAAGAGTCAAATAACCACGGCTGGCAGGTCCACAGGAACCCCTTCTCACCATCGTCAAGAAGAAAAAGTGACATGGTTTTGGCCACGTCCCCACCACATAACTCTGCCAATAACTGTACTGCAGGGAAACTCGAATTGGTGGCAGAAAGGAGGGGAGGACAGAAAAGTCATGGATGGGACAACATCAGTGAATGGACCAGGATGAATGACTCGGTACTACGCGCAGAGCGTGGGTCCGAGATTGGATGGAGGAGGCTTACCACGGCATTGTCTTTAGTGTCTCCCACGACGCCAAGGTCACGGGTCTGATGTGATGTGTGCTGATATTACTGGTGGGTTCAGGCAACCTAGGGAGTGTTGAAATCCATTACGGAGTTTTAACATTTGATCTTCGGCGATTGTAGTATATCATGCATACAGGAAGGAATGAAGGCACTGGCAGGCTCTGCACTTAAGCTGATCTGGAGATCGTGAAAATCCCCACCATTAATTCACCAACCGAAGCGAGATTTGAACGCACGACTTCATGGACCCATGGGATTGAAGTGGAACGGTCTTAACTAGTCATGTAAATTTATAGCGTCCATGGAATTGAGTTGTGTACCGCTTTCAGTCATGGCAGAGTTCTCTGCGTGAAATTCTGGCTACTCTCCTTGGGGAGAGCGCGTCGCCACAAGAGCAGCGCCACCTATAACTTATTTTCATTTTCCGTTTTGCAAGTGAGTGAGTGAGTGAGTGAGTGAGTGAGTGAGTGAGAGAATACCAACGGGTGCAGTTATATTGTGAAGTATACATAATTATTATACTATGTTTTCTCTGATGATGTCTCAGTGCACAAGTGTATTGTGATTCAAATGAAATTAATAATAATAATAAATAGAATTTGTATAGCGCTATATCTTGCAAAGACAAATCAGAGCGCTTGCATTCAACATATTCTTACATAGTCATGCAGCTAATAACTATCAAAAAGCTTAAACAAATTCAAATGTACGCAACCTATATATACATACACATACACACACACACACCCACACACACACACACACACACACACACACACACAGGTTGTAGGCTTTGGTCAGGGTAAGGGATGTTGGCTGTTGAAGGCAGGGGCAGTTTTGAGATAAAAGAGGGAAAAAGTTTAGGTTTGAAACAAATATGTCTTGAGGCTGGATTTAAATGTGTCATATGTAGCCTCTGTCGAAGAAGAGGGGAAGGTTGTTCCAGATGGATGGACCAGAAACAGAGAAAGAGCGACGACCAACGGTGGACTGGTTTAATCTAGGTATTCGTAAAGCACAAGGGTAATCTGCAGCAGAGGGGAGGGAAAACGTGAAGGAGTGTACAGGTGAAGACATTCAAAAGGGTAGGAGGGTGCTGTTTTTGTGGAGAAAATTTTGTAACAGAGGGTACTGACCTTTAGTTTATTCTCTGTGGCACAGGCAACCAGTGGAGAGATCGCAAGAGAGGAGTAATGTTTCAGATTTTTTCCCTTTCTGAGGACCTAGGCGAGCTGCAGAGTTTTGTATACTTTGAAGGGAGTGGAATAGATGTTGCTGGCAGCCCAGCTAAAAGAGAAAGGGCAATAATCCAGACGTGAGAAAATTGAAAGACGCAACAAGTTTAGTTTGTTGCGTCAGTGGACAGGTACTTTCGAATTGCCCCTAATACGCCGTAATTGATAGTAGAAACGACTGACAGGTCTGGGTGATGAATTTTTGCATAGACAGTGTGTTGTCGATAACAACTCCTAGATACTTCACAGCATGGACAGAGGGATCGATGTAATTACCGAGTTCTATTGAAGTTGTTGTTAATGGAAGAGAGTTTGTATTTGGTCCCTACAAGCAGGGCCTTCGGTTTTATCTGCGTTTAACTGTAACTTGTTTTGTACACCAGTTTTGGATATCTTGAAAGCAGTAGGCCATATTTGTCAAGAGAGAAGGAAGATTTTCAGGTGTAACACTACTTTGAATCTGAGAGTCATCTGCGTAAAAGTGATAGTTGATATGATGACGGTTAATTATATGTGATAGTGGAGCGGTATAGAGAGTGAAAAGAACAGGGCCGAGAACTGATCCCTGCGGGACACCACATTCCAGTTTGGCAGGTATTGACTGTATCTTGTTTACTTCGACTGTCTGGAATCGGTCAGTGAGGTATGAACTGAACCAGGAGAGGGCTATGCCAGTAACACCGAATGTTTTTTGAAGACGGGAGAGGAGAATTGAATGGTCAATAGTGTCAAAGGCTGCAGATAAGTCGAGTAGAGTGAGAAGGGAGATTTTCCCCGAGTCAGAAGCAAGTAGAAGTGTATTTAGGGTATGGACTAGGTTATTTTTCAGTGCTATGGTTGACGCGATGGGCAGACTGAAACTCAGGAAGAAACTGTTGGAGAGAAGGTGGTTATTAAGCTTTTAGACTACTTTTTTCAAGGACTTTAGAGATGAAAGGTGGGTTTGGGAAACGGGTCTATATTCTTCAGAATGTTAGGGTCAAGGTCATTTTTTTTGAGTAGAGGTGTAACTATTGCAGTTTGAGAGATGATGGAACATTTCCTGAAACAAGAGATGAGTTCACTATTTTCGTGATAGCGGTAATAATTGTGGTAGGCACGTACAAACAGAGAAGCAGGTAGTGGATCGAGGTCACATGATTTTAGAGTCATTTCTTTCAGAATTGTCGTAATTTCTTTCCACTTGTTGGATGAAAGAAAAGGAGAGGAGTGCCGGAGAATTGGGGATCAGGAACTGCAGGCTGGAAAGGAGTCTGATCCAATCTGGAAAAGGATGGTACGGATTTGTCAGAAAAAGAATGAAGAAAAAATTGAAGGAATTCAGAGTGGTTGTGGATGGAAGGCAGAGGCTTGCCTTCACAGATCCAAGGAGAGTAGATGTGAGGGAAAAGAGAAAATTTTATTGACGTGGCATCAAGAACTTGAGAAGAGTAGTATTTTTTTTTTTTCGGAAAGAATTAAAAAATTTGACTTTGTTTATTTGTTTTCGGAAGAGCTGCTTGTTGATTTCAGTTTTGTTTTTTCGCCACTGGGCGCTCTAGCTGTCCCGCGTTTTTCGCTTTGCAACCAGGATGTTGTGGGTGTACCATGGGTGCCCCAGGGCCTGTCAGGCAGGAGACGGGGCAGTGGAGTGCATGCTCATCAAGCAATTTTGGCTGGGGAACATATTGTAGTGTTCGAGGGGTCAGTGTTGTCAGAGGTTAGTGATAGGCGTTCAGCAGCTTGTGCAGAGAAAGTTTCAAAGTCTATACCTTGAGATGCGACGGGGGACACATTTCTTCTTTCTGATAGGTTTTGCAATGTTGAGGGAGAAAAAGAAAAGCAGAATGATCAGAAAGTAGTTCATCAGTGATAGATACAGATGAGACCAAATCTTGTGATACATCTGTAATGAGCCAGTCTAAGATATGTCCTGATCTGTGTGTTGCTTCAGTTACCAGCTGTGAAAGAGAGTGGTTGGACAAAGAAAGAGAAAGACGTTTTGACAATCAGAAGAAGACGGGGTTTTTCAAAGTGGAATTAAAGTCGCCGAGAATAATAAGCTTTTTTGGGGAGAGGCTTTTCATGATGGTCTCAGCCCAAAACATGCCTTCTGTAAAGAAGGGGATTTTTGTTTGTTGTTGTGTTGGTTTTTTGTTTTTTGGGGGGGAGGGGGATTTTTGCTCCTCCCCCGGCCCCTTCCTCCCTACATTGTTGTTGTTTGTTGTTGTTGTTTTGTAAACGTTTAGTTCTGGTCGGTTTCATTTCGTGTGTGTTTGTGCACATACGCAAGTTTTGTGTGAGTAGGCGCGCGCGCGCGCGCGCGCGCGCGCGCGTGTGTGGTGGGGTGTGTGTGTGGGTGGTGTGTGTGTGTGGTGTGTGTGGGTGTGTGTGTGTGTGTTTTGGGGTGCGTTGTGTGGTGGGGTGTGGTGTGTGTGTGTGTGTGTGGGGTGTGTTGTGTGTGTGTGTTGTGTGTGTGTGAGTGTTGTGTTGTGTGTGTGTGTGTGGTGTTGTGTGGGGTGTGTGTGGGTGTGTTTTGTGTAGTGTTTTGGGGTGATGGTTTGTGATGTGTGTTGTTGTTGTGTGTGTGTGTGTGTGGTGTGTGTGTGTTGTGTGTGTTTTGTGTGTGTTGGGTGTGTGTGTGTTGTGTGTGTGTGTGTGACAGAGAGAGGCGCGAAAGAGACAGAGAGAGAGAGAAAAAAGAGAGACAAGAGAGAGACAAGAGAGAAAAGAGCAGATCATCACTTTCAGAAATTTTACAGTAAACTGTGCAATTTTCAAAATTTGTGGGGGTAAACTTCCCAGCAAAGTGGGGGAAGCGACATCCTTCAGCTGAAGACTGTGAGTTGCCCCCCTAGGGTTACTCCTGGTACAGCCCGGTGTGGCTGCCATCCAACACCACACGGGAATGACAGACAGTCCCTCTGAAGAGGGCACAGAGAAGTCTGACAATGCTGGTCTTCGTCTGCCAGGGCTGCCGCCTTTTCTTCTCACTCTCTTTGCCTCGTGCTGCTGACAAGTGCCTCTTCCCAAATTGGAGAGACCTTTCGCCAGTCCTGTTTTCCGCTGACCCGTTCGAGGGCTGTTGGTTCCTAGTGGTTGTGGTCGATGTTCAAGTCTTTTAAGTGCCTCTTGCACACACCTCTTTGACTCACAGTTGTGATTTGGGATGTCTCCACTGTACAATATCTCCATAGAGGAAGGAGGTCTTTAGGGATCAGCAAAGTGAACGAGAAGAATGAACTGGCAAGGAAAACCAGACTAACTGTCGCCATGTCAATGATGCT
>CM054137.1:83449275-83454275 GCA_028751875.1 Rapana venosa | reverse complement strand
TCCCAGGTCAGATTGTGAAGGAAGGAAGGAGGGAGTGAATGAATGCTTGGTGGTAGACTTTCAGACAGACCCAGACTACTACTTCACCTTTCCAAAAGAGATTAGAACAGTCTCCCCGAAGTCGGAATGCGGACACCTTCATGATGTGTACAACAAAAAGTCGAATACGGGAAAATCTCATCATTGGTGAACCTCAGAACTCCAGCTGATAAAAAAACAGCCTTGACTGGCAACCCCCCTGAATTGTCTCTGTCTTTAAAGGCCAATAAAACCAGGCCTTGCTAGGAACGCTGGATTTATCATCCCCAGTTTTAAAAAAAGAAGCGTTGAAAATAGATAGTGAGACTTCAGAGTACTACACACTACAGGACAAAGATGCAAAGGAGGCGGAGAATATTGCAGATTGGACAGCCTGTGCCCAGTCCAGTTTTTGTTGTTGTTGTTGTTGTTGTTTTACAATGTTGCTTCTTGTTCGCCAGAACTAAAACAATACAGGCAAACTGACTTACAAAGTCAGAAAAGAAGAAACTCAGCAGCCTAGCCAAACATGTTTGCAAAAAAGGAAGGAGAACGGACTGGGAAGGCAGAATGTGGGCAAGAAAGAGAGAGGAAAAAAAGAGATGCAAAAAGGGATACCCACTTATCTACATAAGAAGCAATCGTAAAGATTTTTGTTGAACTGCTAATACAGGAAAAAGAAACTACAGCTGGTTGTTAATTTATTCTCGAAACAAACTTTCCCTTAAAGAGAGAGAGAGAACAATTAAAACAGATTTTCGATTTTCTTAAGAAACGTACATATTTCTGATTGAGCCATTATGGTGATATCAAAGAAAAGATAACCAGCGTTTTTTTTCAATAAACAAAATTTAAAATAGCAAAATTCGCACATGGACTGTAAACATTCCAATGGACAAGCCGACAAAACAAAATATAAAACGGAGAATGGCAAAAAGTTAAAAAAACAAAAACTTACATACAAACAGAAATCAAAACGAAAACAAAGAGAAGACTGTGTCATTATGTGCTCTCACATAATTATAATTATATCTCTAGTTTTTGCCAGTGTGCAATATCAACCACAACATGTGCTGACTGAAGAGTCTATTCGATATCAGTTCATATACAAGAAAAAATATCAACAACAACAAACTTAGAATGAGCAAGACATCTGACTACATTTTTTCTCTCTCCACAAAATGACTTCAATTTATATCCACGTATAAAAGAAAAAAAACAACCCGAAAATATTAGTGTACAATGAAAATTCATTTAAATCACAAAGGATACTCACAGTAATGTCACACACACACAAACTAAAATCCTTCTTCTCTTTGGTTATACAAACATTAAAAAGGAGGATAATAAATTTGAGACTGACCATGATTTTCTCACCTATCCCCAAACTGCAAAATAGTGTGCAAAGTTTGATGAGAGAGAGAGAGAGAGAGGGGGGGGGGGGGGAGAGAGAGAGAGGGGGGGGAGAGGAGAGAGAGGAAACATGTAATGTATACATACAGACAACACAGAGAGATTCCAATACAAACCACTAAGTTGATGACAAAGCTTAAAACACGGTAACCTTTAGAAAAAAAGTACAAAACAAAAAATATTATCCATCCACAACAACAAGCTGTAAACCATAAAACAAATCTTAAAAATAACCACAAAAAAACCACCAAGGATTTTAATCATCAAACAAACAAACCAAAAAAACAACAACAACACATGGATTTTAATAATCAAAGAAAACAAATCCCCCGGGATAATAACTATTAAACATAAAAAGCCCTAACAAAAGTCAATATAAAGGCAACTTCTAAAACAACACGCATAATGATATAATCATATAAAACACTTTAATGCACACTGACAAAGTAATGAACGTGACACATAAATATTCTGTACACTTGCAACTAAATATGTTAACACAAAATTGCTGTTCATGATAACTGTATACATCACCCATGTAATTCACACAGATTCTGAAAGACAATGATCAATTTGTTTTTTACAAAAATCGCACGCACACACACACACACACACGCACACACGCACACACACACACACACACACACACACACACACACACACACGCACACACACACACACACACACAGGTTATACACTTCAGCATGACGACGGAATCCCGGCCGCCAAAGGCAGGTACACACATGAGACGAAACAGGAGGGACAAATCCCTGGTTGGAGACAGGTATGCCCCGAGGCAGGATTCAAAGCTGTAGCAAGTAGGCCCTCCACAAAGGAGAGAGGGAGGTCATTCCAGACCAACGGACCAGAAACAGAGAACGAGCGACGGCCAACAGTGGACCGGCCGAATGCAGGCACTGGCAAGCCCAGGGCATCCGCAGCAGAGCGGAGGTATTTATTTATTTTTTTAAAAATTTTATTCTTGTATATCGAGGATAAAGGAATAAGCACTTATGTGTTTTCTTACATCCAGTCCCCGTGTGTATGCAGTTTTGTGAATTCTTTCGTCTGTTCCCACCGGCATACAATGGCCTACTCTTACGAAAAGCGGAACAGGATTTTAACGTGTGCATAAGATGTTCCGCGTGCGTTCGCACACGGGACCTCGGTTTATAGTCTCATCCGAAGGACTTTTTGGGGAGAGTGGAGTCTGCACTAATGTTAACTTCAGAGGAAAATATACCCTTGAACGGGAATCGAACCCGGGTCGTCAGATTGCCAGCGCAACGTTCTGACCACTAGGCCATCCCGTAACGAGCAGGAGTGCACAGGCGGAGACAGCCACAGAGACAGGAGGGCGCTGCCCCGTGCAGGCATCCGCAACAGAGGACACCCATCCCCTGCTCCATCACTCCCCGTGACACAGGCAACCAGAGGAGAGACCGCAGGAGAGGAGCAATATGCCCACACCCTCCGTCCAGGACTAATCGAGCTGCAGAGACAACGTGGTATAATAATTATGTACTTCACAATATAACTGCACACGTTGGTATTCTCTCTCTCTCTCTCTCTCTCTCTCTCTCTCTCTCTCTCTCTCTCTCTCTCTCTCTCCTCTCTCTCTCTCTCTCTCTCTCTCTCTCTCTCTCTCTCTCTTTTATCTCTCTCTCTCTCCCTCCCTCTCTCTCTCTCTCTCACACACACACACACTAGCAAAACGGAAAATGAAAATAAGTTATAGGTGGCGCTGCTCTTGTGGCGACGCATTCTCCCCAAGGAGAGTAGTCCGAATTTCACGCAGAGAACTCTGCCATGACTGAAAGCGGTACACAACTCAATTCCATGGACGCTATGAATTTACAGGACTAGTTAAGACCGTTCCACTTCAATCCCATGGGTCCATGAAGTCGTGCGTTCAAATCTCGGCGGCGTCTGGTGAATTAATGGTGGGGATTTTTACGATCTCCCAGATCAGCTTTAAGTGCAGACCTGCCAGTGCCTTCATTCCCTTCCTGTATGCATGATATACTCGTGCCGAAGATCAAATGTTAAAACTCCCGTAATGGATGTCAGCACTCCCTAGGTTGCCTGAACACCAGTGTACTCAGCACACATCCCCACAGGTGGAATGCGGCTACCTTCATGGTGGGTAAAAACAGTCGCATACGCCAAATCTTCCCACTGGTGAACCACGGAGCTCTAGTCCAGGAACAAAAACAAAATTCGCGATTCGATTCGATTGAATTCAATTCAACACACACACCACACACACACACACACACACACACACACACACACACACACACACACACACACACACACAGAATGTCTTGCGCACACGTTAAAACCCGTTCCACTTTTCGGAAGAGTAGGCCATTGTGTGCAGATGGGAACGGATGACAAAATTGACAAAACTGCATACACACGCGGACTTGAAGTAAAAACAAGGATATGAGTGTTTGTACATTATTCTCGAAATAAAAGAGTAAATAATTTACTGAATAAATTAAAAAAAATTAAACCGAAAGAGAGAGAAAGAGAGAGAGAAAGAAAGACAGAGAGTGAGAGACAGAGAGAGAGAAAAAGACACAGACAGAGAGAGAGAAAGGGAGAGAGAGAGAGAGAGAGAGAGAGAGAGAGAGAGAGAGAGAGAGAGAGAGAGAGAGAGAGAGAGAGAGAGAGAGAGAGAGAGAGAGAGAGTGACAGACAGACAGACAGACAGACAGGGACAGGTCAGCCAATTACAACAAAGTTAACACTGTAAACTGTGCACTGTCACAAGTTTGTGGGGGTAGACTTCCCAGGCAAAGGGGAGGGGTTGGGGACGCGACATCCTTCAGTCTCCGAAGACTGTGGAGTTGCCCTCTAGGTGTTACTTCTGGTGTTACTAGGTGTTACAGCCTCGGGTGTGGCTGGCCAGTCCAACACCACACGGGGATGACAGACAGTGCCTATGACAGAGGGCACAGATGAAGACTGACAATGCTGGTCTGTCTGTCTGCCAGGGCTGCAGCCTTTCTTCTCGCTCTCTTTGCCTTGTGCTGCTGAGCAAGTGTCTCTTCAAACTTGGAGAGACCTTTCTGCACAGTCTGTCTCCAGGCTGACCTTTCGAGGGCTGCTGGTTCCTAGTGGTTGTGGTCCATGTTCAAGTCTTTTAAGTGCCTCTTGCACACACCTCTTTGAATCACAGTTGTGATTTGTCTGTGGGTCTTCCCTGTGCAAGTTCTCCATAGAGGAGATCTTTAGGGATCAGCAAAGTGAACCAGAAGAATGGACTGGCAAGGAAAACCAGACCAACTGTTGCCATGTCAATGATGCTCAACCCACGAAGAGCAGATCGTGTGGTCAAGGGGCTTGCACCTCGAATGGCGCAGTGGCCAGCTGGTGTGGAGAAGAGCCTTTTCAATGGCCCTTGACTGTGGCTAGGCCTACAGCTACCATAGGAGAGGCAGTCCTGAAAGGAGATCATGTGGGTGAGATTCCCTTGCTGCCATTGGTTGCACATTTCGTGACGTCATTTCTTGAAGTGAATTTAAGGGTGGTGGCTCAGCAGTGATAGTCAGTTGGAAGCA
>CM054137.1:83436199-83441275 GCA_028751875.1 Rapana venosa | reverse complement strand
GTGCATTATGTTGTGAAGTATACATAATTATTATACTATGTTTTCTCTGATGATGTCTCAGTGCACAAGTGTATTGTGATTCAAATGAAATTGCTATGATGGTCTCAGCCAATACATGCCTTTCTGTAAAGATGGGGGATTTTTGTTTGTTGTGTTTTTTTTGGGGGGGGGATTTCCGCCCCTACCCCGGCCCCTTCCTCCCTACATTGTTGTTGTTGTCGTTGTTGTTTTGTAAACGTTGAGTTCTGGTCGGTTTTCATTTCGTGTGTGTTTGTGCACTATACGCAAGGTTTTGTGTGAGTGTGTGTGTGTGTGTGTGTGCGCGCGCGCGCGCGCCCGCGTGTGAATGTGTGTGTGCGCGCGCTTTTTGTAAAAAAAAATTTTTAATAGATCATTGTCTTTCAGAATCTGTGTGAATTACATGGGTGATGTATATAGTTATCATGAACAGCACTTTTGTGTTAACATATTTCGTTGCAAGTGTACAGAATATTTATGTGTCACGTTCATTACTTTGTCAGTGTGCATTAAAGTGTTTTATATGATTATAGCATTATGCGTGTTGTTTTAGAAGTTGCCTTTGTATTGACTTTATGTTGGGGCTTTTTTTGTTTTATAGTTATTATCCCTGGGGATTTGCTTTCTTTGATTATTAAAATCCATGTGTTGTTGTTTTTTTGGTTTGTTTGTTTGATGAATAAAATCTTTGGTGGGTTTTTTGTTTTTTTATGATTTGTTTCATGGTTTACAGCTTGTTGTTGTGGATGGATAATATTATTTGTTTTGTACTTTTTTCTAAAGGTTACCGTGTTTTAAGCTTTGTCATCAACTAAGTGGTTTGTATTGGAATCTCTCTGTGTTGTCTGTATGTATACATTACATGTTTCCTCTCTCTGTCCTCTCCCCCCCCCCCTCTCTCTCTCTCTCTCTCTCCCCCTCTCTCTCTCTCTCTCCTCTCTCCCCCCCCCCCCCCCCCTCTCTCTCTCTCTCTCTCTCTCTCTCATCAAACTTGCATACTATTTTGCAGTTTTGGGATAGGTGAGTAAATCATGGTCAGTCTCAAATTTATTATCCTCCTTTTTTAATGTTTGTATAACCAAAGAGAAGAAGGATTTTAGTGTGTGTGTGTGTGTTGTGTGTGTGTGTGTGTGTGTTGTGTGTGTGTGTGTGTTGTGTGTGTGTGAAATTACTGTGAGAGTCCTTTGTGATCAAAATGAATTTTCATTGTACACTAATATTTTCAGTTGTATTTTTTTCTTTTATACGTGGATATAAATTGAAGTCATTTTGTGGAGAGAGAAAAAATGTAGTCAGAAGTCTTGCTCATTCTAAGTTTGTTGTTGTTGATGTTTTTTCTTGCATATGAACTGATATCGATTAGACTCTTCAGTCAGCACATGTTGTGGTTGATATTGCACACTGGCAAAAACTAGAGATATAATTATAATTATGTGAGTGCACATAATGACACAGTCTTCTCTTTGTTTTCGTTTTGATTTCTGTTTGTATGTAAGTTTTTGGGTCGTTTTTTAACTTTTTGCCATTCTCCGTTTTATATTTTGTTTTGTCGGCTTGTCCATTGGAATGTTTACAGTCCATGTGCGAATTTTGCTATTTTAAATTTTGTTTATTGAAAAAAAACGCTGGTTATCTTTTCTTTGATATCGCCATAATGGCTCATTCAGAAATATGTACGTTTCTTAAAAAAATTGTCAAACCTGTTTTAATTGTGTTAAAGAGCTCTCTCTCTCTCTTTAAGGGAAAGTTTGTTTCGAGAATAAATTAACAACCAGCCGTGGTTTCTATTTCCTGTAATAGCAGTTCACCAAATATCTTTACGATTGCTCCTTATGTAGATAAGTGGGTATCCCTTTTTGCATCTCTTTATTTCCTCTCTCTTTCTTGCCCACATTCTGCCTTCCCAGTCCATTCTCCCTCCTTTTTGCAAACATGTTTGACTAGGCTGCTTTGTTTCTTCTTTTCTGACTTTGTCAGACAGTTTGCCTGTATTGTTTTAGTTCTGGCGAACAAGAAGCGATATTGTAAAACAACAACAACAACAACAACAAAAACTGGACTGGGCACAGGCTGTCCAATCTGCAATATTCTCCGCCTCCTTTGCATCTTTGTCCTGTAGTGTGTAGTACTCTGAAGTCTCGCTATCTATTTTCAACGCTTCTTGTTTTAAAACTGGGGATGATAAATCAGCGTTCCTAGCATGGCCTGGTTTTATTGGCCTTTAAAAGACAGAGACAATTCAGGGTGTTTGACAGTCAAGGTTGTTTTTTTATCAGCTGGAGTTCTGAGGTTCACCAATGATGAGATTTTCCCGTTTTCGACTTATTTTTTTTGGCACATCATGAAGGTAGCCGCATTCCGACTTCGGGGAGACTGTTCTAATCTCTGTTGGAAAGGTGAAGTAGTAGTCTGAGTCTGTCTGAAAGTCTACCGCCAAGCATTCAATCTCTCACTCCCTCCTTCCTTCCTTCCTTCCTTCCTTCCTTCCTTCCTTCCTTCCTTCCTTCCTTCCTTCCTTCCTTCCTTCCTTCCTTCCTTCTTTCCTTCCTTCCCTCCCTCCTTCCTTCCTTCACAATCTGACCTGGGACACTGCCCCACTCTTGGAGGGGCACGCCACAGCCGAGTGGTTCAGACCATTCCACTTCCATCCTGGGGGTCCACCAAGTCCTGGGGTCCAATCTCGGCGGCGTGTGCTGAATGAAGGGCGGGCATGTTGACCCTCTTTCAGGTCAACTTCAAGTGCAGACCTGCCAGTGCCTTCCTTCCCCTCACGTATAGAATATTAAATATGACCGTTAAAGATCCCGTAATTCATGTCAGCGTTGGGCTAATCGCGCTAACACGAACATAGCCAGCACACATCCCCGAACTCGAAATGCAGCTACCTTCATTGTAGGCTACAACTGTCGCATAGGCAACATCTTAACATTGATGAACTTCAAGAGATCTTTCTTTCCTTCCTTCTTTTCTTTCGTTCCTTCTTTCTTTCTTTCCTTCTCCCTCCCTTCCTTCCTTCCTTCCTATCTCCTTCTTATCTAACACTAATCAAAATTGGCTGAATCAAGAACCAGGTTTAGTGGTTTTACTTCAATGTTGTGGTTTTTTGGATAACCTTTACAAATACTTCACGAAATGAACTCCTCTTTATCATTTCTGAAATGACAATGAAGATTATAATTATAATTATCAGTTGTTAGCATTCGTTTTATCTGAAATGCTTTACCAAACATCTGACCAGTACTTCCTTTGTAATGAAAATTGGGTTATTTTTTGGTTTGATTTTGGAATACTTTGTGATATCAGTGCACACGAACTGTGGATTCTGGTTTTTCCTGTTTATTTTATTTAGCATGTATGGGGTCAGTTTATATTCACAATGATTGAATGTTTTAACACTAAAAGTAGGTATTAAAACACGTTAACATGATAGTTGATGGCACTTGTGAATCAAAATATGTGTGTGTGTGTTGTTGTTATCACTGATTGTTTTCGTCAGTCTGTCTGTCTGTCTGTCTGTCTGTCTGTCTAGCTGTCTACCTGTGACACAAACTACACACAGAGTCTTTGTTTTTTCTTTGTTTGTATTATGGTCCAGCGTACTACTACTCTTTATTCAGAATAAAGTTGATGTTGAATTCAAGAACGACGTTGTGTTGTGTGAGGAATGTTGAGACTGAACATGCGCGTGTGTGTTGAGGATTTGTGCAAGCGTGCCTGTGTGTGTGTGTGGTGTGTGTGTGTGTGTGTGTGTGTGTGTGTGTGTGTGTGTGTGTGTGTTTGGTGTTGGTGTGTGTGGGTTGGGGGTGTTGGGTGTGTGTGTGTGAGGGGTGACGTGTGTGGATGTGTGTGAGAGAGAGTGAGAGACAGAGATACTGACAGACATATGGGAGAGAGAGAGACAGACAGACACACACAAAGAGAGAGAGAGAGAGAGAGAGAGAGAGAGAGAGACACTATGCGTAATTCAAACAACAAAGAGACATACACCAAATCCAAGTCACACACACTAACACACACACATTTAAGAAAAAACTCAAGCCTTTATTTAAAACATCATTATTTTTGTGTCAATTCATACATTTATATCCCAGCAACAAGAACAAAACAACAACAAATCTCCCATTTTCAGGAACGTGGCAGCCAACACACACACACACTCACAAAACCATCATTCTCCATCAAGTACGATTTCTAAAACCAAACACTGACAAACCCTAGTCCCACTGTGTATGCCACACACACACACACACACACACATAGAGACAGAAAAGTAAAAACCCCTCACAGCCAGTTAGGCTTGCCTGGAAGCCCACCATCACCACCTCTACCACCTCTACCACCACCACCACCACCAATACCACCACCACCACCCCGTCCACCACCACCGCCGCATGCTCCAGGTGCAGACAGTCTGGCACCACCTCTGCCGCAGCCACTATCGTCCCCGTTGGCAGACCGAGGTCCCCAGGCTCCGCTGGGGGCTCCCCCAAAGGCAGGAGTTGCACCTGCACCTGCACCTGCACCCCCCTGCACGTGTGGCCCTTGTCTGGCTCCTGCTGGAGGGCCGAAGCCTCGCGCCTGCTCTAGTTGTGCCCTGAGTCTGAAGATGAAGAAGAAGATGAAGATGATGAAGAAGATGATGATGATGAAGAAGATGAAGAAGAAGATGATGAAGAAGAAGAAGATGATGAAGAAGATGAAGATGAAGAAGAAGATGAAGAAGATGATGATGATGAAGAAGAAGATGAAGAAGAAGATGATGATGAAGAAGATGATGAAGATGAAGAAGAAGAAGATGAAGAAGATGAAGAAGAAGATGAAGAAGATGAAGATGAAGGAGAAGAAGAAGATGAAGGAGAAGATGAAGATGAAGAAGAAGATGAAGAAGAAGAAGATGAAGAAGAAGATGATGATGAAGAAGATGATGAAGATGAAGAAGAAGATGAAGAAGAAGATGAAGAAATGAAGAAGAAGATGAAGAAGATGAAGATGAAGGAGAAGAAGAAGATGAAGGAGAAGATGAAGATGAAGAAGAAGATGAAGAAGAAGAAGATGAAG
>CM054137.1:83418699-83431199 GCA_028751875.1 Rapana venosa | reverse complement strand
TCCTTGGGATCTTGTGACATGCCCATACCATTTAAGTTTACGCTTTTTCACGATCGTTAGAAGGTTCTCATAGGGTCCAATGGTTTGCTGGATTCTGTTATGCACGCTTTCGTTGCTTATGTGGTCTTTGTAGGAGATGCCAAGAGTCTCCGAAAGCATCTCATCTCCACTGCCTGTACTCTTCTCTCCAAATCTGCAGTCAGGGTCCATGATTCACAGGCATACAGAAATATGGATATGACAAGGGAGCGCATTAGTCTGATCTTGGAGATAAGTGAGATATTCTTATCTCTCCAGATGGTGTTTAGTTTTGACAAAGCTGTTATTGTCTGTTGCAGTCCTGCATACTACTTTGGCTTGGATCCCTGGTCTGATACAATGGCTCCCAGGTACTTGAAGCTTTGAACTGTTTCCAGCTTTGGTCATTAACCCTGATATCAGTGCTAATGCCGTTGGTGTTATTAGTCATCAGTTTGGTCTTCTCTGCACTGATTTCCATGCCGTATGTTTTGGAGGCCTTATTCAAGTGTTCTGTTAGGCTGGCAAGCTCTTTTTCTGATCCTGCTATTCCATCAATGTCATCTGCGAAGCGGAGGTTTGTGATCGTTCTGCCACCAATGCTGACTGATCCTTCATGATGTTCCAGTGCATCAGCCATGATTCTCTCAAGGAAGATGTTGAAAAGAGTGGGTGAGAGTAGACAGCCCTGCCTTACTCCAACTGTTGTTCGAAACCATTCTCCAATGTTGTTGTTGTAGTACACTGCACTGGTGGCCTCGCTGTACAGCTGTTTGATGACTCTGATCAGGTTTGCATTGATGCTGTACAAATTCATGGTTTCCCACAAAGCTGCATGCCACACCCTGTCAAATGCCTTCTTAAAATCGATAAATACGTGGTAAAGATCTTGTTGATGTTGAAGGCACCGCTCACATAGTATTCTGAGGTTGAATATCTGTTCTGTTGTGCTGCGCCCTGCTCTGAAACCTGCTTGTTCCTCAGCAATGATGGTCTCTGCTTGTGGCTTCAGTCTATTCAATATTATCTGCAGCATGACCTTGCTTGGGTGACATATGAGGCTGATTGTGCGGTAATTATGGCATTGTTGTAGATTTCCTTTCTTGGGGAGGGTGATGATGAGTGACTGTGTCCATGGTGTTGGCCATTTTCCTGTCTGCCAGATCTTGTTGCAGATTCTTAGTAGGGACGCTGATCATGGCTCCCCTCCAGCTTGGACCAACCAGCTGGAATGTTGTCAGCCCCTGCTGACTTCCCCTTTTCAGCGATCTGACTGCTGTTTCCACTTCTTCTCGGAGGATAGGGTGACTGTCTGTGTCTTTGCTTTCGGGTACATTAAGGACTTCTGGATCTCCTGCGGTTCTATAGTTATTACAGTCGGAGCAGTATTCTGTCCATCTGTTCAGAATATCCTGGTCGTCAGTGAGACACTTCCCATTTTTTGTCTTGGATTGTTAAACCTTTTCTCTGTTTCGTGCTAGTCAGGTCTTTCACCAGCTGATATGCTTTCTTGCTATTGTCTTTCTTGATGTTCTCTTCAATGTCTTGGCACTGTTCACCGATCCATTTCTCTTTTGCCTCCGTCATGGACTTCCTGATTCTTTTGTTGACTGCCCTATATTTGTTCTGCTCTTTCTTTTGTTTCATTTTCTTTTTCTTCAACTCTCTACGCTTGTCGCATAGTTGTAGGATGTTAGGTGTGACCCATGGTTTTTTGACTGGTCAGTGTTTGCCAAGAAGCTCGTTTGCTGTTTCAGTCACTGCTGTATTGAAACTATTCGTCAGTGTATCTATGTCTGAGTCTATCACAGTGAGTGCTGCAAACTTTCCATCTATCCTTGCTTGAAAAATTTCTAATACCTCTGGGTCCTTCAGCTTCTCGAGGTCAAATTTGATCCTGATGTTGTTCCGCTTGTGGATTTTCTTTAGACATAGTCGGAAAGTCATCACAAGATCATGATCACTCCCTATGTCTGCTCCTGGAAAACTTCGTGTCTGTGCGATGTTAACGCTAGACTGAAACCGTCTTTTCACCATGATGTAATCTATTTGGTTGTGGTGTTCTCCATTTGGGCTATGCCATGTCCATTTTTCTGGATTTCTTGTGTGGGCCAAGTGTATTCACTAGCTGGAGGTGGTTGTTACTGGCAAACTCCAGGAGTCTCAAGCCTCTTTCATTTGATTGGTTATTACAATGTGGCCCACAAACGCCCTCCCAGTCTTTCCATGCATCTTCTCCACCTTGGCGTTCCAGTCACCTTGCACAACGAGGATGTCTTTCTTGGGTGTTTGATTCAGAACTCTTGTAGCTGGTCATAAAATTCTTCTACGGCTTCATCTGTGCAGTCTGATGTAGGGCGTATGCCTTGTACTATAGTTATGTTAAAGGGGGTTGCTCTCAGGCGGATGGTAATAAGTCTGCTGGACACAGGCTGACAGCTCATGACGGTGTTCACGGTGTCTTTGTGAACGAGAAACCCCACGCCGTGTTCATGTTTATCCTGTTTTCCACTGTAGTATAATTTGTGGTCTTCCTGGGTCGTTGTTTCTCCCATGTTTTTCCACCTGACTTCGCAGAGCCCAAGGATGTGCCATTGATATCTGGACATCTCATGTGTCAGTTCTTCCACTTTGCCTGCAGCTCTTAGTGTCCGTACATTCCATGTGCCAATGATGGTGTTGTTTCTGGCACGAATTTTGCTGCGTTTTACATCAGTAGCATACTTTCGACATCTGTCCTGATGAGCAACAGAAGGCGCGGTCCTTGGTAACCCGGGCGACGACCGATCCGGTATGGAGATTCTGGCTGTCTTTGTCATTGGTGTATCTTGGGCAAATCAAACCTGGCGGAGCCCATCCCTCTCCAGGTCGGATTTTTTGGTTGGGTTTACTCCCCACATGTGGCAGGTGGTACTGGGTTACATGGTTACCAGTAGCAGAGGGAGTCTCTGACCTGACCAAAAACGGTTGCAAACGCAAAATCTAACCTTTGGTAAACTGCAGAGCTGTAGCCAAGGAAGAAAAAGAACACCACCCCCTAAATAATATAAAAAACATGAAAAAAACAGCCTCAAACAACCCCCCCCCCCACCCCAAAAAAGCAAACAAACAAAACACATCCCCCCCAACACCCCCCCCCTCCCCCCCAAACAATAAAAACCACCAATTGTTAACAGAAAGTTATCTTCACATAACTCAACAGGGTGTAAACTCACCGAGTCCTTCAGACCACAAACCCAGCATTGTAAAGAACTGAGCTGTTTCACCTAAGTATTAATTATGGATTTTTAAGAACTATTATTTTTTTTAAAAATTAAAAAACAAAAAAAAACCCTAACCCAAACTCGTTTTTCAGTGAATTCTTGGGGTCCTTCTTTCAAGCTACTAAGACTTGTATAGCTGGTACACCACCAGCTTGAACTATAATCTGAGAATACAGTTTCAAAAGCTTAGAGAAAAAATGGAAAACCCCACAAACTAAACTATAACACACCACCAATCACACACACACACCACACCAACAGTAACATCACAGCCCAGAAAGGCAGGATGTTAAGACTTCGCCTGCAACAAGTAATACCGTGAGGTTTTAGGTTCATTCACTCGCCTTTCTTCCCAGTTGAACAAGCAAAAAAATCGAACGAATTCAAAGTCCTTCGTAATTAACCGAGCTCCGTGGTTCGACTAGTATGCGAACACTTGGACACTTAATAAATTCGTATTTCCTTAAATCCTGTTTCCCTTTTCGGAAGAGTAGCCATGGTGCCGTGGACAAACAGATCGACAACACAACATACACCAAACACACACATACACACACAGGGACTGGCTGGTTAACTTTAAAAGCACTGAGTTGGCTTATTCCATTTTCTCCAGTATGAACAGAAAAATAAATGAAATAAAAACCTTTGTTAAGCAAAGGGAGTGAAAACTTTTTCAGCAGTTGGAAGCAATGATTTTTTTTATTAGCAGCAAAACATGTATTCGTCTTCTTTGCTTTTGGGGAAAGAGCAATTTATTTTTAAGCATAATTTTGTAACTGGTAGAGAATTTTCTTGCATAGAGATGCAATGTCTTTTCTTTTTGTTTTTAAGCAGTAAGAACAATGTAACATCTTTTTCAGCAGTGTCAAAGTGATGTAATACAAGTTACTTGCATATTTGACTTACTTTTATTTGGCTGTGGAGAAGATGGATAGTTTTTTTTTTTGGAGTGAGAAGAATGGCATACTTTTTTGGCAGTGATTGTAAAGTGGCATACTTATTTTGGCAGTGAAGAGAAGTGTCTAGTTTTTTTTTGGCAGTGGAAGAGAAGATGTCATACTTATTTTGGCAGTGGAAGAGAAGTGGCATACTTATTTTGGCAGTGGAAGATAAGTGGCATAGTTTTTTTTGGCAGTGGAAGAGAAGTGGCATACTTATTTTGGCAGGGAAGAGAAGTGGCATAGTTTTTTTTGGCAGTGGAAGAGAAGTGGCATACTTATTTTGGCAGTGGAAGAGAAGTGGCATACTTATTTTGGCAGGGGAAGAGAAGTGGCATAGTTTTTTTTGGAGTGGAAGAGAAGTGGCATACTTATTTTGGCAGTGGAAGAGAAGTGGCAGTTGTTTTTTTGGGAGTGGAAGAGAAGTGGCATACTTATTTTGGCAGTGGAAGAGAAGTGGCATACTTATTTTGGCAGGGGAAGAGAAGTGGCATAGTTTTTTTTGGAGTGGAAGAGAAGTGGCATACTTATTTTGGCAGTGGAAGAGAAGTGGCATAGTTTTTTTGGGAGTGGAAGAGAAGTGGCATACTTATTTTGGCAGTGGAAGAGAAGTGGCAGTTGTTTTTTTGGCAGTGGAAGAGAAGTGGCATACTTATTTTGGCAGTGGAAGAGAAGTGGCAGTTGTTTTTTTGGGAGTGGAAGAGAAGTGGCAGTTGTTTTTTTGGCAGTGGAAGAGAAGTGGCATAGTTGTTTTTTGGCAGTGGAAGAGAAGTGGAGTAGGTTTTTTTTTTTTTTTTGGGGGGGGGGCAGTGGAAGAGAAGTGGCGTATTCAAGTAGTTTTCATTTTGGCAGTGGAGATGGAAGCGGGGTATTTGAGTAGTCTCAATTTTGGCAGTAGAGATACCGTATTTCAGTTGTGGTGGAGTAGAGTCTAATTTTGGCAGTAGAGAAGATGTATTTTGAGTTTTCATTTTGGCAGAAGAGAAATGGCGCATTTCAGTTGCCTTAATTTTTGTCTTAGAGAAGTGGTGTACTGTACCCACATTTAGCAGTGGGAGAAAAGTCATGCTGTCGTCTTTACTTCAGTAGTAATGTATCATAACTCTCTACTGCAACAGTGGAAGAAAAGTGCTGTCCTGGTATAAGACCCTTTTCGTTTTGCGCAAAGTGACTCCTGCAGCCGCCACTGGAGTGGGGTCGATAGCCTATTTACAGCAATTCCACACTAGGGGGACTTTGTCCCTTTATCAACTGTATGGAAGCTTCTTCAGCAGTACAGAGGAATCGAAGCTATTTTAGTTTTTAACACTTTGGGGGGGGGGGGGGGGGAGGGGGCGAGGGCTAGGATGCATCTTGCAGCAAGTTATGTTTAGTTAATTTCAGGAAAAAATGGAACAAGCACTATTGTGTTTTACCAATCGTTTTGACAGAGTCAGTGTGCAGGAGTTTGTAAATGTCATCAGCTGCCACACAATAACCTCTTCCCAAAGGTAGAATTAGTTTTAGCCACACAGGACTTCGGTTTATAGTATGAAAGAAAAGGGTGGCAGTGTAAAGCACGTGACGACGCCTCAACGCTGAAAGTAGAGGGGCCGCTTTTATTTTCGGTTTTTGTTTTGGCAGTGGAGGGGAAGCCAGGTTTTATTTCAGTGTATTTTTCTTTGCAAAGGGGAAGGAATCTGTAGTCTTTATTCCAGCAGTGAAAATTAATATTGTATTTTAGTTACTTTGTTTTAGCAGTTGGGGTGGGGGGGGGGGGGGGCAGTTGCTCCCATTTTACTTCTGGTTTTGGCAGTGTATTTAGTTGTCCTGTGATTTGTCTCCCCTTCAGCAGCAGAAGGCAATGGTTGCTTACTAGTTTAAAGGAAGTGACACTGCATTTTAGTTTGCCTTTTGTTATTTTAAGTTTTACTTTGGCAGTAGAGGACAGGCCAGGTTTCAACATTTTATTTCGGCAGTAGAGGAAATGTGGCAATGTTTTAGTTTTTATTTTGGCAGTAGAGAGAAGGCAACGTTTCAGTTTTTACGGTATTTTAGCAGTAGAGAGAAGGCAATGTTTCAGTTTTCATTTCGGTAGTAGAGAGATTTTATTTCGGTAGTAGAGAGAAGGCATTGTTTCAGTTTTTATTTCAGTAGTAGAGAGAAGGCAATGTTTCAGTTTTTATTTGGGCAGTAGAGAGAAGGCAATGTTTCAGTTTTTATTTCGGTAGTAGAGAGAAGGCAATGTTTCAGTTTTTATTTGGGCAGTAGAGACAAGGCAATGTTTCAGTTTTTATTTCGGTAGTAGAAAGAAGGCAATGTTTCAGTTTTTATTTCGGCAGTAGAGAGAAGGCAATGTTTCAGTTTTTATTTGGGCAGTAGAGAGAAGGCAATGTTTCAGTTTTTATTATGGCAGTAGAGAGAAGGCAATGTTTCAGTTTTTATTATGGCAGTAGAGAGAAGGCAATGTTTCAGTTTTTATTATGGCAGTAGAGAGAAGGCAATGTTTCAGTTTTTATTTGGGCAGTAGAGAGAAGGCAATGTTTCAGTTTTATATTGAGTAGAGAGAAGGCAATGTTCAGTTTTATTTGGGAGTAGAGAGAAGGCAATGTTTCAGTTTTTTTTGGCAGTAGAGAGAAGGCAATGTTTCAGTTTTTATTTGGGCAGTAGAGAGAAGGCAATGTTTCAGTTTTTATTTGGGTAGTAGAGAGAAGGCAATGTTTCAGTTTTTATTTGGGCAGTAGAGAGAAGGCAATGTTTCAGTTTTTATTTGGGCAGTAGAGAGAAGGCAATGTTTCAGTTTTTATTATGGCAGTAGAGAGAAGGCAATGTTTCAGTTTTTATTTGGGCAGTAGAGAGAAGGCAATGTTTGTTTTTATTTGGGTAGTAGAGAGAAGGCAATGTTTCAGTTTTTATTTCGGTAGTAGAGAGAAGGCAATGTTTCAGTTTATATTATGGCAGTAGAGAGAAGGCAATATTTCCGTTTATATTATGGCAGTAGAGAGAAGGCAATGTTTCGGTTTTTATTATGGCATTAGAGAGAAGGCAATGTTTCAGTTTTTATTTCGGTAGTAGAGAGAAGGCAATGTTTCAGTTTTTTATGTATGAGAAAGCATGTTTCTTTTATTTGGAGTAGAGAGAAGGCAATGTTTCAGTTTTTATTTGGGTAGTAGAGAGAAGGCAATGTTTCAGTTTTTATTTGGGCAGTAGAGAGAAGGCAATGTTTCAGTTTTTATTATGGCAGTAGAGAGAAGGCAATGTTTCAGTTTTTATTTGGGCAGTAGAGAGAAGGCAATGTTTCAGTTTTTATTTGGGCAGTAGAGAGAAGGCAATGTTTCAGTTTTTATTTCGGCAGTAGAGAGAAGGCAATGTTTCAGTTTTTATTTGGGTAGTAGAGAGAAGGCAATGTTTCAGTTTTTATTTGGGTAGTAGAGAGAAGGCAATGTTTCAGTTTTTATTATGGCAGTAGAGAGAAGGCAATGTTTCAGTTTATATTATGGCAGTAGAGAGAAGGCAATGTTTCAGTTTTTATTATGGCATTAGAGAGAAGGCAATGTTTCAGTTTTTATTTCGGTAGTAGAGAGAAGGCAATGTTTCAGTTTTTATTTGGGTAGTAGAGAGAAGGCAATGTTTCAGTTTTTATTTGGGCAGTAGAGAGAAGGCAATGTTTCAGTTTTATATTTGGCAGTTAGAGAGCAAGGCAATGTTTCAGTTTTATTATTTGGCAGTAGAGAGAAGGCAATGTTTCAGTTTTTATTATGGCAGTAAAGAAGGCAATGTTTCAGTTTTAATTTGGGCAGTAGAGAGAAGGCAATGTTTCAGTTTTTATTTGGCAGTAGAGAGAAGGCAATGTTTCAGTTTATTTGGCAAGAAGGCAATGTTTCAGTTTTTATTTGGGCAGTAGAGAGAAGGCAATGTTTCAGTTTTTATTTGGGCAGTAGAGAGAAGGCAATGTTTCAAAGGCGATGTTTCAGTTTTTATTTGGGCAGTAGAGAGAAGGCAATGTTTCAGTTTTTATTTGGGCAGTAGAGAGAAGGCAATGTTTCAGTTTTTATTTGGGCAGTAGAGAGAAGGCAATGTTTCAAAGGCGATGTTTCAGTTTTTATTTGGGCAGTAGAGAGAAGGCAATGTTTCAGTTTTTATTTGGGCAGTAGAGAGAAGGCAATGTTTCAGTTTTTATTTGGGCAGTAGGAGAGAAGCAATGTTTCAGTTTTTAATTTGGGCAGTAGAGAGAAGGCAATGTTTCAGTTTTTATTTGGCGTAGAGAGAAGGCAATGTTTCAGTTTTATTATGGCAGTAGAGAGAAGGCAATGTTTCAGTTTTTTTGGGCAGTAGAGAGAAGGCAATGTTTCAGTTTTTATTTGGGGCAGTAGAGAGAAGGCAATGTTTCAGTTTTTATTTCGGTAGTAGAGAGAAGGCAATGTTTCGTTTTTATTTGGGTAGTAGAGAGAAGGCAATGTTTCAGTTTTTATTTGGGCAGTAGAGAGAAGGCAATGTTTCAGTTTTTATTATGGCAGTAGAGAGAAGGCAATGTTTCAGTTTTTATTTGGGTAGTAGAGAGAAGGCAATGTTTCAGTTTTATTTGGGTAGTAGAGAGAAGGCAATGTTGATTTCGTTTTTATTTCGGTAGTAGAGAGAAGGCAATGTTTCAGTTTATATTATGGCAGTAGAGAGAAGGCAATGTTTCAGTTTTTATTATGGGCAGTAGAGAGAAGCATGTTTCTGTTTTTATTATGGAGTAGTAGAGAAGGCAATGTTTCAGTTTTTATTTCGGTAGTAGAGAGAAGGCAATGTTTCAGTTTTATTTGGTAGTAGAGAGAAGGCAATGTTTCAGTTTTTTATTGGCAGTAAGAGAAGGCAATGTTTCGGTTTTTATTATGGCATTAGAGAGAAGGCAATGTTTCAGTTTTTATTTCGGTAGTAGAGAGAAGGCAATGTTTGTTTTTATTTGGGTAGTAGAGAGAAGGCAATGTTTCAGTTTTTATTTGGGCAGTAGAGACAAGGCAATGTTTCAGTTTATATTATTGCAGTAGAGAGAAGGCAATGTTTCAGTTTTTATTATGGCAGTAGAGAGAAGGCAATGTTTCAGTTTTTATTATGGCAGTAGAGAGAAGGCAATGTTTCAGTTTTTATTTGGGCAGTAGAGAGAAGGCAATGTTTCAGTTTTTATTTCGGTAGTAGAGAGAAGGCAATGTTTCAGTTTTTATTTGGGCAGTAGAGAGAAGGCAATGTTTCAGTTTTTATTTGGGCAGTAGAGAGAAGGCAATGTTTCAGGTTTTATTTGGGCAGTAGAGAGAAGGCAATGTTTCAAAGGCGATGTTTCAGTTTTATTTGGGCAGTAGAGAGAAGGCAATGTTTCAGTTTTTATTTGGAGTAGAGGAAGGCAATGTGTTGTTTTTAGGGAGAGAAAGGCAATGTTTCAGTTTTTATTTGGGCAGTAGAGAAAGGCAATGTTTCAGTTTATTATTTTGGGCAGTAGAGAGAAGGCAATGTTTCAGTTTTTATTAGGCAGTGAGAAGGCAATGTTTCAGTTTTTATTTGGATAGTAGAGAGAAGGCAATGTTTCAGTTTTTTTTGGGCAGTAGAGAGAAGGCAATGTTTACAGTTTTTTATTTGGGCAGTAGAGAGAAGGCAAGTTTCAGTTTTATTTGGCAGTAGAGAAAGGCGATGTTTCAGTTTTTATTTGGGTAGTAGAGAGAAGGCAATGTTTCAGTTTTTATTTGGGCAGTAGAGAGAAGGCAATGTTTCAAAGGCGATGTTTCAGTTTTTATTTGGGCAGTAGAGAGAAGGCAATGTTTCAGTTTTTATTTGGCAGTAGAGAGAAGGCAATGTTTCAGTTTTTATTTGGGCAGTAGAAAGAAGGCAATGTTTCAAAGGCGATGTTTCAGTTTTTATCAGCGGAGAAAAGGCAATGTTTCAGTTTTATCAATGAAGAAAAGGCGATGTTTCAGTTTTTGTTTTATCAGTGAGAAAGGCAATGTTTCAGTTTTTATTTCAGTAGAAGAAGGCATGTTTCAGGGTTTTTTCAGTTTTATTTGGAGAAAAGGCAATGTTTCAGTTTTTTTTATCAGTGGAGAAAAGGCAATGTTTCAAAGGCATGTTTCAGTTTTTATTCAGTGGAGAAAAGGCATGTTTCAGTTTTTTTTGCAGTGGAGAAAAGGCATGTCATTTTTTTATTTCTCAGTATAGGATAAGGCGATGTTTCAGTTTTTATTTCAGTGAGAAGGCAATGTTTCAGTTTTATTTCAGTAGAAAGAAGGCGAATTTTCAGTTTTTATTGTATCAGTGGAGAAAGAGCGATGTTTCAGTTTTTATTGTATCAGTAGAGAAAAGGCGATGTTCAGTTTTTATCAATGGAGAAAAGGCGACGTTTCAGTTTTTATCAGTGTATAAAAGGCAATGTTTCAGTTTTTATTTCATCAGTGGAGAAAAGGCGATGTTTCAGTTTTTATTTTATCAGCGGAGAAAAGGCGATGGTTCAGTTTTTATTTTATCAGCGGAGATAAGCGGTTTAGGTTTTTACTTTATCAGCGGAGAAAAGGGATGTTTCAGTTTTTATTTATCAGTGGAGAAAAGGATGTTTCAGTTTTTATTTGTATCACGTGAGGAAAAGAGATGTCTCAGTTATCAAAAAACATTTCAGTTTTTATCAGTGTATAAAAGGCAATGTTTCAGTTTTTATTTCATCAGTGGAGAAAAGGCGATGTTTCAGTTTTTATTTTATCAGCGGAGAAAAGGCGATGGTTCAGTTTTTATTTTATCAGCGGAGATAATCGTTTAAGTTTTTACTTTATCAGCGGAGAAAAGGTGATGTTTCAGTTTTTATTTTATCAGTGGAGAAAAGGAAATGTTTCAGTTTTTATTTTATCAGTGGAGAAAAGGAAATGTTTCAGTTTTTATCAGCGGAGAAAAGGCGATGTTTCAGTTTTTATCAGTGGAGAAAAGGCGATGTTTCAGTTATCAGTGGAGAAAAGGCGATGTTTCAGTTTTTATTTTATCAGTGGAGAAAAGGCGATGTTTCAGTTTTTATTTTATCAGTGAAGAAAAGGCGATATTTCAGTTTTTATCAGTGGAGGTGATGCTTTAAGTTTTAAGAAAAGGCAATGTTTCAGTTTTTAAATTGTATCAGGGAGAATAGCATGTTCAGTTTTTATTTATCATGGAAGAAAAGGCGATGTTTCAGTTTTTATCAGTGGAGGTAATGCTGTAGTTTTAAAAATTTTTATTTCAGCAGTGGAGAATAATGTTTCAGTTTTTATTTATCAGTGGAGAAAAGGCGATGTTTCAGTTTTTATCAGTGGAGGCAATGTGGCGATGTTTTAAATTTTATTTCGGCAGTGGAGAAAAGGTGATGTTTCAGTTTTTTCAGTGGAGAAAAGGTGATGTTTCAGTTCTAATCAAATCCTGTTGTTTACAGCCCAGCTGATCATATGAGGGCCGTCACCTCACAAAATTTTAAATCTCGGAATAAAAGCGTGCAGCTATATACAGATTAAAACAGGGAACAAATCCAACTCTACTGTCGTTCCCTTACCAATGCCCTGGTCAACCATAAGGGTCAACCCTTGACCGGTACCGTTTTGTGGGGAAATAAAACACATCAACCATACATACAATTAGATAAACCAGATTCCTTAAAACCACCTTGTCCTTAGTAACCAACTATAACATTTTCACTCATATCAGTCGGAAAAAGCCCGATTCTCTCAGCAAGTTGAAATGGTGCCCAGTGGAACATCACGAAAAAGGATCTTTAGGGAGTCTGCAGTGGAGAGTATTGTGCTTAATATCTTGGACATGTAGACACTCCAGAAGCAGATGCTTGATGGTTACCCGCACATCCCAAGTCACACACCATGGGGTTCCACTCCTTTAAGCCAATGAACACGAGCGATACGAGAATGACCCGAGTGTATCCTGGGATGCACTGTTGCTTTCTTCAGTTTTTGGCAGAGGGAGAACTTCTGTCAGGTTAGGGCGAATCTGTTAAAGACCATTGTCTGAGCCTTCTCTCTTGCCAGAGCAACTAGGCGCAGGGTTCGCTTTTGGGTTTCATATCCGTGTATGGCACCGTAGACCAACAAAGCTGCTTCTCCCTGGCGAATGGATTGAACGTTTTGTTGGGTAGAATGCCAACGTGTGATGTTCAGTTTTCATTTCAGCAGTAGGAAGCAATGATATTTTCGTTTATATTTTAGCAGTGGAGGTGGGATGTACTTTAGTTTTTATTTCATCAGTGAAGGAAATGCAGCGATGTTTTAGACTTTATTTCAGCAGTAGAGAAAATCTGATGTTTTAGAGA
>CM054137.1:83344844-83418199 GCA_028751875.1 Rapana venosa | reverse complement strand
AAAGACAGACAAAACAAAACAAAGAGAGAGATTTAATTAATTTTTCTTTAATTTTTTATTTTATTTTTATTTCGAAAAATGGAATAAATTCAGTTTTTTTTTCATTCATCCCCTTGAATGCAGTTTTGAGAGAGAGAGAGAGAGGAGAGAGAGAAGAGAGAGAGAGAGAGAGAGAGAGAGAGAGAGAGACTAGTCATAGTGAAAAAATTTTATTTTCAGTGTGTATCGAAAAGTGACCCCATTGGGGATGGGGGGGAGAGGAGTGTGCTATTGGGTGCTCCATGTTTTTAAGCCGTGGAAAGCTCAAAGAAAAAACAACAACAACAACAAACGCATAAAAACAGCAGCAGCAGCAGCAGCAGTAAAAGTAACAACATAACAAAAACTACAAAATTTAAAAACTGGTCTAGTTTTCAAAAGATAATAAAGACGAGTACAAAAAAGGGAGGGGTTAGCTCAGTGGTCAGAGCCCCCTTTCCCCCCCAAAAGGGAAAGCAGCATCGGGTGGTTCCCATTTGGTGGATGCCCGTTTGCGGCCTTGGCTTTAGAAACAGTCCCCTAGTTCACCAGTGAAATGGCCCCCGCCATTTGGGGTCAGGGGGGGAAAAGCAGCAAGGGAAAGGAGAGGGGTGCCCCCCCTAATATGTTGGCCCCTTGAGAAGCTGGGGGTCTTGACGTCGCTCCCCTCGACCAAAGGTTATGGGACACCCTTTACTTTTACATTAGGGGGAAAATAAAATGAAGGCCCTCATAAAAATAGTCAACTTAAATCAAGCATTGATGCAGTGACTGTGAAATTTTACAGCGATGTGTTTGAAATTTTTTCATGCTGGTTGTTTGTTTTTTTTTTTGCTTTTTCTTATTTTTTTCATTTGTTTCGAGTGGGGTTTATTTTTTTTTTTTTGCGGTTTTCTTGGAAAATAAAATTTTTTAAACACATTTCATTTTCTTTGTTACTCTACCCCTACCCCCCCCCCTTTTCCCCCCCCCCCCCCCCCCCTTTCTGTTTCTGTCTATCTATCTGTGTTATTCCGCCCCCCCCCCTCTCATCCCCCCTTTCTCGTATCTCTCCTCTTTCTGTCTTGTCTCTCTCTCTCCTGTCTTTTTCTTCTTTTTGTTCTGTTCTCCTGTTCTGACGTTGCTGTCTGTCTGTCGTCGCTCTTTGTCTGTCTCTTTCTTGAAATGCAGACCAGCCAGAACTGAATCCTTCGTTAATTATTATCAAATACAGAACCAGTTTAATTTTCACATAAAAACAGAACGACGTAAATTTAATATAAAAATACAAACACAGTATAATTTATCATACAAATAAGAACGACAGTATAATTATCATATACAAATACAAACGACAGTATAATTATCATATAAATAAAAACACAGTATAATTATATCATAAAAATACAGAACGCAGTATAATTATCATCATACAAAACAGAAGAAGAAAATTTATATCAACAAAAACGACGACATAATTACTCATAAAAATACAAACGACAGTATAATTACACAACAAATACAGAACGACAGTATAATTATCATCAAACAAAACAGAACCTTTAAATTATAATATACAAATACAGAACGAGGTATAATTATCAAAAAACAATACAGAACGCAGAAAATAATATACAAATACGAACGACGTATAATTAAATCAACAAATACAGAACGACAGTAAATTATTATCATAAAAATACAGAATGACAATGACAAGACAAATTTTTTTATTTCGAGGTAAGAAAAAGCCCCCAGTGCTTTTTTACCCCCAGCCCCCCCCTTGAGAATAAAAGAGAATAGGAGGAGAGGAGAGGAGAGAAGAGAGGAGAGAGAGAGGGGGAGAGAGAGAGAGAGAGGAGGGGGAGAGAGAGAGAGAGAGAGAGGGGGAGAGGGGGGGAGAAGAGAGAGAGAGGAAAAAGAGAGAGAGGTGTGTGTGTGTGTGTGTTTTGTGTTGGGTTTGTTTTGGGGGGGTGGAATTGAACCTAAACTGTTCGTGTTTTTTGCCCACCTGCTACAGAAGATCAAAAAATGATGTGCTTAATGTTTCCCTTAAATTTTTGTCGCGTCAAGGGTTAGGGAAAAACCACAACATAACCACTATAACCCCCGGGTGGGAGTGCGGCTACCTTCTTGGTTAGGCAGAAGGTGGCATCCCAAAAATCTTACCATGGGGTCGCCTCGAAGCTCTAGCCGATAAATATCCTTACCCACTAAACCCCCCCAAAAACAACAACAACAAAAAAACCCAAAAAAAAACAACCTCCAATGTTTATTAAAAAAAAAAATTGGGGAATGAAGGGGGGAAAAACCCAAAACAAAATCCCCAAAAAAAAATTACAACAAAAGAATAAACAAAAAAAAAGAGAAAGGAAAAAACAGAGGAAAAAAGAAGGGAAGAAAAAAACAAAACAGACAGCCCAATAAAAACGGTAAAAAAAAGAAATAAAAATAGAAAAAAGGGAAAGAATAGAAAAAAAGAAAAAAAAAAAACCCAACACAAGAAAAAAAAAAGGGAAAAGGGAAAATTCTGAAAAGAAAGGAAAGAAAAAAAAGAAAAAAAAAAAAACAAAACAAAAAACAAAACCGGTAGAAACCGGGGATAAAAACCCAGAAACAACTGAAGAAAAAAAAAGACAGAAAATGGGGAAAGAAATAAAAAAAAAGAAAGGAAGGCAAAAGGTAGACAAAACAAAAAAAACATAAAAACATAAAAGGAAATAATAAAAGACAATTAAGCGGAAAAAGAAAAGAAAAAAGGAAGAGGGAAAAAAAAGGAACCTAAAAAGAAAAAAGGGAGGTAAAAAGGAAAAAGAAAAGAAAAAGAAAGAAAGACAAAAAAAGAAAAAAAGAAAGATAAAAAAAGAAAAAAAGAAAGAAAGAAAAAAGAAAGAAAGAGAAAAAGAAAAAAGAAAAAAAAAGGAAAAAAAGAAAGAAGAAAAAAAAAGAAAGAGAAACGAGGAAAGCAAGAGAGAAAAAAAGAAAGAAAAAAAAAAAAGGAAAAAAAGAAAAAAAACGAAAGAAAAAAAGAAAAAAGAAAAAAAAAAAAGGGAAAGAAAAAAAAGAAGAAAAAAAGAAAGAAAAGAAAAAAAAAATAAAAAGAAAGAAAAAAGAAAGGAAAGAAGGGAGAAAAAAGAGAACAAAGTTGGGGGACTAAAACATTGCACAAACGATGACAGCTCTGTTTTCCTTCCCGAGGGCCCCCGGGTGTCATACTATTATTTATTTATTTATCTATTTAATTTTTTAAAAAAAAAATTAAAACCCCTTTTAAGTCACCATTTTTTTTTTTGTGAAATTCGGGTGCCCCCCCTGGGAGAGAAGCGCTCGCCAAAAAGAGCAGCGCCACCCAAAATTTTTTCTTCTCTTTTGTTGTTTTTTTTTGTTTTTAACGGGTACTTTTTTCCACAGGTTTTTGCCAGGGACCACTCCCCATTACCGATGGGTCTTTTCGGCCCAAGGGTATTACCCCACTAGTTTCTTTTATGAAGACTAAACCCCCACAAGCATCTATTTGGTGGGTGTGGGGGAACTTTTCCCCAAGGGGGAGAACCCCAACCCACACACTAAAACCCATTTTCCTTTTAGGGGCGGGCGGCCAGACACCGACCCAAGGTTCGATTTCCCCCAGTCGGGCCGGGGGTTTTAGTGCCCCTGGGAAACCCCTTCCAAGGAAAAAGAAAAAAAAGGGGGGGGGGGGGGGTTGGAATTTGGGGGGGGGGGGTGGGGGGAAAGGGCCCCGGGCGGTGGGGGGGGGGGGGGGGGGGGGGGGGGGGGGGGGGAGAGGGGAGAGGGGAGGGGGGGGGGGAAGAGATAGGAGCAGAGAGACAGACAGACAGGCAGACACCGACATGCAGAGACAGAGAGACAAAGAGAAAACCCAGTGAGTATATGAAGAGAGATGACAGAAGGACAGAATATATATCTACTTTATTATATATTGTTTTAATATATATAGTGTGTGTATGTATACACACACAACACACACACCTTTTATTTAATATTTATATATAAAATTTTAAAATATATATTTTATATAATATTTATATATATATATTATATATTAGATAAAGAGAGAGAGAGAAGAGAGAGAGAAGGAGGGAAGAGAGAGAGAACGACAACAGACGCAAAGAGAAACAGAGGGCAGAGACAAACAGAACGAGACAAACGAAGGGAAGAACGAGAAAAAGAAGAGAGCGAGTGGAAAACCCACCACCACCCCCCAAACAACACAACAACAACAAGATTTAAGAAAAAACGCCCTTTTTGCCAGCGTTGTTGTTTGTTTTTGTTGTTGCTGTTTAAAAAAAAGGGGATGATAAAACCAGCGGAGACGGTTCCAATTCTGAAATAACTCACCCTAAGGAGATATTTCCCCTGCCTCCTTCCCCCGCCCCTCTGTAGCAGCGTGTTCATCAGGGCTCATCATCCCCCTCAAGAGCTGGGGCATCCTTTCCTGTTACTGTGGTCCCCCCAACCTATTGTAATGAATGTAAAGTAATGTAATCTAATGATGATGATGATGTGAAAAACTACTATACTATATACAAAACACTATACTACTACTATACTATACTACTACTATATACTACTATACTATATACTACTAAAACGACGACGACGACGACTACTTACAATGTATACTGATAAAAATGTAATATGATAATGATAATACTAAGAAATTTTTAATAATAATGTGATTAACAAAGATAAATAATAACAATAATAACATAATAATATAAGAAGAAGAAGAAGAAGAAGAAAAAGAAAAGATGATGATGTGATAACAATAATAAAATGGAATTTATTAGCGTAATTTTGCAACAAACAAATCAAAGGCTTATTATCACATTTCCCTGCAGCAGTTACAAAGAAAAGGCTTAAAAATTTTTTTTTACAAATTCCAATTTTTACACACCGCTCGCGCGCACTTAAAACATACACCCCAAATCCCGGGGACACAGCATCACAATTAACTTGCTGTAAAAAAAAAGGGTTGTCCTGTTGGTGTGTTTTGTGTGTGTGTGTGTGTGTGTTGTGTTGTGTGTGTTGTGTAGTGTGTGTGTGTATGTGTTGTGGTATGATGTGTGTGTGTATGTAGTTTGGGGTTGTTGTGTGTGTGTGTGTTTTGTGTGTGTTGTATTTTTTTGGGGGTTTTTTTGTCGGGGGTGTGTGGCTTGATGAAACGCATTTCTTACTATAAAAATTTTAGTGTGATAAAACAAATGCATTGCTTCTTATATTTTGGTTGATTGGCTTTTGCGTTTGATTTGTTTGTTTTTTAAAGATTCAGCGTATTAATTCCATATATTATTTTTTATTATTAAATATTTGTTATTATAATATTTTTTTTCATAAAGAAAAAGCATGTTTTTACTTTTGGGTTTATAAATCAAAATATATTGTTTCTATGTTGGTTTGATAAAACAAAAACATTTTATATTATATATGGTTTGATAAAAAAAACCATTTCTTTTTATTAAGGCTTGATAAAAAAAATAAATTTCTTATTATATTTGGCTTAAAAAAAAATTTATTTTTATTATTTTTTTCTTTTTATACAAAAAAACAAATGCATTGCTTATCATGTAATGTTATAAAGAAACAAAAAGTATTTCTTAGCATCTTACTTATAAAAAAACCTTAGTCTTGTTAAAAAATATACAAAAAAAAAATGCGTTGCTTAATATTTATGACTTAATTTTTAAAAGTCAAAATTTCATATTAAAAGGTTAAAAAAAAAAAAAACCATGCATAAAGATTTATATTATGGCGATAAAACCAACAGGTTTATCAAGAGCTTAAAAAAAAAATCCCAAAGTTTTTTTTATTTTTTTTCCTCTGGAAATTAAACCTATTTTGACTTACACACACACACAACAAAACACACACACCCGACAAAACACCGCGAACACCAAAACAAAACAAAACAAAACAAAAAACACACACAGAGAACACACAAAAACACAACAGAAAACCCCCCACACAAAAACACACACAACACACCCCCCTGAGAATGGTGTGAGAAAAACAGGCAGGAGGAAATTGGAGGGGGCCAGGGGAGGGGATGGGGGGGGGGGGGGGGGGGGCCAGACAAGAAACAATGGCCCAAGGACAATGAGGAAGGAAAGAAAGAAAATGGGCCCAAAAGGTAAAACAGCAGTTTTTAGACAAGACCTCAACCCCCACCCTCCCCCCCCCCCTCCCCCCCCCTTCCCCCCTTTAGGTGATGTGACAGTCTTTAGAGAACACGCAGCTGTCCCCCTCCCCTCCCTTCCCCCTTTTCCCGTACAAAAAAAATAGACAAAAGACAACAGTTTTCCCCGCCCCCCCCCCTCACAACAATTTAAAGATGCCTGATTGAATATGATCGCTTTCTTTAAATTTGGCCCCTTCCTTTCAATACGCCCACCCCCCCCCCTCCCTCCCCCAAACCCCCCTTTCCTTTTCCCCCCCCACACACCAACCACCACCACCTTTTTCACGGTTAGTTCCCCGGGGTACCCTTTATTGTTGACCGATTACCTGACCCACCATCCTGTACCCGGATGTTTTTTAAGTTTGGGGCCCGTTGGGGGGGGAAGTGTATAGGGGGGCAGAAAACACTAGTGTGTGTTGTGTGTGTGTGTGTTTGGGGGGTGGAGGGGTGGAGACCCCCCCCATTGACTGCATAGATAGGTTTTTTTAAAATGCTTTGGGGATTGTTTTTTGCAATGTTGCGAGCGCCCACCAAACCCCCCCACTTTAAGAGATGTAAAGTGGGTGGGAGAGAAGATCAAATCAAATGAAATGAAATGTTTTTTTAGAGGTATATCAAAAACAAATCAATCAAATTCTTTTTTAAAAAGGATAAAAAATAAGCACAAGGCTTTTTTTGTTTTGATAGTCCCGCATCACATTCTAAAATAAACCGATACTTACATTCCCCTATTATATTTATCCCCCCCAAAAAAGTAAATAGTATCATTTTGGAAAAAGGAAATAAAAGTTTCCCGAAAAGAGCGAGGGATAATAAATGAATGCGTTTGTTGAGAGTAAAGGATAAGGGCAGGGTTTTTTTTTAAACCCGCTTTAAAACAAAACAAAAACCCCAAACAAACAAACCCGCAAAAAATTTCAACATTTTAAACACACCAAAAAAAAAAATTCAAAAATTTTTATTATAATCAACGCTATAAAAGAGAATAGTACAAGCGATGAATGTCAAAGGGGGAAAAATGGGGAAGAAAGAAAAAAAAAAAAGCAAGAAAAAAAAATTAAAAAACCCCACCCCAAAAACACCCGAGACGGAGGGGCAGAGAACAGACAACAGACCACTACCATGGAAGATGGGCAAAAAAAGAAAAAGACAGAGAGAGAGTGAGGGGGGGGATGGGGGGGAGTGGCTTACAAGAAACGTGGAGACAGAATAATAAGGAAAAACAAAAAACAAACAAAAAAAACAACAAAAAAGCTGAAGAATGAAAAACATTAAACATGAATTGTGTGCAATGTACTAAGATAAAATTTAAAAATGAAATTTTTTAATACTACTAAAAAAGATTTCAAAACACAAAAAGAAAATTTAATTATAACATTCAAAAAAGAGCTGTGATGCCTTTTTAAAGAGAAAAAAGCTTTGTTTTGATAAACAGGGTATTGTTTTTTCCCTCTTTTAATGAATAAACCAAGGATGACCCAATAAATCACCGGGGCTGGGGGGAATAAATTTTTTACCCCAATGCCTTTTAAAAAATTTTTCTACAGTTTTGGTTGGTGTTTTTTGTTATTATAATAAATTTTGTTGCGTGAAAAGGTTTTTTGAAATGTTTTTCCTTTAAAGGGTAAAATACTGATTTTTTGTAATCTTCATTTTGCAAAAGGGTCGTTTAAAGCATTTTTACTTGCTAAGTCCACATGTGGAAGCATAATAATATTGGTTGTATGTATCCAAAAAAAAAAACTTTGAGTGTGCCAAAAAGGAAAACTTTATTCTTTTGAGCTAAAATATTTTTTGGGTAATTTCTTTGATAATTTTGAAAATAGAAAGACAAAAAAAGTTTAGTGTCTACTTTAAGGCCGTAATGTATGATTATTAACCCCTCAAAAACCCTGACTGATTTTCAGACTTCTTGAAAAAACTTTATTTTTTGTCTTTTTTTTGTTCTTTTTGGGACATCTGAATTGGATTTTTTTGGATAAAGACCATTGGTTCGCATCCCAAATTTTGTTATCTATATCTTTCGGAAATATTACATATAAACATTTGCTTTTTTTACACTTGGCAGTCAAAAAGTAATAGTTTGTGATATTCTCCCACAAACAGGATTTCCCATTTTTGCTGTTTTTTTTGGTTTATCAAAGCATTTTTTTTTATTCTTAGAATAAAGATTAATTCCCTTGACGTAAAAAAGTTGTACTGATTTCCCCAAAGGGTTCCCCACTGTTTTTTAGGGGTTGATTGCAGTTCTGTTAAAAGTCTCTCATTTTGCGATTATATCTGCCTTTCCCATGATTTTTGTTCTAGAAAAGCTTTTCCTTCTTGAAAAGGAAAGGCAATGAAATTTCTATTGCTCCCCTCCATGTTTGCCCCCTTTTGGCAGCTCTATCCCCACTCATTTAAAAAAACCAGTTTTTGGAAGGGCACCCAACAAAAATTCACATTTATGCCCTTTAAGATTAGAGTTATAAACATGTTTAAAATTTTTAAATTTTGTTTTTCAAGTTTTCTTTAACAGGGCCCGATTTTAAAGATACAATGCCATTTGAATAACGAAAAAAGAATTTGAAAATCCCCAACGGAAAATAAAGATATAAGAAAGACCCATTAGTTTGCTAAAATTTTGCGTAAATATCGAGTGTGTTTCCCATTATAATAGGGATTTTTTCAATTTTTAACGCGGTTAACAAAAGCAGAATGTTTCTTGATTTCTAGGCGTGTCCATTGTAAAAATTTGAAATGGAAAAAATTTTTTTTATAGGGAGGGGGATCGGCATCAGAACCATTTATTCGGGGGTCATTCTTGTTTTCATTAGACACCTTTTAAAAAAGTTGTTTATTCATTCCCATGGGGGAAAATAAATTGCTTCTATGTGCCTGCTGTTTGATTGACTAGAGTTTCTACCAGTCAGACACATATGTACTTATGGGCATTAAAAGGTATATTTTTTGCTTTTTAAGAAAAAATTAAACTCTGATTTCACGTTTTTTCTTCTGAAATAAATTTTTCTGTCGTTTTTTTTTCTAAGCAAATTTTTAGCACATGCCAGTTGACGGTAACTTTCTAAAGGCAATATGCCCACTTCGTTAATGTTCCCGGGCTGGGGGCTGAAAAGGCAAACAAAGAGCCAGTTTAGCTTTGCAGTCTATCTTTGAAAACTTTTTAAGTAAATCTTAGGGCACGGGGAAAAAAAGCCTCTTGCCCATACGAAATTTTGAACGAATAAGGGTGTAGAAAATTATTTTATTTTTTGTGTCGGGCCCCAGAACTGTTTTACTTACCATCTTCAAAAATTTTTAAGCCTTTCTTTTTTTATTTAAAATTGTTTTCGATATGTGCTTCCAAGTTAGCTTAGAAGTGAGAAAAAACCCCCAAGAAACTTTACGGTGTCTTTAACTCAACATTTTGGGTTCCCATTCTAAATCTGGTAGGTATCCGGGGATTACTTCCATTGTTAAAAAGCACAGTGTACTTTTTTCTGGGGGATAAAGAAATCCATTTTCGGCATATAATTATCGATTTTGTTAAGTGGTTCTGGTATCCTTTTTAATGTAGTTTAACGCTTTTTTTGGTGTGTTTTTTTTCAAGAAACTTTTCCCACTTTTAAATATATCATCTGCTTTTGTACTAGAATACTTCCTTAAAACAATTTCTAGGAAGTCATGAGCAAAAATTAAATAAAAGAGGCGATATTCAGAAACCCTTTGGGGGAATCCCATATGAAGGATCTAAAACTAGAAAATGTTTTTCTCTAACCCGTTTTATTTATTAGCAAAAAAACTTTTTTTAAATTTTAAAAAGCCCAGAAAAGCCCCAAATTTTTAAGTTTAGTAGCAACTTTGCATGCCACTTTTTCATTCCTCTTTTTTTTTTAAAAAAATTTTTGCAAGAACGTTCTTTTCTTGCAAACTGAATTTTTTAAAGTGTTGAAGCTTAAAACCCAAATTATCTATGGCAGATCTTCTTTTCGAAAAACCCCTTTTATTACCCGATGGAAAACCTTTTATGCCCCCTTTTCTGAAAACCCCTCACCGCATATTCATTAAATTTAAAATTGGCATTTGAAATTGTGAAAGTCTTTGTTACAGTCCATAGGGAATTTTTTTAGTTCATTAACGTTAATGGACTTTTTGTTTTTTTTGTTTTTTTTTTTTAAATTTTCCCGTTGCATTGCCAAGTTTTTCGAGATTTTTTATTTTTACTATTTTTTTTAAACCATCACATCTCCCGGGTTTTGTGTTTTTTTTTTGTTTTGTTTTTTTTTTTTTTTTTTTTTTTGGGGGGGGGGGGGGGGGGGGGGGGGGGCGTCTAATATCACAAAAGTGAAAGACCCAAAAAAGAAGTCAACAACATTTGCTTTTTTATCCTTGTTGAAAATTTTTTGCTTTCAGATTAGCGCTATATAAATTCATACATTATTTTTTTATTATTTCTCACTTATTTTATTATTTTTTTTTTTATTTTTTTATTTTTTTTAAAAGTGTGTCATCTGAAAAATCACAAGAAATGAAAATTCAATGGAACTCATTAATATAAAGAAAAAAAATTTTCCCAAAATGTCCCGGGGGGCACCCTTGTTATTGGCATGAAGGAGGGTAATTTCCGTCTTGAAAAAAACGCCGCTGTTTATTTTTTAAAAAAATGGGAACAAGTTAAGTGAAATCGAACATGCCTACAAGACAAAATTTCCTTATTAGAAAGATATTTTTCCTTTTGGGGTCAAAACCTTTGAAAAAACAACAAATACCACCCCCGACAAAAGATCAGCTAAAATTTTATGCCTTGTTCTATTAGGTTTGAGCAAGTGTGACAAGAATGGTTTTTTCATGAATCCCCTTTGCTAGGGAAAAAGATTGTGATTGTTAATTCAGCGAAGGTTTTTTTCTTAAAGATCTTTTCAAGAGGTTAGAAATGAAGCGGATTGATTCGGGTTTAGTTTTTAGGGATCTTTTGGGGGCACCAGATTTGAAAAGGGGGAAAATTTGGGATCTCTAAAAGCTTAAGGGGAAAAAAGACATTTTTTTTAATTTAAAATTAAAAAGTAGGGTATGTCGATATTTTTGGGGTGCTGAAAACCCTTTATTTTTTCTGTTAATTTTCCAAGCCCCTTTTCATTTTTAGGGTTTTGGGAACACAATTCTTTGTATACTTAGAAAAATGATAAAATTAAACTTTAATTTTTGTTGACATTTTTGGATCCAAAAATTGTTTTTGTGGAGACATATCATTGAATTTTGTATTTTTGCAGATTTTCCCGTTTTCCTTTGTGCAAAAATTTTTGAGAGAGAGAGAGAGAGGAGAGAGGGCGAGAAGAGGGAGAAGAGAAAGAGAGAAGAGAGAGAGAGGAAAGGGAAATTTTAAAAAACGAAGAAGGGAAGGCCTAGGGAAAGGGGGGAAAAAAAAAGAAATAAAAATTTATATACAAAAAGAATAAAAAAAAACAATTTTTTAAAAAAAGAAAAGGGGAGAAGACAAGAAGAAAACCCGAGTTGAAAATTTTTAAAAAATGAAAAAAAACTTGGTAAATGATTTTGACAATAAAAAAAGCCCAAAAGACTGCATAGAAAAAAAATTTTAGAGGGAATGGGAGAAAAAAGTGAAGAGAGTTTTGTTTACCCTGTCTTTCAAGGGTACGAAAAAAAAATCCAAAGAAAAAAAAAAAAAAACAAAAAAAAAATAAAAAAAACAAAACAACAACAAAAAAATTTTTTTAAAAAAAGTAAATGCAATCACAAAATATCATAAATAAAATTTTTTTATTGGAAAATTTTTTTTCATTTTATTAAAAAACAAAAAAGCCCAAAGACCCAAATAGAAATGAAGAAAATGAAGAATATTTTCTGGGTTCAAAAATTACTAAAAAAAAAATTTTTTTTTTTTTCCGGGCCTTCCGATAGGGCCAAAAAAAACAAAAAGAAAATCAAAAACAAACCAAACCCAAATAAAAAAAAAAAAAAAAAAAGGAAAAAAAAAAAAGAGAAAAAAAAAAAAAGAGGGAGAGAAGAAATGCTGACAATTTTTTTTATTTGGAAAGAAAGAATAAATTTTTTTACTTAAACCCCGCCGTAGGGATAACAAACCAAAAAAAACCCAAAAAAAAAAAACCAAAAGAAAAAGAGAAAAACCAAAAAGCCAAACTTATAAAGTCATAAAATAAAGAAAGAGAGAGAGAGAGAGGAGGTGAGAGAGAGAGAGAGATGGAGAGAGGAGAGAGAGAGAAACAGACAGACAGACAGACAGAGAAAAAGAGACAGACAGATAGAGAGAGACAGACAGACACAGAGATAGAAACCTGCTTTTTGACGCTATAAAGCTAGCCATACACAGTCCAGACACACACACGCCCACTGCCTAGTGCCCGCCTGATACAAAACCCAATCAGGTGGAACAGATGGCTTTGTCTTCATTCACTCTTATCTACAGGTATGGTGACACCTTCCAGTCAAATGTCTGGACACACTAAAGGACTTGAGACCGCGGCCTCTTGACTTTTCTAAGGGGTGTTTGCCTTTCAGTAGTCAAGTAAGTAGCTCTACGATGGACTGTACTGAGGTGTCAGGGTTCTGGCCTTCAATTCACACTTATCAACAGGTACAGTGACATTTTCCAGTCAAATGTCTGGACACACTAAAGGACTTGAGAGGCCTTGTAGGCGTGGCCTCTTGACCAGTAGTCAAGTAGGTAGCTTTGGGAGGGACTGTACTGAGGTGTCTACAACCCACCACTTTGGCGCTCCCGTATATGTACTGAGGTGTGGGGTGTCTGGCTAAAACTTTCACTGTTAGGGTGGCCATTTGTGTTGTCTCTAGGGCAGTAGGTCTCAGAGATCTGGAATGACCCCTCTCTCTCTTCGCCAACTCATTAAAACCCCAAAACTGTGCTCTGATTTGTCTTTGAAGATATAGCGCTATACAAATTCTTTTATTTTATTATTATTTTATTTTTTATTTATTATATTATTTTTTTATTATTATATTATTATTATTTTATTGTTTTATTATTTTTATTTTAAATCCCCATGTCTTGCTTTGCTTTGGGTGATTTTTAATGTTTGTTTTTCGTTTGTCATTGTTTGCCTGTCGGTCTGTATGTTGTCGTCTTGTCTTGTTTCTCTTTGTTTTTTTTGGGTCTTAAAAAAATCCTTATTTTGGGTGGTGTGTGTGTGTGTGTGTGTGGGTGTGGTTGTGTGTGAGAGGGAGAGAGAGAGAGAGGAAAAGAGAGAGAGAGAGGGGAAAAGAAAAAAGGGAGAGAGAGAGAGGGGAAAAAAAATAGGAAATTTTTATCATTTTTTAATTTTGGTTTTTTTATATTTTTTTTTGATATTATTTTATTGGTTCTATGGGGACAGATGACAACCAGTTTGGGAAAAATTTTTTTCGTTGCCTGTTAAAGATTTTTCATTCTTTCCCATTTTTTCATTATTTTCTCTCTCTCTCTTCTCTCTCTTCTCTCTCTCCCCTCTCTCTCTCTTCTCTCTCCTCTCTCCTCTCTCTTTTTCCCCTTCTCCCCTTCGTTATTTTTAACTTCTGGCCTTTCTTGATTTTGCTTGTGATGCCAGAACTTGGAAGTTTTAGCCCGGGGTAATTCGTTTATTTACATGTTTTGTTATTTTTAGATTATTTTTTAGGAGCACCCCTAATAGAAAAAGGGGAAAAGTAGGGGAAGATCAGTTATAATTAAGTTAGAGGGAAACCACGCTTGCTAAAAACCTTTACTGACCAAGAATGCGAAGGTAAAATTGATATGAATGGGGCAGAGGAGTTGAAAAAAAAGTTTCAATTAGCTAAAAACACTTTCAATCAAATTATTAAAGACGGCGAACACATGAAGATTCGGGTTTAACGCCAAGAAAGATGGTTCGATCACGAATGCAGGTATCAAAGCGAAGATTTTTGGACAATTCAAACGTCATTAAGAAAGAGGATGGGACATTTTTTTGTACCCCACGAAGAAAATGTAAAAATACTATAAGAAAGAAAAAAGGTAAAATTAAAATTTTTATAAAAAACTACTGGTATCGAAAACATCAAAAAAGTTTTTGAGAAACTATCAGAAAAATATCACGAAAAAGACTCAGCCACTAATCAAATCTACAATAGGGGTTTGTCATTTTCAAAGAGTACTAGAAAAGGAAAGGAACGAGTCAGTTGAGATGAAGAATAGGGGGGGACATGCATGTTAGACACCCCTATCCAGCACAGGAAATAAAGCTGCAATTTGAAAATTAAAAAAAAAGGTAAATCACAGGGCTGATGGGTTTATGATGGTTTTTCAAATTTTTTAAGGGGGGAAACTGTGTTAATTTTTTTTTGCGTTATTCAATCATTTGTTTGACAAGGGGATCTATCCAGGGGTGGGGGGGTTTAATCATTCGCCTCTTTTAAAAAAGGAAATGTAAACATACAAAAAATTATAGAGGAAATTTTTTGTGTAAAATAGGGTAAGTTATAGTTGGTTGTTAATGATAGATTCAAAAAGGGGGAATGACAAAAATTTACAGGCGAACCCAAGCGAGTTCAATAGGTTATGCATGTTGACTATGTTCACTCTTTAGTGCTGTTAAAAACAATTTTGCAAATAACAAAAATCAATGTTGCATTTGTAGATTTTCGAAAAAGCTTTGATTTGTTTCTAGAAATTTTTGTGGATTTTGTTCAAAAATGGGATAGAGGAAAATTTCATAATTTTAAAAAAAGTATGTATGAGAAGTAAAAACTAGAGTAAGAAATGGAGCAACATTATCTGACTTGTGAAATTGTACAAGGGGTGTAAAGCAAGGGATGTGTGTTTCCAAAATTGTTTTATTTTTTGTGAACGATCTTTCTTAGAAATTAAAAAATGGAAAGATGGGGTTTCTTTTTATTTTTTAGAATTAATGGTAGTTTTTTCTGATTATTATTTTGATTAAAAAACTGTTTTTAGGATTTTAAAAACTGATGAACAATTTGTAACGAGCAATGAATTAGAATTAAAGGGAATTATGGGGGAAACAAATATCATTGTTTTTGTATGGGGGGAATGTACTAGTCATGAACATGGAAATTTTAAAAATGAAAAATGTGAAAGTGTAAATGCTTATAAAATATCTTGGAAAATTTTTTTTTAACTAATTAAGTTTCACTTCTGGGCCGGATTTAACAAAAGAGCAAAGGAGCAATACTTGTTATATCAGGGTTATATATAGACTTATTTCATTTATTGAAGATTTTGAAAATTGTTTGATTCTCAGGTGCAATCTATTTTATAATATGGTGCTGAAATCTGGGCTTTTGAGAACGGAAATCAAATTGAAAAGCTTCCTTTGTATGTTATGAAAAGTTTTATGAATGTTGACAATCGAGCACCTAATGACCCTATTTATGGAGAAAAAGGAAGATACCCTATATATCTTTATGTAAAATGCATTACTTACTGGCTTAGGATAACTAGACTGGAAAATCATAGACTGCCACACAGGGCTTATAAGGTGCTGTATAATCTGGATATTAACGGTAAGAAGACTTGGGCTACAAATGTACAGAGGTGTTTTAAAATACTTATGGATTTGCATATGTTTGGGATAATCAGGGTGTTGAGGATGTTGGAAGCTTTATCAAATGTTTAAACAAAAACTCATTGACTGCAGGGGCAGGAATGGCATGACCATATAGAAAACAGAGTAGATTGTGGAAATAGCATGTTTAAAGTTACAAATTGTGTTGAACCCAAATACTAAATTAAAAATGAACAGATATGTCAAAGTGCATTGACAAAATTTTTGATTTGGTGTATCAGCTATTGCAATCATTGTTTAGACACGACAGGAGGTTAACGGATAAAAAAGATATGCCGTCTGTACCCCAACTCTGAGAAAATGAAATTCACTTTGTGTTATGTTGTTTCCCGTTCTTTATGACCTGAGGATTAAATTTATCCAAACCCAAAAAATTATAATATCCATGTCGTTTCCGCTTTAATGTACTTATGGCATCGAAAAATGAAAATGTTCTGAATAACTTGGCATTATACATTCATAAAGCCTTAAAACGTCTGGATGATGCTGTATCATAGCTATTTTACTATACAATATACTTTGATGTTTATATTTTCCGATTGATAAAGCAACGATTTACATGTGGTATGTTTCATGACTACCCCTTCAGTTGGGGGCTATGGCCTAATCTCAATAAACATGTCGCATTTCTCTCTCTCGTTAAAAACCCGTTCCGCTTTTCGGAAGAGTAGGTCAATGTGTGCCGGTGGGAACGGATGACAACATTAATTTTACGAAGCTGCATACACACGGGGACTGGATGAAAAAAGCACATGAGTGCTTATTCCATTATCCTCGAAATAAAAGAATAAATAGAAGACTTGTTAGAACTATTACTGCTACTGGTTGCATGACTTTGTAGGAAAGAGTTGAGTGCGAGCGCTTTGATTTCCATTTATTATTATTAAGAATAAATTAATCTCTCTCTCTCTCTCTCTCTCTCTCTCTCTCTCTCTCTCTCTCTCTCTCTGAGACTTCTTTTGTGCCAAATTCTGCACATCATTCTGACTCGATGTTTACTTACAGAAACATCCATAGTTTTTTTTGGTGTGTCTGTGAATGCTAACAAAACTCCTTTTGTCATGTCATCACCTTTACAGATACTTCACGAAATGAACTCCTCTTGATCATTTCTGAAATGACAATGAAGATTTTATTTATAATTATCAGTTGTTAGCATTCGTTTTCTCTGAAATTTCTTACCAAACATACTGACCAGTACTTGTTTGTAATGAAATTGGGTGATTTTTTGGTTTGATTTTGGAATACTTTGTGATATCAGTGCACACGAACTGTGGATTCTGGTTTTTCCTGTTTATTTTATTTAGCATGTGTGGGGTCAGTTTATATTCACAATGATTGAATGTTTTAACACTAAAAGTAGGTATTAAAACACGTTAACATGATAGTTGATGGCACTTGTGAATCAAAATATGTGTGTGTGTTGTTGTTATCACTGATTGTTTTGGTCAGTCTGTCTGTCTGTCTGTCTGTCTGTCTGTCTGTCTGTCTACCTGTGACACAAACTACACACAGAGTCTTAGTTTTTTTCTTTGTTTGTATCATGGTCCAGCGACTACTACTCTTTATTCAGAATAAAGTTGCTGTTGAATCAAGAGCCGACGTTGTGTTTTTGTGAGGAATGTTTAGACTGAACATGCGTGTGTGTTTGAGGGTTTGTGGAAGCGTCCCTGTGTGTGTGTGTGTGGGGGGGGGGGGGGGTTGGGGGTTTGTGGGTTGTGTGTGTGTGTGTGTGTTGTTGGTGTTGGTGTGTGTGGGTTGGGGCATTGGGGTGTGTGTGGTGGGGAGGCGTGACGTGTGTGGATGTATGTGAGAGAGAGTGAGAGACAGAGATATGACAGACATATGGGAGAGAGAGAGACAGACACACACAAAGAGAGAGGGGAGAGAGAGAAAAGAAGAGAGGAGAGAGAGAGAGAGAGAGAGAGATTAGGGCTATTTTCAAACAAACAAAGAGACATACACCAAATCCAAGTCACACACACTAACACACACACACACATTAAGAAAAAAAAAGCCTTTATTTAAAACATTTTTAAATTCTTGTGTCAATTCATACATTTATATCCCAGCAACACCCCCAAATAACAAATCTCCCATTTTCGGGAAAAGTGGCAGCCAACAAACACACACACTCACAAAACCATCATTCTCCATCAAGTACGATTTTTAAAACCAAACACTGACAAAATCCAGTCCTACTGTGTATGCCACACACACACGGAGAAACAGAAAAGTAAAAACCCCTCACAGCCAGTTAGGCTTGCCTGGAAGCCCACCATCACCACCTCTACCACCAATACCACCACTACCACCACCAATACCACCACCACCACACCGTCCACCACCCACCACCCCCATGCTCCAGGTGCAGACAGTCTGGCACCACCTCTGCCGCAGCCAAATATCGTCCACGCTGGCAGACCGAGGTCCCCAGGCTCCGCTGGGGGCTCCCCCAAAGGCAGGAGTTGCACCTGCACCTGCACCTGCACCTGCACCCCCCTGCGCCTGTGGCCCTTGTCTGGCTCCTGCTGGAGGGCCCAAGCCTCGCGCCTGCTCTAGTTGTGCCCTGAGTCTGAAGAAGATGAAGAAGATGAAGATGATGATGAAGATGATGAAGAAGAAGATAAAGAAGATGAAGAAGAAGATGATGAAGAAGAAGATGATGAAGATGAAGAAGAAGATGAAGATGAAGAAGAGATGATGAAGAAGAAGAAGATGATGAAGAAGAAGGGTGAACATGAGAGAGAGAGGGGGGGGGGGAAAAGGAGGGGAGGGGGACAGAGAGAGGAGGGAGAGAGAGAGAAAGAGAGAGAGAAAAATATGGAAGGTATTATTTTTAAACATGTATGAAGAAGAAGAATAGGGAGAAAGGGGAGAGAGAGGGAGAGAGAGGAGGGATGTTATTCATACATGTATGAAGAAGAAGAAGAGAGAGGGTGGATAGGGGGAGGGAGAGAGGGTGGTGGTGGAGAAGAAACGATATTGAAGTTATTTATACATGTATGATGATGATGAAGAAGAAGAATGTCTCTCTCTCTCTCTCTCTCTCTCTCTCGCTCTCTCTCTCCACTCCCTCTCTCTCTCTCCCCCCCCACTCTCTCTCTCTCTCCCTCGCTCCCTCCTCCCCCTCTCTCCTCGCCCCCTCATCCCCTTCCTCACCCTCCTCTCTCTCTCCCCCCCTTTTTCTCTCTCGTTCCCCTATCTCACTCCTCCCATCCTCCCTCTTCCCTTACACAACCCCCTCTCCTCCTTCCTTTCTCATCCCCATCCACTCTCTCTTTTTTCCCCACCCTCCCCCCACCCCCTCTCTCTCCTCCCTCCTCTCCCCCTCCCCCTCTCTCTGTCTCTGCAAACCCCAAACTTCGAGCGCAGGCATATAATTATCATACCGACTCCTTCAACATGACACAATAACAACAACAATAACTGTACTCCCCCCCCTACCCCACCAAATAAAAACACCAACTAAACCAAAACCCAGAACCAGAAGCGCCAGGCAGAAGAAGAGAAGACACTGACCACACCCAAACAATGGTTTGAGGTCTAGAGGTAACCCCCCTGCCTACAAAGCCAAAACTCCGGGTTGCAAGTGTGAGGTGGTTTTATCCCCGTTTTGGGCCCCGAAACATGCATCCCCCCTCCCCCCTCCTATCCCTTACACCATGAGTGGTGGTTTGGGTGCTAGTAGTTTGATTGAGACCATAAATCCAGATCCAGTGTTTACGCGCAAATATTTAGCGCACGTTAAAGAACCCACGGCAACAAGAGTGTTGTCCCTGGAAAAATTCTGTTTAAAAAAGAAAAAGCCTCTTATGATGAACGGGCTCTCTCTGTCTTTGTGGAAGATTTGCGAAAAGAAATCTGCAGTGAACTTAAAAAGTGGTATACATCCCATCGGTGTTGGCTCCCTTTAGGAGGTACTTTAAAAAAACAACCAGTCCTACACAGAGCCCCCCCCCCACCCCCACCCCCACCAGGTTTTTAAGCGGGAAAAGCACAAAACAAAAACATGCAACAACAATGGTTTTTTAATTCAATACAACATCCCACCATAACAAAAAAACCAAGTGCTATACAACCTACACAAAACACAGCAGACCAAGGCACGCATCACCCTATGATATAAAATACACCCCAAACACTACACTAACTCCACTACATACATTACACTACACTACACTACAACATACACGCACACCTACATACAAAAACTACACCCACTACATTACAAACACTGCACTACACTACACTACACACACTACACTACTTTTACACTACACGCACTACACTACACTACACCACACTACACTCACTACACCACACTACACTACACTACACACCATACTCTACACTACACTACACTAAACAAACTACACCACGCTACACTACACTACACTACACTTACACACACTCCCCAACACTACACTACAACACACCACACCACACGACACTACACTACACTACACTACACTACGCTACACTACACCTACACTACCCTACACTACACTACACTACACCACACTACAACACACCACACCAAAACTACACTACACGACACTACACTACACTACACGACCCCGAAAATACACCCACACACCACACGACACTACACTACACTACTACTACGCTTCGCTACGCTACGCTACGCTACACTACACACACTACACTACAATTTACACTACACCACACCCACAATACACTTCACCCCACTGCACCACACTACACTACATACCACTACACTACACTACACCACACCACCAACACACATACACTACACTACACTACACTACACTACACCACACTACACTACACCCACACCACACCACACCACACCACACTACACTACAACAACTACACTACATACACCACACCCCACTACACTACACCAAAACCACACTAAAACTACACTACACTGCACTACACGACACTACACTACACTACACTACACTGCACTAGACGACACTACACTGCACTACACAACACTACACTACACAACACTTCACTTGCACTACACGACACTACACTACACTACACTACACTACACTCCCACGACACGACACGACACTACACTACACTACACTAAAATACACTGCACGACACGACACGAACACGACACTACACTACACTACCTGCACGACAGGGACAGCCGACACGACACGACACTACACTACACTACACTACACTACACTACACTACACTACACTACACTACACTACACTACACTCACACATACACTACACTACATACACTACACTACACTAAAACACACTACACCACACCACACCACCCCACCCCCACCCCAAACACCACACCACACTACCATACACTACACCACACCACACCACCCACACCACACCACACCACACCACACCACACTACACTACACTACACTACACTACACTACACTACACTACACCACACCACACTACACCACACCACACTACACTACACCACACTACACTACACTACACACACCCACACTACACTACACTACACTACACTACACTACACCACACCACACTACACTACACTACACTACACTACACTACACTACACTACACTACACTACACCACACTACACTACACCACACTACACACACTACACCACACTACACTACACTACACTACAGACCAAGGCCCTGCACTCACGCCATCAGCCGCATGAGGTCAGCCTGGGTCAGCTGTAGCGGCGCTCCACCTCTGCCCTGCTGGCAGGGTCTGCCGCCCTCAGGAGGGCGAATGGTCACTCGCCGGATGCCGGCAGCCTGCATGCCGGGGGGACCCGCCCTTCAGCCAGCATGGTTGCGGTACTTCTCAGCCATCTGCTCTCTCTGCCTTTTGGCACGCAGCTCCTTTCTGCCACACAGGAGGGAAAGGGGGGCGGAGGGGGGTGGGGGTGGTGTGTGGGATTATTGATGGAGTTTTTTAGGTTTTTGTTTGTTTGATGTCTTCAGTTTATGGGGTTTTTGTTGTTTTATTATAATAAAGATAAGAACGTACCACGTTTGGTCTCTCCTCTCTTTCTTTCTTTTTTTTTTTCTTCTGTCTTTGTCATTCTGTCTGTCTGTCTCTGTCTGTCTTTGTCTGTCCATCACTCTCTCCATTCTTCTTGTCCCTTCCTTTTTCTCTTCGCTTTCCATTACTCTCTCTCTCCTTCTCTGTCCCTCCCTCCCCCCTTTTCGCTCTCTCTCTCTCTCTCTACTCTCTCTCTCTCTCCTCTCTCTCTCTTTTCTCTCTTCTCTCTCTCTCTCTCTCTCCTCTCTCTCTCTTCTTTCCTTCCTTTTTTCTTTCTCTCTGTGGATAAGGATGGGGAGCTTTTTTTCAAAGGATTTTTGTGTTTTGGAGGGAAATCTCTGTAGTTTTTGAATGAACCACAGTGTATCAAACTGATACACTACAATTATAAAATGTACAAAATATCAGTAAAGCATTAAATTTAATACGAAAATAGTTCAACACTGAACCTGAATATCTGTATGCATTATTCAGGATTAAATAATCAGAAAAAGACAGGTCCTTTCTTACACTCACTCACTCAACATCACACCACACATCACAACACATCACACCACACACACACCATACACACCACACATCACACACACATCACACTCACATCACTCACACACACATAACATACACACACCCACACATCACACACCACACACAACCCACGCACCAACATCACACCACACACACCACATCAAACCACACACACACTAATCACCACACACACACACACACACATCACACCACAACACACACACACACCACACACATATATATATATATATTATATATATATATATATATATATATATATATATATATATATATTTATATATATATAAAGCAGTTGCTATGTGTGCTTATTCCATTATCCTCGATATAAAAGGATAAATAAATAAATAATAAATAAATATCATTCTACAGTGGGAAGTTTACTATAGTTTTTCCTAGAATCTTGCAGACTCCCCTCTCCTTTCATCTTTTAGTTTTTCTTTGTCCAACCCTCAGACAGCAACTATTGTTGTCTGTTATATGAGCAAAAAATGCGTCGCGCTGCCGTTAAGCGCCTGACAAGTCAGGCCCAGCGCATCCGACTTCGGCACAAGAGAGAACTGTTATCTTTTAAGTCTTTCTGGGGGAAAAAAAAGGGCAGGAGAATGGACCAAAAAGGGCAGAAAATAGACAAGAAGGTGGTGACAGGGAGAAAGGAACAAGGCAGAAACAGAGTGATAGAAAAGAGACATTTCTAGCACAGAACTTCCAGACTGCGGATGCTATTTATACTGATAGGCCCCCCCCCATCCTCACACGGGGCTCCTGTAGTTCATCATAGTTTTTTTCTAAAAGTTTGCTTCTTTAAATAACCCATAGTGAAGAGCCATGTACAGCCCAAAGGGGGAAATGGGCAGAGACAGACTGACCACATAGGGAAAAAGAAGTTATCGCACATACACAGGAGGAGGCAGAGACAGGCAACAGACAGACAGACAGACAGGGCAGCGGGCAAACAGGCAGACAGACAGACGACAGACAGACAGACAGACAGACAAAACAGAAGAGTAACTCACAAGGCCGCGCGTTCCCTCTGGCAAGGGGGGCACAGGCAAAGTCATCATGCTCTTCTGGTGGGGTCAGCTTCTTTTTCATGCCTTCCACCCTTTCTTCAGCATGGTGATGAGGATGCTAGCGGTGACAGTAGCGGCGGTGCTGTGAGTGGTGGTTTCACTGTCCCCTCTTCTTCTGAAAGCAACAGTTTCAAAACACACTCTGCTCCATCAATATTTCATGTAGCCACATTGAGATACCATATTCGTAACAATCTCAAAATGAATCAAACACCACAACGACAGTATCAAGATCAAAAGAAATAAACGTGACAGTAAAATATCAAGGGAAAATAAAACGTGGCAATAATTATCAAGATGAATGTGACAATATCAAGACAGCAATGGGGTTTAGTAACAGCATGCTCATGTTGAGGGAAGTATTGTACAGGAGGGAAAGGAGGTTGATTTGGGAAATGAAGGACAATGCCCTGAAGACAACTGTTTTCTGCATGCACCAAGTTTAAACACACGCACAAACGTGCGCACGCGCGTGCGCGCGCACACCACACACACACACTCTCAAAAATAGTCATGTTTTTAATTTAACTCCTGTTATTAAAAAAAATGATTGGCTCTTAACTTGAGTCGTTCACCCTTCTCCTTAGACACACCAAAACACATACACACACACACCCCTCACACACACACCCCACACACACCCCACACACCCCACACACCCCACCACACACACACACACCCCACACACACACATATATATATAATATATATATATATAATATATAATATATATATATCTAAAGGCCCCCTAAAAAAGGTGTACATTAGTCCGTAGATCAGATATTTCCCGCTCGGACGTACTGTTTCGGCCAAACACCTATAGTCTATGGTGATACAACATCACCACCATCACCACCAACCAATAAAACAACAACAAAAAACTAAGGGGAGTGTCATTTCAAACACCGGTTTAGCTGGACACATTTACCTATCTATCTATCTATCTGTCCCGTACTCTGACGACCGTGGGGGCACCCTCAAAGACTCAGCAACCAGTTCCCTCCATTCTTCTCTCTGTTCTGCCTTTCTCAGGTTTTTGTTGAGTTCTAGGCCTGTCCATTCACTGATGTTATCCCCAGCTCTTCCTTGGTCCTGCCTCTTCTTCCTCCTTGGACAGTGCCTTGCAAAACTGTCTTTGTAATTCCTTGGGATCTTGTGACATGCCCATACCACTTAAGTTTACGCTTTTTCACGATCGTTAGAAGGTTCTCATAGGGTCCAATGGTTTGCTGGATTCTTTTATGCACGCTTTCGTTGCTTATGTGGTCTTTGTAGGAGATGCCAAGGAGTCTCCGAAAGCATCTCATCTCCACTGCCTGTATCTCCTCTCCAAATCTGCAGTCAGGGTCCATGATTCACAGGCATACAGAAATATGGATATGACAAGGGAGCGCATTAGTCTGATCTTGGAGATAAGTGAGATATTCTTATCTCTCCAGATGGTGTTTAGTTTTGACAAAGCTGTTATTGCCTGTGCAGTCCTGCATACTACTTCTGGCTTGGATCCCTGGTCGGATACAATGGCTCCCAGGTACTTGAAGCTTTGAACTGGTTTCGTTGAACTTTGGTCAGGTCAGAGAATCCCTCTGCTACTGGTAACCATGTAACCCAGTACCACCTGCACATGTGGGAGTAAACCCAACCAAAAATCCGACCTGGAGAGGGATGGGCTCCGCCAGGTTTGATTTGCCCAAGATACACCAATGACAAAGACAGCCAGAATCTCATACCGGATCGGTCGTCGCCCGGGTTACCAAGGACCGCGCCTTCTGTTGCTCATCAGGACAGATGTCGAAAGTATGCTACTGATGTAAAACGCAGCAAAATTCGTGCCAGACACAACACCATCATTGGCACATGGAATGTACGAACACTAAGAGCTGCAGGCAAAGTGGAAGAACTGACACATGAGATGTCCAGATATCATTGGCACATCCTTGGGCTCTGCGAAGTCAGGTGGAAAAACATGGGAGAAACAACGACCCAGGAAGACCACAAATTATACTACAGTGGAAAACAGGATAAACATGAACACGGCGTGGGTGTTTCTCGTTCACAAAGACACCGTGAACACCGTCATGAGCTGTCAGCCTGTGTCAGCAGACTTATTACCATCCGCCTGAGAGCAACCCCCTTTAACATAACTAGTACAGGCATACGCCCCTACATCAGACTGCACAGATGAAGCCGTAGAAGAATTTTATGACCAGCTACAAGAGGTTCTGAATCAAACACCCAAGAAAGACATCCTCGTTGTGCAAGGCGACTGGAACGCCAAGGTAGGAGAAGATGCATGGAAAGACTGGGAGGGCGTTTGTGGGCCACATTGTAATAACCAATCAAATGAAAGAGGCTTGAGACTCCTGGAGTTTGCCAGTAACAACCACCTCCAGCTAGTGAATACATTTGGGCCCACACAAGAAATCCAGAAAATGGACATGGCATAGCCCAAATGGAGAACACCACAACCAAATAGATTACATCATGGTGAAAAGACGGTTTCAGTCTAGCGTTAACATCGCACAGACACGAAGTTTTCCAGGAGCAGACATAGGGAGTGATCATGATCTTGTGATGATGACTTTCCGACTACGTCTAAAGAAAATCCACAAGCGGAACAACATCAGGATCAAATTTGACCTCGAGAAGCTGAAGGACCCAGAGGTATTAGAAATTTTTCAAGCAAGGATAGGTGGAAAGTTTGCAGCACTCACTGTGATAGACTCAGACATAGATACACTGACGAATAGTTTCAATACAGCAGTGACTGAAACAGCAAACGAGCTTCTTGGCAAACGCCGACCAGTCAAAAAACCATGGGTCACACCTAACATCCTACAACTATGCGACAAGGTAGAGAGTTGAAGAAAAAGAAAAATGAAACAAAAGAAAGAGCAGAACAATATAGGGCAGTCAACAAAAGAATCAGGAAGTCCATGACGGAGGCAAAAGAGAAATGGATCGGTGAACAGTGCCAAGACATTGAAGAGAACATCAAGAAAAGCAATAGCAAGAAAGCATATCAGCTGGTGAAAGACCTGACTAGCACGAAACAGAGAAAGGTTTAACAATCCAAGACAAAAATGGGAAGTGTCTCACTGACGACCAGGATATTCTGAACAGATGGACAGAATACTGTTCCGACCTGTATAACTATAGAACCGCAGGAGATCCAGAAGTCCTTAATGTACCCGAAAGCAAAGACACAGAACAGTCACCCTATCCCCGAGAAGAAGTGGAAACAGCAGTCAGATCGCTGAAAAAGGGGAAGTCAGCAGGGGCTGACAACATTCCAGCTGAGTTGGTCCAAGCTGGAGGGAAGCCATGATCAGCGCCCTACTAAGAATCTGCAACAAGATCTGGCAGACAGGAAAATGGCCAACACCATGGACGCAGTCGCTCATCATCACCTCCCCAAGAAAGGAAATCTACAACAATGCCATAATTACCGCACAATCAGCCTCATATGTCACCAAGCAAGGTCATGCTGCAGATAATATTGAATAGACTGAAGCCACAAGCAGAGACCATCATTGCTGAGGAACAAGCAGGTTTCAGAGCAGGGCGCAGCACAACAGAACAGATATTCAACCTCAGAATACTATGTGAGCGGTACCTTCAACATCAACAAGACCTATACCACGTATTTATCGATTTTAAGAAGGCATTTGACAGGGTGTGGCATGCAGCTTTGTGGGCAACCATGAACTTGTACAGCTCAATGCAAACCTGATCAGAGTCATCAAACAGCTGTACAGCGAGGCCACCAGTGCAGTGTACTACAACAACAACATTGGAGAATGGTTTCGAACAACAGTTGGAGTAAGCAGGGCTGTCTACTCTCACCCACCCTTTTCAACATCTCCTTGAGAGAATCATGGCTGATGCACTGGAACATCATGAAGGATCAGTCAGCATTGGTGGCAGAACGATCACAAACCTCCGCTTCGCAGATGACATTGATGGAATAGCAGGATCAGAAAAAGAGCTTGCCAGCCTAACAGAACACTTGGATAAGGCCTCCAAAACATACGGCATGGAAATCAGTGCAGAGAAGACCAAACTGATGACTAATAACACCAACGGCATTAGCACTGATATCAGGGTTAATGACCAGAAGCTGGAAACAGTTCAAAGCTCCAAGTACCACATTTACCTATCTGCCGAAAACACTTCATGTTATAGGTCTTCAGTTTTTGGCAATTATATCCTTTAGATTGTTAAACAAAACAAAAGAAACAACAACAACACAACAAGCAAACACAAACAGAAATCAGCTATTGATTTTCAAAAATTGTTAATCTTCTCTTTTGCCATTTTCATAGCCAAAAAATCAAGCCATTTTTCAAAGCTTACTTTAATTCTGCATAAGGAGAAAAAAACCTCATTAAAAACAAATGCTTTTAGCAAAACCGCACTTAATTTTTATCTGCTAATCACAAATACCTGTAAATAATTTTTAACTTTTAGACCATTAATATGTAGAAATGGTTTCAGCAAGAACTGGGGATTGCAAATCTGGGCTCAGCGTTTAAAATGTTCAAGGGACATTTTATCAGTATACATTTTCACACAGACTTTTGTATAAAATTGAGTTTTGTGGGAATCCAAGAGTATGACAACCTTGTTCCTCTCCTGACAGAGCATTACATATTTTTCTCAGCCTAACAATTTCATGGTCAGTTAGTTATTAGCCCACTTTAGTAGCTTTTCACCTGTGTCAGACTTTCATAATTTCAACCAAAACAATTTTGCAAATGTGACGCACAAAACTCAAACTGACCAGTTAAAAAGTGGCAGAGTGGCTTGAATTTTTATTCTTGGCAAATAAAATAGATATAACCACCGAAAGAAGAATAATTAATTCCATTGTTATTTCTTTTTAAAGCATGTTTAATATGAATATCACCAATTCTACATTATCTACCTTTTTCAGCTACACTCAATTTCTCAATCATAGTATTTAAAAACTTTATAAATGATACAATTCTGTGATGTTCTAGTGTCTATTCTTCTGATGTGATATCATGATTACCATCAAGCTTAAAACTAAGATCGTCAGAAAGGTTTACTGGACCCTTACTTTACATGCATACACAACCGCTGACATCTCCATTCCTGCGACTTCCAATCCCTCAAAAATAAATCTAACTACTTTTCCTGCTTTCATTTCAGAAACCATATCAAATAAACTCACGGACATACCTTTCCAAAAACTGCAATCGAAGGGGCTTCAACACTGTTGGAACACACAGGTTGGTTTTGGTTGAGTTGTATCAGAGTCACAGCGAGCTATCTGACTAGAGACACTGCTTCCAACTGACCATCACTGCTGAGCCAAGCCCCCACCCTTAAATTCACTTCAAGAAATGACGTCATAAAATGTGCAGCCAATGGCAGCAAGGGAATCACACCCACATGATCTCCTCTCAGGAGTGCCTGTCCTATAGTAGCTGTAGGCCTAGCCACAGTCAAGTGCCATTGAACAGCCTCTTCTCCACACCAGCTGGCCTCTGCCCCATTCGAGGTGCAAGCCCCTTGACCACACGATCTGCTCATGGTGGGTTGAGCATCATTGACATGGCGACAGTTAGTCTGGTTTTCCTTGCCAGTTCATTCTTCTCGTTCACTTTGCTGATCCCTAAAGACCTCCTTCCTCTATGGAGATATTGTACAGTGGAGACATCCCAAATCACAACTGTGAGTCAAAGAGGTGTGTGCAAGAGGCACTTAAAACACTTGAACATGGACCAGAACAACTAGGAACCAACAGCCCTCGAACGGTCAGCCTGGAGACAGACTGTGCAGAAAGGTCTCTCCAAGTTGGAAGAGGCACTTGCTCAGCAGCACGAGGCAAAGAGAGTGAGAAGAAAGGCGGCAGCCCTGGCAGACAGACAGACCAGCATTGTCAGACTTCATCTGTGCCCTCTGTCAGAGGGACTGTCTGTCATTCCCGTGTGGTGTTGGACTGGCCAGCCACACCCGAGGCTGTAACACCAGTAACACCTAGAGGGCAACTCCACAGTCTTCAAGACTGAAGGATGTCGCCTACCCTCACTTTGCCTGGGAAGTTTACCCCCACAAACTTGTGACATTGCACAGTTTACAGTGTGAACTTTGCTGTAAGTGACTGATCTGTCTCTCTCTCTCTCTGTCTCTCTCTCTCTCTCTCCTCTCTCTCTCTCTCTCTCTCTCTCTCTCCGTGTCTCTCTTTTTTATCTCTCTCTCTCTGTCTCTTTCGCTCTCTCTCTCTGTCACACACACACACACACACACACACACACACACACACACACACACACACACACACACACACACCACACACACACACACACACCACACACAAACACACACACACGTACTCACACAAAACCTTGCGTATAGTGCACAAACACACACGAAATGAAAACCGACCAGAACTCAACGTTTACAAAACAACAACAACAACAACAAAACAACAACAACAACAATGTAGGAGGAAGGGGCCCGGGGGAGGGCAAAAATCCCCCTCCCCCAAAAAAAACAAAAAACCAACAAAAACAACAACAAAAATCCCCCATCTTTACAGAAAGGCATGTATTGGCTGAGACCATCATAGCAATTTCATTTGAATCACAATACACTTGTGCACTGAGACATCATCAGAGAAAACATAGTATAATAATAATGTATACTTCACAATATAACTGCACCCGTTTATTCTCTCTCTCTCTCTCACTCACTCACTCACGCACTCACTCACACACTTGCAAAAGGGAAAATGAAAATAAGGTATAGGTGGCGCTGCTCTTGTGGCGACGCGCTCTCCCCAAGGAGAGTAGCCAGAATTTCACGCAGAGAACTCTGCCATGACTGAAAGCGGTACACAACTCAATTCCATGGAGGGTATAAATTTACAGGGACTTTAAAAAAACCTTTTCCCACTTAAACCCCCTTGGGTCCTTGAAGTCTGCGTTCAAATCTGGGCGACGTCTGGTAAATTTAAATTGGGGGATTTCCCATCTCCCAATCCTTTAAGTCAACCGCCGGGCCCTTCATTCCCTTCCTGAAATGCAGAAATAACTCATGCCGAAGATCAAATTTAAAAATCCCGAATGGTTTTCAGCCCCCGCGGGTTCCTAAAAACCACCCAAAACTCAGCATAAATCAACCATCAGACCCGTGCCCTTTGGCGGTCGGGGGGGAGCCCGGGGGGAAAAAAACGATGCCATGGTAAGCCCCCCCAAACCATCCTGGGCCCCTCCTCGCGCAGTAGTCCGAGTCATTCATCCGCCATTTCTCGATTTTTGTCCCCCTGATTTTGTTCGGCCCTTCCCCTCTTTCTGCAACCTTCCTTTTTCCCTGCAAAAAAACCCGGGGTTTTTGGGGCCGAGTGTTGTGGGGGGAAACGCGGCGAACCATGTCAGCTTTTTTCTTAACGTTTGGCGAAAAGGGGTTTTCCTGTGGACCTGCCACCTTTTTTAAATTTGACTTTTTAAAAATTCTTTGGGTCTTTCTTTCTCTCCAGGGTGGGCCCCATATTTTTCTAGGCATTTTTTTTAAAAAATGACTGATTCCTTTTTTTGTTTCAGCAGCCCAATGTCCGGTTTCACTTCCGTCTGAATTAGGGCTTTGTAGAGTTTTTAGTTTGTTTGGAAAACTATCTCTTTATTTTTCCCCATATGGGTGATTTTTTGGTCAGGGGAAGATGTTCCATGGCTATTCTGACTTTGATTTCTGTGGGCCGATCCCCCTTCCTTTTGATTTACGCCAAGGTTTTTAAAAAGCGTCTACCTCCCCCCAATTTGCGGGTCGTTCAAAAAAATTTTTTAGCAGGGCTTTGGGGCCCCGTGCTGTTCAAAAGTCTTTTTTTTCTCCGACTCACCCCCATCCCATATGCCCCCAGCCCTGTTCTCAATCGGGGTCGTAAGATTTTGCAGTCTGTGTTACTTCCGCCCATGGGGGGAAAATGTCATCGGCAACCGAAAATTGTTGGGGGGTCTCCCCCAAATGGAAATGGTAAGGGAATCTTGGAGGGCCCTCTCTCAAAATTTTTTTCCCCCAAAACAGTTTAAACAGAAAGGGAGATAAAAAGGGCGTCCTTGTCGGCCCCAACTGTGGTTTTGAAGTATCTCCGACCTGATTTTTCAAAAGGGGACTGCCTGCTTGGGGTGTTGTATATTTGCTTGAATGGTTTTTTCAAGTCCTTCCAATGCCAAACTTTCCCTGGGGACCTCCCACAGCCTTCGTCCCAAATCCTTTCAAACCCTTTCTTGAAAGTCGATGAAGTTGGGGAACAGGTCTCTCTAATTTTGAAAAATTTTTTCCATCAGATGGGCAGAAAAAAAATCGTTCGATTGTGCTCCCCCCTTCCCCAAAACCCATCTTGTTCCTCTGCAAGGGTTTTTTTCTCCCCTCCTTTTTTGGGGTCAAATTCAAAAAATTTTTGAGCATGATCTTGCTGGCGGGGCGGGTGAGGTTTATTTTTTCTAAGTTTTGGCACTGGCAAAATTCCCCTTCTTGGGGCGGGGTAAATGATGATTGTGTCCATTCTTTTGGCCACTTTTTTTTGGTCTCCCAAACTTATGAAGATAGCGTAACAGTGGGGATGACTTTTTCGCCACCAGGGCTTGAGCAGCTCTGCGGGAAATTTGCCCCTGCCCGGGGGAACTTCCTACGGGTTTAAGCTGGGGATGACTTTTTCCCTTCTTCCCTCATAAAAGGAAAAGACAGGGGCTCTTGATCTTTCTTTTCTATTATCCCTTTTGTCGGGGTTGTTTGGGAAGTTGTACAGTTCTTGACAATACTCAACCCCCTTTTCAATGAACTGATTTTTTTTTGTGGGGAGTTTTCCGGGACCCTGTCTTCAATGACTGATGATTTGGGTTTTAAAGTGGTTTTGTGATTTTTCTTTCCGGGGTGTCGTATGCCTTTTTACTGTTGGCCACTTTCATGCTTTTTTTCGTTCCGTAAACATTGATCACTTCTCTCGGGCCTTTTAAAACATTGACTTCTTCAAAAAGATTGTTTGGGCCCCCGGTATTTTTTGGGGTTGGGAAAGCCGGGTTGGTTTCATTCCCTTTTCCCTTGTATCGCAGAGGTCCAAGATTTTCTTTGGGAAAAAAAAGCCCAAAGGCCCTGGTTTTATTCCTCTGACGCCCAAATACCCCCTTCTGCTGTTTCTCGGACTCCCCTCATTAAAGTTGTTGGTGAGGTCGGGGGTTTCTTTGGATGTAAATTGTCCGGGGAATTTTTTAAATGCCGAAAAAAAGGGCCCCAAGTTTAGTTTGGAAGATCCCCCTCGACATCGGGATCTTTCATTTTGTCCCGTCAAATTTGAAAAGGGGGGGTTTTTCAGGCTGGTTTGTTTTTTTTTCCAGTTCATTTGAATACCAGCAGCAAAAGGTCGGGGGTCGCTGTCAAAGGCCCACCCCCAGGGTGGGTTTTCTTGTTCTTTGGCTCTGTTGATCTGGTTTTGGAAGCCCCGGGGTTGTTAAGATAAAATCAAATTTGGTTTTTGGATCTTGCCTTTTGGCGCATGCCAGGTTGTCCCCTTTTACTGTTTTGGGGATAGGGGGAAATTGGAAAAGGGTAAGTTTTGGGGTGAAAGGAAAAAACCCACCGACGTGGGTCCCCTGCCGGGGTTTCCTTTTCCCAGTTCCAAACTGAAAACTGTTCCGGCCCTTTGGGTTTAAGAGTCAGACCAAACTTTGGCTTTAAAAATTTCCCCTTGGATGTTTAATAAAGCCCTTCTTGGGTTTTTTTCTTAATGGCCTTAAAACTTCGTAAAATTTTTCCCTACAATCTTCATCTTGGGGGGTCAGATAGGGGTGCAAAAAATTTTGTATGATGGTAAAGGTTCCTTGGGTTTTCCCGAACCCCCGGGAGGCGAAAACCCCGGGCTGGAAAGGGCCGGGTGTACAGCGGATTTTGGCCCCCCACTATTTCCCTTTTCTTACAAAAAAATCCACCCCAAATTTTTGGTGAAAACTCAGCCACATCCCCACAGGTGGAATGCGGCAAACCTTTCATTTTTGGGGAAAAAACAGTGCAACGCAAAATCTCCCCATTTGGTAAACCCAAACGGGCCCCCCAGTCCCAAAAACGAAAAAAAAAATTCGCGATTCGATTTCAACACACACCCCCCAAACAAAAAAACACACACAAAACACCCCACAAAAAACACACACACAAAACCACACAAAACAAAAAACCAAAACACACCCCAAAACAAAAACACAAAACCAAAAAAACCAACCCCCACCCCAAAACCCCCCCACGGCACCCACGCACGAAACGCATGGCACGCCCCGCACCACGGCACGCCCCCGAAACGGGCAGGGCAAATTCCCCCGAAACGCAACGCACGCACCCGCACCCCCCAAAACCCCGAAAAATAGAGAGAGAGAGAACTTTTTGGGGCGCAAAACGTTAAACCCTTCCGTTTTTGGGAAAGAGTGGGCCTTTGTGTGGCCGGGGGAACGAATTAAAAAATTTGAAAAAAACCGCATACACCGGGGGAAGGAAAGTAAAAACAAGAAAATTTTAGTGCTTGTTCCTTTAACCCTCGAAAAAAAAATAAAAAATAAATAAAAAAACCCCCGAGAAAGAGGAGAAAAAGGAGACTCAGAGAAAAGAAAGGGAGAGACAGAGAGAGAGAGAGAGTTTGAGAGAGAGAGAGGAAAAGAAGAGAGAGAGAGAGAGAAGAGAAAACAAGACGGGCCCCACCAAATTTAAAAACAAATTTTAAAAAGGTTAACTTTTGCAATGTCACAAGTTTGGGGGGGTAGAATTTTCCCAGGAAAAGGGGGAGGGGTTGGGGAGGCGACACCCTTCTTTCCCCGAAACTGGGAGTTGCCTCTAGGTGTTACTTCTGGTGTTACGGGTTTTTAAAGCCTGGGTGGGGCGGGCCATCCAAACCCACAGGGATGACAGACGGCCCTTGACAGAGGGCACAGATAAAGTCGACAATGCGGTCTGTCTGCTCCCGGGCCTGCCGCCTTTTTTCCGCTCTCTTTGCCTCGTGCTGGACAGGCCCCTTTCCAACTTGGGGGACCTTTCGCACAGTCTTTCTCCAGGTGCCCATTCGGGCTGTTATTCCTTTGGGTTGGGGTCAGCAAGTTTTTTAAGTGCCTTTGCACCCCCTTTGAAATCACAGGTGGTTTTGCTTGGGTGTTTTCCCTGTGCAAGTTCCTAGAGAGTCTTCAGGGATCACAAATAAACCCAGAAAATGGAGGGAAAGGGGAAAACCCAAACCAACTGTCCCCAGAAATGATCTCAACCCCCAAGGGAACGTCGTGTGGCAAGGGCTTGAAATGGGCCCTTAGTTCTTTAGAAAAGGCCCCCACCCAAGGGCCCCTGGTTGGGGGAAAAAGGGGTTTTAAATGGCACTTGATGTGGCACCCAAAGCTACCAGGGGAGGCTTTCCTGAGGGAGATCAGTGGGTGAGATTCCTTGCTCCCTTGGGTTTTGCACATTTCGGAGGTCTTTTTTGAACGAATTTAAGGGTGGGGGGTTTTCCCAGTAGTGTGGTCATTTAGACAGGTCTTAGTCAGATAGCCCCGCTGTACTCTATAAAACCCAACCGGATCCCCGTTTGAAGGGGTGAGTCAGTTCTTGAAAGTATTCCTTTTATTTATTTGATAGGGTTTCTGAAATGTAGGCAGAAAATTAATTTAATTTTATTTTTGACATTGGAAGTCGCAGGATGAGAGTCACCCGTTGTGATCATGTAAAGTAAGGGTCCAGAAACCTTTCTAAAGACTTTTTTTTTCCTTGATGTAACCCAAAAATTTCACACCCAAATAGACATAGAACACCACTGAATTATCATTAATAAATTTGGAAAATACTATGGTTGATAAATTTAGTGTAGCTGTCAAAAAGTAGATAATGTAGAATTGGTGATATTTATATTAAACATGCTTTAAAAAGAAATAACAATGGAATTAATGATTTTTTTTTTCTGTGGGTTTATCTGTTATTTGCCAAGAATATAAAATTCAAGCCACTCTGCCACTTTTTAACTGGTCAGTATAGGTTTTGTGGGTCACATTTGCAGAAAAAAAAATCTTTTACAAATTCTGAAAGTCTGACACAGGTAGAAAGCTACTAAAGTGGGCTAATAACTAACTGACCTGGAAATTGTTGGCTGGGGAACAATATGAATGCTCTGTCAGGAGAGGAACAAGGTTGTCATACTCTTGGATTCCCCAAAACAAAATTTTAATACCAAAGTCTGGTGAAAACGTATCGACAAAAGTCCCTTGACATTTTAAAAGCTGAGTCCAGATTTGCAATCCCCAGTGCTTGCTAAAACTATTTTCACATATATATGTTCTAAAAGTTAAAAATTAGTTAGAGATATTTGTGATTAGCAGATAAAAATTAGGTACGGTTTTGCCAAAAGCATTTGTTTTCAATGAGGTTTTTTTTCTGTATGCAGAATGAAAGTAAGCTTTGAAAAATGTCTTCATTTTGGGGGGCATGTCAACGGCCAAAGAGAAAAATAAGAATTTTTGAAAAGCAATAGCTGATTTCTGTTTGTGTTTGCATGGTGTGTTGTTGTTGTTTCTTTTGTTTTGTTTAACAATTTAAAGGATCACCGTCACCGTCACCGATCCCTCAGATTCCGAATCCTTTGGGGCGCCTTCGAAGCTTTGTCAACCTTCTTTCTCCAGTCCTCTCGTCCTCTCAGCCGCTCTCAGGTGTCTCTCAGCTCCATGTCTGTCCACTCTCGAATTTTGGTCCCCCATCTTTTCCCTTTTGTCTGCTCTTCTTCTTCCTCCCTCCTGTGCCTTTAGGATTGTTTTTGCAAGACCAGAGAAGCGTGTGACATGCCCCAAACCACTTCAGTTTTCGTTGTCTGACGAGTGTTTAAAGGGTCAATATAGGGCCCGATTCATTGCTGATGCGTCTCTTGACTTCTTCATTCGTGATGTGGTCTTTGTATGAGATGCCTAAGTGTCTTTGAAGCACCTTATTTCTACAGTCATATTCTTCTCTCAAGTCGCTGTGGGTCCATGATTCACATGCAAAATAAGAGTTTGACATGACCAGAAGCGCATCAGGCTGATTTTGGAACTGATGGCATTTTTCTGTTGCTCCAGATGGGTTTGAGCTTGGTCATTGCGACTGTGGTCTGGCAAGTCTTGACAGTATTTCTGGTTTTGGCCCTCGTTGTCTGTCACGATAGATCCCAAATATTTGAATTGTAAACATTTTCAAGTTTCTGGTCTTTGATTTTGATTCTGAAGTGAAGTTGCTGTTGTCAACCTTTTGTTTTTTCCCCGCTGATTTCCAAACCAAAAATTTTGTTGATTTTTCTTCTATGCGTTCACTAAGTCTGTTTAGTTCTGCTCGTGACCAGCTAATCCGTCAATATCATCACGAAGCACAAGTTTGTGATTGTTCGCCCTCCAATACTCACTGTTCCTTCATGTTCTTCTAGTGCTTTTTTTCCCATGATTCCCCTCAAAATAGTTTTGAAGAGAGTAGGGGGGGGGGGGGAGAGCAGGCAGCCCTGGCGCACACCGACCATTCTCCGATGTTGTTGTGGAACACTGCACTTGTTGCATTCTCATAGAGGCAATGTACGACTTTCAAAGTCAAAGTCGTACAAATCTAAAGGATAAAATTGCCAAAAACTGAAGACCTATAACATGAAGTGTTTTCGGCAGATAGGTCAATGTGTCCAGCTAAACCGGTGTTTGAAATGATACTCCCCTTTTTGTTGTTGTTGTTGTTGTTGTTGTTGTTGTTAGTGGTGGTGGTGATGGTGGTGATGTTGTATCAGCCATAGACTTTACGTGTTTGGCCGAAACAGTACATCCGAGCGGAGATATCTGATCTAAGGACCATGTACACCTGTTGAGTGGGCCTTTGTATCTCTCTCTCTATATATATATCTATCATATTAAAATATATATATATCTATCATATATTAAATTTAATTTAAAATATAAAATATATAATATAATATATATAAAATATATATATTAAATAAAATTATTATTAATTAAAATTTGTGGGTGTGTGTGTGTGTGGTGTTGGGTGTTGTGTGTGTGTGTGGTAAAGGAACTGCAAAGGAAAAACGACAGCATTTTGAAGGGGGAAAGACCATTTTCGAGCCAAACTTTATTATAACGGGGTTAATTAAAAACATGACTAGTTGTGAATGTGTTGTAATATGCTTCGGCTTTAAAAAAATTGGTGCAGCAAAACAGTTGTCTTTAGGGGAAATTTTCCTTCACTTTAAAAACACCTTCCTTTTTCCCCCCCTGTACAAAACTTTCCCAAAATGAGCATGCTGTTACTAAACCACCTTGTTCTTGATATTTCACATTATCTTGATAAAATTGCCAAAGTTTTTTTTTTTCCCCCATTTTATGTCCGTTTATTTTTTGAAGCAGAAAAAACAAAAGGAAAAACAAAAAGGAAATTCTTTTTAAATTTTATTTAAAAAAAAAAAAAAAACCCCAAAAAAATTTAAAAAAAAAAAAACCCCCCCCTCAAAAATCCAAAAAATTCCCCCCCCTTTTCCCCCCTGTTAAAAAAGGAGTTTTTAAAAAGGGGGAAAAAAGGGCTGAAAACCAAATTTGTAAAACCCCCCCCGGGGGGGCTGGGCTCCGGGAGTACCTTCCCCTCAGGGCGGAAAACCTGCCCAGGCAGAGGTGGGCGCTAAGCTGCCCGGGTTGCCTCGGGGTGAGTGGTGGGGGGTTGGTGTAGTGGTGTGTAGTGTAGTTGTAGTGTTAGTGTAGGTATTTTAGTGTAGGTTGGTAGGTGGTTAGTGTAGTGGGGGTTAGTGAGGTTGTTGTAGGTGGGTGTGGTGTAGTGTGTGTGTGTAGTGTAGTGTATTGTGTAGTGTAGTGTAGTGTAGTGTAGTGTAGTGTGGTGTAGTGAGTGTGATGTGTAGTGTAGTGTATGTATTGTAGTGTAGTGTGTGTAGGTAGTGTAGTGTAGTGTGTGTGTGTGGTAGTGTATGTAGTGTAGGTATGTAGTTTGTCGTTAGTGTAGTGTAGTGTTGTAGTGTGTGTAGTGATGTTAGTGTAGTGTAGTGTATGTAAGTGCAGTGTAGTGTAGTGTATGTTGTAGTGTAGTGTAGTGTGTGTGTGTAGTTGTAGTGTGGTGTAGTGTAGTGTGTAGTGGGTGTGTGGTGTAGTGTAGTGTAGTGTATGTAGTGAGTGTGTGTGTAGTGTATGTAGTGTGGTGTTGTGTATGTATAAGGAGTGTAGGTGTGGGAGTGTAGTGTAGTGTAGTGTATGAGTGTGGTGTAGTAGTAGTAGTGTAGTGTAGTTGTGAGTGAGTGAATGTGTGGTGTAGTGTAGTGTATGTAGTGTAGTGTAGTGTAGCTGTAGCTAGTAGGTAGTGAGTGTGTGGTGTATGTATTTTTGTGTAGTGTATGAGTTCTGTTGGTGTGTGTGTGTGTGTGTGTATGTAGTGTAGGTAGTGTAGTAGTAGTGTAGTGTAGTGTAGTGTAGTGCAGTGCTGAGGTAGTAGTTGTGGTGTAGTGTAGTGTGGTGTATGTGTTAGTGAAGTGTGTGTAGTGTAGTGTAGGTGGTAGTAGTGGTGTAGTGTAGTGTAGTGTGTAGTGTAGTGTAGGTAGGGTGAGTGGTAGTGTAGTGAGTAGTAGTGAGTTAGTGTGTGTGTGAGTGTGGGTAAGGGTGTGGTGAGGTGTTGGTGTAGTGTTAGTGTAGTGTAGTGTAGTGTAGGTAGTGTAGGTGTTAGTTGGTTTGCGTGTGTCTGTGCTAGTGTAGTGTATGTGTTGTAGTAGTAGTGTATTTACATTGTTGTGTTATGGTGATGTTTGTATTGAATTGTATACCACTTGTTGTTGTCATGTTGTTGTTTGTCTCAGCTTACACACTCGGGGGGGTGGGGGGGGGTAGGGGGTGGTTGTGTAGGATGGGTTTTTTTAAGTACCTCGCGTATAAAGGCAGCCATACTCCGAACTTCAGAGGATGTATACCACTTTTTAAGTCACGGCAGATTTCTTGCGCCAAATTCGGCGTTCTCCCCCCCCCCCCCCCCCTCCCAAAGACAGAGAGAAAATCATCATAAGAGGCTTTTAAAATTTCTTTAACATAAATTTTTCCATGGGACAACTCTCTTGTTTGCCGTGGGTTCTTTTACATGCGCTAAATAATTACGTGAAATAGACGGGATCTGAGTTTATTCTCTCAATCAAAATACTAGCACCCAGACGACCACTCATGGTCTAATGGATAAAGAGGGAAAGGGAGGCGGGGGCAAGTTTCGGGGCCCAAACGGGGATCAAACCACAGCACACTTGCAACCCGGAGTTTTGGCTTGGTAGGCAGGTGGGTTACCTCTAGACCTCCGATCCATTGTTTGGGGTGTGGTCAATGTCTTCTTCTTCTTCTGCCTGGCGCTTCGGTTCTTTTGAAATCCGTATCTCTAGTAGTCATTATAAGCACAACAATTCTGTGTGAAATTTATCTGTAATAGTCCTTAGCAACAACAAATTTCCTGTTTAATGCTATTTCTATCCTTCACAAGTCTTTTTGTTGGTTGTTGGTTGTTTTGTTTTGTTATTTGTTTTGGGTACCCAGGCTATTCTATCTCGGGTCCTCAACCACTGTCTATGACTATGTAAGAGCCAACTACTATAACCCTCTATCCTCCCCATCCACAACCCGCACTCTCTCATATGACCTCTCTCTCTGTCCTTTGCTGTTTGTTGGTTTTGCCCGGTCCTGTGGTCCATCTGTAATGCTATGCTGGTCTGAGCTTGTCGTCTCCGCTGGCTCTCTCTGTCTCTCTGTCCTCTGTGTTGTGTTTTGGGGTGTGTGTTTTTTTTTATATTTCATTATATCTGTGCGTGTTTGTTTGTTTTTCTTCTTTCCCTCTCCATTGTTCCCCCCTGGTATGACATTCATCGGTCATTGTTATATCTAGTTCTACTCATTTATAGCGTTTGATTATTAATAATCATTTTTTAATTTTGTGTTTTTGGTGTGTTTTGTAAAAATGTTGATAATGTATGTATGCGGGTTTGTTGTTTTGGGGGATTTTTTGTTGTTGGGTTTCTGAGAGCATCGGTGTTAAAAATAAAAAAAAAAAAAAAACCCTGACCTTATCCATGTAACTCGCCACAAACAGTTGAGTATACACTTGATTTTCCCTCGCTCTCATCTCCTGGGTAGACGGTTATTTTCTCCGGTTTTGCCAACTGATACTATTTACAGTATTGTTGGGGGGGATATATATTATAAATATTATATATATTATATATATATCTTTAACTAAAGTAATGATAGCGTATCGTCTTATTTTAGAATGAATGATGGCGGGGACTGGATGCAAAAAACAAAACAAAAGCACATTGTGCTTATTTTATTAATCCTTGAAATAAAAGAATTTGATCCGAATTGATTTTGATATATCTCATCTTCTCTCAAAAACATTTCATTTCATTTGATTTGAACTTCTCTCTCTCCAAACATCCTTTCGCTCCTCTCTCCACTCCTACCTCCTTCACTTTCCCATTCTCCCTCATCCTCTCTCTCTCTCCTCTAACCTCTCAAAAAATATCTACTTTATCTCTAGACGCCCTCCCTCTCCTCTCTCTCTCTCATAGACCCTTCCCCCTCATCGGCTCTCACCTCTCTCTGCCCTCCTCGCCTCTCCCCCCTCTCCTCTTTGTCCCCCCTCTCCTCACTCTCTCTCTCCGTCGTCTCTCTCTTCTCTCTCCATCTCTCTCCTATCGCACTCTCTCCACTCCTCTGCTCATGCAAATGGTAGAGGCATCTCTTAGAGAGTGGGAGGGTTTGAGGTGGGCGCTTTCGCGACACCAATTGCGTAAAACTAATGCCGCAAGCATTTTTTAAAACTCGTCTATGCAGCTCAGATGGGCGGGGGTCCACCACCCCTCACAGAAATACACAACATATGCAACAACACACACCCACAACACTACACACACTAGTGTGTGTCTGTAGCCTCCCTATTACATCCATCCGGCCAACTGGGCCACCAAACTTGAAAAAACAGTCCAGTTGATCATGAGTAGGTAGGTCAGAGTTATCGGTCTAACAAGAAACGGTAGCCACTGAGACTAGCCGCTGAGCAAAGCGTGGGGTGGTGGTAGGTGTGTGGTGGGGTGGGGAAAAGGAAAGGGTGGGTGGGAGGGAGGGGGGAGGTGGGCGGTATTGAAGGAGGAATGGGCCGATTAAAGAAAGTCCATCATATTCGGATCAGCCATCATTAATGTGTGTTAGTGGAGGGGGAATGTGCAGAAGACGTGTGTCTGTCCCTACGTTTTTGTAAACAGGAAAGGGGGCAGGGGGGGGGGGGGGGGGGGGGGGGGGGGGGGGGAAGGAAGCGACGTCTGGGGCTGGTACGGCTGGGTGTTCCTCAGTTACTCTGCTATAAGACTATCACATCTACTTACTTGGGAAAGGGGGTAAGGGGAAGGGGGAAAAAAATAAAGAAAGGGAGGAGGGGGTAGGGTGGAGGGGGAGGGGTAGGTGAGTGGCTGAGGGCTCTTTTGTGTCTGAAACTAGTCTGTTGTGTACCTATGGTAAAACAGTTTTCATCTTTTTCTTCTTTTCTCTCTCTCCTCATCCCTGGCCAGTCTGTTTGTTGTGGTCTGATGGCCCCCCCCCCTGCCCCCCCCCCCCCCATTATACCCCACCCCGCCCATGCTCAATCGATCCTCTCCTCCTCCCTCCTTTCTGTTCTGAGATTCCTCCCTGCCTGTAACTTCTCCAACAACAACTCTCACCAGGGTTGTTTGTGTGTGTGTGTTGTGTGTGTGTGTGAGTGTGTGAGTGGTGTGTGAGTGTTGTGTGTGCGTGTGTTTGTGTGTGTGTGTTTTTTGTGTATATGTTGTGTTTCATCTCTGTGTGTGTTTGGTGTGTGTGGTTTGTGGAGTGCGCAGTGTGTGTGTTCATACTGTGGCGTGTGTGTGTCTGTTTTTTGCAGTGTGTGTGTAAGTCAAATATCAGGCTTTAATTTCCAGACGGTACAAAAAATAAGCAAAACATTGGATTTTTTTATCAAGCCATCATGATAAACACTGTTGGTTTTATCAAGCCATAATATATAATCAGTTATGCAATGTTTTTTTTTTTATTAAGCCATATGATGCATATTGCACTTTTAAAAAATTAAGTCATGAATATTAAGCAAACGCATTTGTTTTTTCGTATCAAGTCATATTAAGCCATGTCACTAACGAAGTGTTTGTTTTTGTTTTTTATCAAGTCATAGAAGCTGAAGCTATACATTTTTGTTTCTTTATCAAGCCATTAACTGATAAGCAATGGCAGTGTGCCTTTTTTTGGTATCAAGTCATAGATAATAATTATGATATTTTTTCCAAGCCTAAATAATATGCAAATTATTTTTTATCAAGCCTTATATGATAAGCCAATGTTTTTTTTTTATTTATTATTTTATCAAAACAAAACCAGTATAAGTAAATGTCAATGTCCCATTGTTTTTAAATCAAACCATACATAAGAAACATAAATATTTGATTTAATCAAAGAGCCATTATGTAATAAACAATGCATTATTCTTTGTATGAAAAAAAAAATTATTAGTAACAATATACTTTATCTCCAAGCCATATATAAAGCAATGCATTGTTTTAAATCACTAAAATCAACACGATATATAGTTATAATAAGCAATGCGTTCATCAACCACACACACACATACACACACACACCAAACAACACACACACAAAACACAAATATTTACTACACAAACAACAACACACACCTAACAACACATACATTACCACCACCACTAAACACATCATATAATACACGACACACAAACATACACAAACACACACAAATGACGACACAACATCACATACACACACACACACCACACCACACACTTTCACACTACACACACTCAGGACACCCAGCTATTTTACTACAGCAGGATACGTTAGTGTGATGCGTGTGTGCCCGGAGTGTGGTGTATTGTGTAAGTGCGCGCGAGCGTGTGTGTATAAATAGGTAATTGTAAAAAATAAATTTTAAAAAGAGCCTATTCATTGGAACTGCGGCATGTGAATGAGTATAGGATGTATAAAAGCGCTTTGATGTTGTTTTGTTGCAAGATATACGCTAAATTAAATCCCTTTTAATTTTGTTTATCCATTCAATCATCAGCTCTTCTCCTTCCTTATATTATTATATTGTTATTATTAAATCATTGTAATTAACATCAATATTATTAATATTTTCATTTATTATTATCATTATCATCTTAATCATTAATTATCAGTAATAGCAGTAGCAGTAGTAGTAGTAGTAGTCCGTCGTCGGTCGTCGTCGTCGTCCTCGTCGTCGGTCGTAAGTATAGTAGTAAGTAGTGTAGTAGTAGTATCGTAAGTCGTAGGTGTTTAACAGATTATCATCATCATCATTAGTATTATCATATCATTTATCACCACATTATCACATAAGGGTGGGAGGTGGACCACAGTAACAGGACAAATGGTCCCCACTCATGAAGTGGCTGATGATGCCCCTGTGAACATCCTTGCTAGCAGAGCGTGCAGGGGAAGGAGCACTTGGAAACTTATCTTCTTAGGAGTGAGGTTCCTATTTTCAGAGGTTGGATAAGAACCGTCTCCGCTGGGTCGTTATCATAACCCTTCTTAAACAACAATCATCAGCAACAACAATTCCAACTGCACGACACTATGCAAGAAAGGGGGCGGTTTTTTCCCCTCTAAAGTCCTTGTTGTTGTGGTGGTGGTTGTGGTGGTGGTTGTCCAGCACTCGCTGTCTTCTTTCATTGACTGATGTCTATGTGCTCCCTGATTCTCTGACAGTGGTATGTCCTCTGTCACTGTTTGTCTCTTCTTCTTGCCTCCTCTGTTTCTCTGTCTTCTGTTCTGTCTGTCTGTCGTCTGTCTGTCTCTCTCTCTCTCTCTCTCCACATCATCTCTCCCTCTCTCTCTCGTCTATATAGAAATACAACATCAAAAACACAACACATATATAAAAATAATCAAATAAATATAGATATAATTATATATAGATATATAGATAGATAGATTAGAGAATGATATTGTTTAAAATAGAATTAATAGATAAATAATTTATGACCACCACCTTGGGCATCGGAGAATGGAAACAGGAGCTTGTCATTCTTTTGCAAAATGTTCAACCACTGGGAAGCTTTGTTCTCTTCTTTTCCTCTCCTTTCTTCTTTTTATCTTCTTTTCCTTTCTTTTTCTTTTCTTTCTTCTTTTTCTTTCTTTTCTCCCCCCTTCCTTTTTCCTCCTCGTCTTCTTTCTTTTTATCTTCGTCCTTTTATTCTTTCCTTTTTTTTTTTTTCTTTTATTTTTTTCCTTTTTTTCTTTCTTTCTTTCTTTCTGTTTCTATCTTTCTTTCTTTCTTTTTTCTGTCTTTTCTGTCTTTCTTCTCATTCTAATCTTTCCTTTTTCACCTCCCTCTGTCTTTTGAGCCTTTTTCCTTTCTTTCCTTATTATCCCCTTTTTCCTCATTTCTTTTCTTTTCTTTTTCCCCCGCCGGTCTTGAAATTTTCTTCATTTTCTTTTCCTTGTTATGTTTTCATGTTTTTCTTGTTGTGTGTTCTACCTTTTTCCTTCCTTCCTTTCTTTTCTTTTCTTTCCTTTTCCTTGCATTTCTATCTGTTTCCCTCTTCTTTTTTCTGGTTTTTTTTTTTTATTCCAGTGTTTCTATACGTGTTTTTTGAGGGGGGGGGGGGGGGGGGGGGGGGGGGGGGGGGTGGGGGGGTTGGTTTCTTTCCTTCTTTCTTCTTTTCATTGTAAAAATTTTACACTTCTCTTTTACGTTTCTTCCCTTGTGGGTTTTGTGTTGTTTTCTTTTTTTTTTTTTTTTTTTCTTTTTCGTTTTTTTCTAATTCTTTTCTTTCTTTCCTTCTTTCTATTTTCATTTCTTTGTAACCGTCTTTCTTCTTCTGTCTGGTCTGTTTTGTCTTTTATTCTCCGTTCTTTTTCTTTTTCTTTCTTTCTGGTTCTCTTTCTTTGAACATTAATATCTTTTGTTTTATTATATTCGTTTGTTGTTTGGGGTTTTTATTTTTGTGTTTTTTGCGTGCTTTTTTCTCCATGTCTTCTTCCCTTTTCTGGTTGATATAAAAAAAAAATGTGTTTTTGAGTTGTTGTTAGTGTTTGGGGGGGGGGGGGGGGGGGGGGTGTTTTCGTGGGTTTCGTTGGGGCGTTTTCGGCAGAGATACGAGGCTTGACCACATTGTAAGATTTTTGCTGTATTGCCCCGCCACAGCTTCTGCCTAACGAATAGGTACCGCAACAAATCACCCACACTCGGGAGATGGATCGTGGTTATGTTTGTGGTTTCCGTAACCCGTTGATATCGCTGTCATAAAGTATGAGAATCTTAATGAACGTAACATCATTATTTGACTCTGTAGCAGGTGGACAAAAAACATGAACATCTTAGTTCAATTCCATCCCAACCCCAATACACACACTCTCTCATCCTCTCTCTCGTCATCTCTCTCTTATCTCTCTTCTCTCGCTCTCTCCCCATCCCACCACTCTCTTCAGGCAGTCTCGGTTCCTCCCTCTCTCACTCCTCCCCACCCTCTCCCTCAATCTCACTCTATCATCTCTCCTCCCCCCCCAATCAATCCGTCGTGCAACAACATCTCTTCTCTCTCGTCTCTCTCTATATCCCTAAGGGCGGGGACCTGGGTGTAAAAAAAGCACATGGTTGCTTATTCCTTATCCTCGAAATAAAAGAATTTGTTATTGTCATTGTCTTGTCATTCTGTATTTGTATGATTATAATTATACTGTCGTTCTGTAGTTTGTATAATTATTAATTATAACAAATATAACTGATCCGATCTCTGTATACGTATATTATATTATACTGTCGTTCTTATTTGTATGATTATAATTATATACTGTCGTTCAGTTATTTGTATGATTAAAAATTAAAACTGTCGTTCTGTATTTTGTAATGATTTTATTATAACTGTCGTTCTGTATGTGTATGATTATAATTATAACTGTCGTTCTGGTATTTGTATGTTATAATTTATAATACTGTCGTGCGGTATTTGTATGATTAAAATAAATACATACTGTCGTTCTGTATTTGTCATGATTAAATTCAAACTGTCGTTCTGTATTATTTGTATGATTATATTATATCAAGGGAGTTCGGTTCTGGCTGGTCCCTGTATTTCAAGAAAGAGACAGAGAGAGAGAGAAGACAGACATACAGCAGACAGAAACAGACAGACAAGACAGGGCAGAGAGAGAAGATAGAGAGAGACTGACAGACAACAAGACAGCAGAGAGAAGAAGAGAGGGACAGACAGACAGACAGAGACAGAACGTGTTGCAGACACAGAGGGAGAGACCCTAGACAAAGGAGAGATATGAGAAAGACCACAGAGAGACTAGAGAACCGAAGATAGGGAGAGAGTTACGAGAAGGGGGAATGGAGGGGTGGGGGGTGTTAGAGTAACACAGATAGATAAGACAGTAGACGAGAGAGGGGGTGGGGGGGGGGGGGGAAAAAAAGGGTGAGGGAAAAAAAAAAAAAAAAAAAAAAGGGGTGTAGGGGTAGAGTAACACAAGCAACACTGCAATCACAGATGAATAAAAAATGTTATTTTCACCTAGAGTAAAAAAACTCAAACAAATTTAAACACTCGATAACAAATGAAAAATAAGCAACAAAGCAAGCAAACAAAAAACAACCAGCATAATTGAATTACAAACACAAACCGGTTTATAAATTACTCAGTCACTGCATCGACTGTTGATTAAATTGATTTGACTATTTTTGACATGATGAATTTGCTTCATTACATTTACATCAACCTTTACTCTTTTATGTAAAAGGGTAAAAGGTTTCCTATAACCTATGTGGTCGTAGGGGAAGCGCGAGGCTCAGAGACAGCTTCTCAAAAGGGACCAGCATATTGAGGGCGGGGGCAAGGGCGGCAAGCAGGGGCAGGGGGGCAAATAGGGGGGCAATAGGGGGGGCAAACAACAAAAAAATTGAGGGCGGGTCGGCAAAAAATAGAAATAAAAAATTGAGGTCGGGGCCTAGGGGGGGGGGGCGGGGGGCGAATAAAAAAGGGCTGTGGGGGCAGCGCAAAAAAAAGGCCAACGCACAATGGCAAAACAACACAAACCGCAATAACAAAAAAAAAAACCCAGCCAACCACAAAAAAACGCACCCCAAGGCATGGGTCCCCACCAACTGCTGTCGGCACCAACACCCCCCCCCCACCGCACTGCGCTTTCGGTTTGCCATCCCCCACTCCCACCCCACCACGGCCAGCGGTCTGCCCCCACGCCCCGGGCCCTGCTTGCGGGCCACCAATGGTGCACCACAACCACCCATCAACCAGTCCCACATAAGGCACCGCACCACCAACCAACACCCAAAACAGCAAAAATCAAATCCAAAAGACCCAACTTTATCCTCTCCTTGCCGCTGCATAAAACCTTCCATGACCCTAAAAGTGGCAGGGATCTCCATTAAAGCTGGTGAAACTAGGGTAACGGTACTAAAGCCAAGGAGAAAGGCGCCAAACACGGTCATCCACCCAAGTTGTAACTCACTCCTCGAGAACGCTGCTTAACCTTGCAGGGATAGGATGCTTTCTGCTGTGCTGACCACGTGGCTATCCCGTCCCCTTATGGTACCTCGGGTCTTTTATTAGTCGACTCTTGAAAACTAGACCTAGTTTTTAATTGAGTGCTTGTTGTTGTTAGTGTTGTTACTTCACTTACTCTGCCGCTGCTGCTGTTGTTGACTAACTGCAAGCTGTAGTTGTTGTTGTTGTCTTTTGAGCGTTCTCCAAAATTCCACGCTTAACCACTAGTGGAGATCACCCCACAATACGCACTCTCTCCTCTCTCGTCCTCCACCTCATCCCAAGTGGGGAATCAACCACGTTGCGAATACAACACTACACTGAAAATAGAAAGTTTAAAATTACAACGGATACTAGTTTCTCTCTCCTCTCTCTCACTTCGATCTCTCTCTCTTCCCTTCACTCACTCTCTCTTCCCGCTCATACTCTTCCTCGGCCTCTCTACCTCCTCTCTACATCTCCTCTCTCTCCTTCGCAACCCCCTCTCTCTCTCTCACCTCATCCTCCTCACTCACGCTCCCCCCCCCTCCCCTCCCATCTCTCCTCTCACCTCCCTGCTCTCTCTCTCTCTCTCTTCCCTCGCTCATCAATCTCTTCTATCACATCACACTTGCGCTCCGTCTCTCTCCTCCCATCTCTCCAGTCCCTCCCTCTTCTCCCTCCTCTCTCTCTCCAAGCTCGTCAAGTAAAATTCATTGCATCTTACACTCATCTAACCGACATGGAGAACTGCACTACACAACAGATATATCGACACACTCAATTCAGGACACCGCAACAAACCAAATGGCCAAGACTTAAACACAATCACACACGAAATCCATACCAAATCTAGACACATATTCAAACCAACTACCACCAACAACTCCCCTTCAAAACATTTCTAACAGCTCTTACCTTGACGAGGCAAAACTCATGACAATCACTGTGTAACCCACACACCAGGGACAATATTATTCCAGGGAACACCTGTCAAGAGTGGCTCAATATAGGAATTCGAAATAACTTAACAGACATAGGAACATATTTTGATTGTTGTGCCAGTGACACAACCCCACCAATCCCCCCCCTCCTCCACCCCTGTGCTTTTTTTGCCACTGCCTGGCACACATTTTGCCATAAAACCGTAGTTCACTGCGCGGTCACCTGCGGTGGAGCCGCCCTGTGTGCTTACAGGTACCCGACACATTGCCTGTCACTACTAACACTACTACAACTACTTGCCAACCCCTCTAAAATGCAGTCAGTTCCTAGCCCACCAATGTATGCCCAGGAGACCAAACATTCATCTGCTGCGGCGCCAATCGTCCTAAACCTACCTCCCTTCCTCCTCAACTCCAAGCCTGCCCTCCTCAATGTTCAGAACAAACCTTCCCTCCATCACTGAACCCATCCACCACAGCATCCCCAGCTCATCTTCTGGTCCCCTTCCAAGCTACTTGACTCAGTGAATATAGAGCCATTCCCCCCCAATCATCCCACCACCCCGCTGACACCCCATTTCCTCCGCAAAGAACCCCTTTAATCCCATCTCCTTCCCTCTATTCATCTAACACCCCCACACCACCCCAACCTAAAAGCCACCCCAAAAGAAAGCCACCCCCGTCCTTTCCCCTGACCCTAGCCCTCTATTCCTCTGCCTCTGACCGTCCTCCCCTCCGCCCTCTGCCTTCACAAAACCAGGGTCCACAAACTCACACACCTACACAAAACTTCCATCACATCTATACAGCTTGAGCACAGTATCTGCTAACACAACATCACCACACTGGGCAACTGTCCACAAACCATCTCCACCAATCCAACAGCCCTCCACACCAGCACAAGAGTTGACACCTTAACGACAGATAACAAAAAAACACTTGCACAAACAGATAGAGCAAACAGCCAACGCCATCAAAGACTGGCACATCCAAAACAAAAAATCATATGAAAGAAGCCACAAAACAGCACTGAAGTCGAGACCATTGCTGACCTTACTCAGCAAAACTCCCAACAACACTAACAGACAACTGTCGACAAACAAGCCAAAAGCCTGTTCTGCTCCTGCTTTCAAACGACAGGCAAAAACCAACAAGAAGAAAGAATCAAATGCATTAAAGAGACAGCCCTACTAACATCAACTTAATACCACAAAAATACTCCTCGCCAACTCCCACCACTCCAACATTCCATATCAGTCACCTCCATCCCATAAGATTTCCCACAGCAATACCAACAACACACCTCCTAGAAATTTCCTCTAAATAAGTGAACTTCCCAGCTCATGAAAAATCGGACACCCCTATAGAAGAAAAATCATCTTTCCCCAATCCCCCCACTGGAAATAGAATTTTCACTCCTCGAACCCAACCAAAACAAACCCCCCAAACACCCCTCCTCCCCCCTCCCCTCCTTCATTACCCAAAACGCAAACTGACAAGTAATTCAATTTCCCCCCCAGAAGCCAATCAACTCACTAAACTCCAAAACCCACCCCTCCGCACCCGGCCGTCCCCTTCTTCCCCAGCCCCCTTAGAGGCACTATTGAAAACAAAATAAGTCTGTCCCCACTACCGCCAGGAGTTACTGATCAGCTAATTAGCTTTTTGCGCCGGTGCAGCATTTGGGTGTGTGGCTCTGTGAAAGTGTGTGATTTTTTGAGTGTATTTCGTTATCGTAATGAGGACAATTTTATTTAATATCACTGGGAGTGTGGGACACCTACACTGTGTTTTGTTTTTGTCGGATTCAAAACTGTTAGAAAAATGTTAGAAACCAGTTTTTTTCTTGAAATTGCTATTTTAGAAAACATTTCATTCTAAATTTTTCATCTTTAAATATTTGTTTGGAAAAATATATCGCAACATGCTGATTTTGGTTTACCTTGCTGTAATAATTGTTTACTTGCTGTAGGAATTCTTTAATTTTGGCCTACCTTTTTTCTAACCATGAACCCTGCTGCAATCGGACCAAACTCTGCCAACAGCTTCACTATCCGATTCACGAACTTAATCCACCACCACCACCACCACCGCCAACATCCACTTACTCCTTCACTTCACCCCAATGCAAACAAACAACCACTGTAAAATCTGAGAACCCTATTGTGTGAAATAATCGGCCGCAAACAATAACGGACTTTATGAAGCTACAAAGCAACATATTTCAAACCTTGGGGTATTCATATCGCAGAAAAATCCAGAAGAGCGGAACACGTTGCAGGCAGACTCATCGCCTGCAGTGTCCCGGTCCTCCACGGTGTCTCCCCCCTCACCTTTCTGGCTCACTTCCGTAACCCACTGACTCACGCCAACCTGCCAATCACCCCGATGACAATGCATGCTGTCTTCCGCCCTGTTTTTGATTTATCTTCTAGTTGTGAAAAAGACTTTCTTGATTGTAATGGCTTCCATGCTGTGAACAAAAGTTTCAGATCCCCTGCCTGACCTCAGTTCCTTGAACCACCACCCTCCACAACCGACTCATTTGTAAAACTCTCCTGTCTGTTCCAGCCCCCACTGTCAACTTATCTACTGCCATCGCGCCTTTCATCTTCTTCCCCCTCAGATCCTTGTCAGACTCACCACTTCTCCATCAAACCTCTATTCCGTCTCCTTTCAAATATGCTTCACATCTGTCTGCACCAATGTAACAATATGTGTTGCCCAATGGAAATGCAGATTACATTTCCGATGTTATCATCTGAAAAAAAACCTAGATTTTAAACTTTTCTCACAAAACAATGGTTAAAACAAAACAAGGCCAGGGCCAATGATAAAACAGCTAACACCAACCTGGCAATAAAACTCATTCTCCTTTTCCTTCCCCCCGATTCTCCCGTGGAGTAGTGGCATCAATGCTTAATCGCTGTCGTTTTACTTACCAAGGAACAAACGCTGCATCCGCACTTTCTTTTCTTCTTCTGCCACAATGCCCTCCCTTCCTCACCGGAATCATTCGAAGTCTGTGAACCTCAAACCTCAATCTACCCCGGGCCATTCTCTGTCCACCATTCTGCTGCCTTTATTAACAAACCTTTACCGCCCACTACATCTAGCCCGAAAAACAATCTGACAATCTTCCCCCTTTTCAATCAGAATTCCCAATCTCTCCTTGACACCTACAAAGAAACTACAACAAGCCCTCTCTCCCAAGAAACTTATCATTCTTGAGCGACTTTAATCTTCCACTATTGACAACCATCTTCGCCTGGACGTCAAGGCGTCTTTTCTCTTTATTATTATATGTCTAACCCTAACCACCCACTCTCTGTCGTCCCAGCTGTAAATGAAGCTAACACACAAGATCGGGTCATATTTTAGATTGGCTCATACACTGAGTTTCACTAGATCTCATCAGGGTCTGTATCCGTCCCACTAATGAACTGCTTTCTGACCATATCTGCTGCCATTCTTTTCTTTCTCACAACTCAACATAGCAAGGAGGGCCTATTAAAAAGAAAAAGTAGCAATCAACCCCCCTTTCCGCAATCTCACTCCATAGATATCCAAACTTCTCTAACCCAAGCTGCTGAAACCGCCTATCACAAATCCCTGACCACACGGCCCCGTCTAAAAACACTACAACACTGTTCTTGGGCCAACTGCTCGTTGAGCATGCGCCTGAGGCGCCTCCCACCGACCACATCTTCTGATAGCCCCTGCGCCCCATGGAACACCAAAACACATGATACCCTGGTCGCTAAAAAAACGCAAACCGAACGCCCGACAACGCAGCGACAATGGCTGTAAAACCAAAAAATGAAAGAAAGAAGCAACATCCTTCGAAAAACAAATCAACAAAGTCAAAAACCTAATTCATTCAGCAAAGACAAAGTATAACTCTGCTACAAGTTCCTTGAATGCTAACGAGTGTCCATAGAAATCTCTCTTGTTCCCCTCACCATCAATTCTTCTGGGATCCACATACCGCAACGCAAGCCCACCTACCCACTGTTCACAATCCCTTCCGCCCGAACTTCCTGGGCATAATTTTCTTCATTTCTTCTCTGAAACAAAGTCCGCAACAATCATACCTCCAACCTTGGATCAGAACTTCTTTCCAACAAACCCGCACCAATTTACCACCTGGCTCCTGATCCCCCAAGTCACCAGGCCATTCCTCTCATTTTTTTCTTTCATCCAACAATGAGAATGAAATCCAAAAGGACAATTCCTGAAAAAAGAAATGACAATAAAATCATGGAACACGATCCATACAACCTTGCTTCTCTTCTCACTCAGTGCCTTCCACAGCTCATACACCACAATCACGCGAAAAATAGTAAACGCATTCTCTTACTCTCATCACACTCAGGAATTTTTTTTTCCATCAGATCTCAAACAAACTGCTATAAGATTACACTCTACTCAAAAAGCCCCGACCTCGAGACCCTAACATTCTAAGAATTTACAGGCTGTTTCCAAACCTACCTTTCATCTCTAAAGTCCTCTTAGACAAAAGTTGTTCTGAAAACCACTCCAATAGAGCCATCTTCATTCATTTTCCAAGCAATCTCCTTCCCCCCCCTTTTCAGTCTGCCTATCGTGCCACCCACAGCACCAGAGACACACCCCTAGTCCACAACTTCAACAAACACGCTTGCAAAGGTTACGCTTTTGCACGCTTTCCTTTAAGCTTCTTGACCTCAAGGAAAAAATATCCCTTCTCACACTCACTCGACTTGTCTGCAGCCTTGACACTACAATAAACCACCAATTCTCCAATCAATTCTTCGCTAACTATAACGTCCTCCAGAACACGTTGGGTATAAAGAACCACCAAAGCCCTCACCATGGTCAGTTCATACCTTACAGACTCGATTCCAACACAGTTACAGTAATAAGATTCAATCTAGCACCAGCCAAACTGGAATGTGGAGTCCCACCCATCCCACAGGGGTCCGTTCTCCGCTCGCTCGGCCCTTTGTTCTATTTTTTTTGATTTTTTATTTTTCACTCTACTCTATAAACAACTGCCCCACCCCCCACCTTCATACCACAATAATCCACCGGCATCAAACAGGCAACATTTTTAGGCAGACGACTCTCCAGATTCTTAAGCCGTGAAACTACCCGAAAACCTGCCTTTTTCCCCTCTTGACAAATAGTCCTGCTGTCCTTGCAATATCAAAACTGGATGATAAGACAAGTTTACTACAACAAATGCCGAAAAAACCGAAGCCTGCTTATAGCGACCAAACACAAACTCTCTTCCCATAACCAACAGCTTCAAATAGAAGTCGGCCAATAACGTCTGTCCCTCTATCCACTGTAGTGAAATATCTAGGGAGCTATCGATAACAACGCTCCTCCATGCAAAAAAAAATTCATTCCATCACCCAAACCTGCCAGTCGCGCTAACTATCAATTAACGATTACGGGCGCATAGTGCAGTTCGAAAGTATCCTGTTCCCACTGATGCAACATCCACAGTCCCATCTCTCATTTCTCCCTCCCTCCGTCTGGACTAGTTTGCAATTCCCTTCTGGCTGGTCTGCCAGCAGTCCATCTATCAATCCACCCCTTCAACGAATAACAAAACTCTGCCTCGACTAGTCCTCAGAAAGAAAAAAATCTGAGCACATTTACTTCCTCTCTTGCGATCTCCACTACTTGGCTGCCCAGCCTGTGCCACAGAGGATAACACTATAAAGATCTGTAACCCTCTGTTACAAAAAAAAGTCTCCACAAAACGGCACCTTCCTACCTCAGTGAATGTCGTCAATAATTGTACACTCCTCTCGTATCCCACCCGCTCTCTAGCGATACCATGTGCTTAAGAATACCTAATTCCTCAAACCAGTCACACACTGTGGCCGGCGCTCTTTTTCTCTGTTTCTGGTCCAGTGATCTGGAACGGACCTCCCTCTCTCCCTACTCCCTTCGTCAAAAGCCTACTTAATGATGCTTTTAAATAAAAATCCAGCTAAAGACCTAAAGACGCCTTTATGTTTTTTCAAACCCTACGAAACTCTCCTCTTGTTCATAATCCCGTCTACTGTCCTGCTTAGCCCTCAATAAACCAAACTCCCCCCCTTCCCCCACCATACTAACTCACGCCTCCCCCCCACACTCCCCCCCCGCCCAATAACCACTACAATAACCAACACCCCCCAACTCTCCCCCCCCCCCCCCCACCCCACCCCCCCCCCCCCCCGAATACCTCAATAACCAACAAACCACTCCCCCCCCCCCCACCCATTTAGCCCCCCCCCATTTAGCCGCCCGAGTGTTCAAACTTGTGTGTGTGTGGGTGTGTGTGTGTGGCGCGCGCGCGCGTGTGTGTTACGATTTTGTATTTTGTAAAAAACCGTTTAATTGGTGCTCGTGTTTGTGTTTTACATTGAATTGTAAAAATCCTATTAATCGTTCTGGCTGCATGCGGAAAGAATAGGATGAATGAGAGCGCTTTGATTTGGTTTTTGCAAGATTTAGCGCAGTATAAATTCCATGTATTAGTATTATTATTATTAGTCCTAAGTGCAGTGGGAGAACAAAGTTCTTTGCCCAAGGCCGACTAGCTAAAAATCTTGGTCGGTACCAGGCCTGACAAGTCCAACACCATCTGATAGTGGCGTCAACACTCCCCCCTTTTCAACACACATCACACAGATCATCTTTCCATGTTCATCAACAGCTGCCTACATAGTGCAAGACAGTTGATGGCTACGACATGGCAAAGCGAGTGGTCAGAGGACTACACCAAGCTTTTCCCCATAGCCACCGATAAAACCTCAGCAATCAACCCTCCCTTACAGCAGACGACCCGGGGGGGGGGGGGGGCATACCACCGTCTGTTAGGAGTCCAAACACCCAACCGCTCCAAGGTCTGTGCTCGAGAGGGGGAGATTACATTGATCACAAACCTCCTCTTTCCTCCAGACTAGGATTGGGGGCAACCCAGGAAAACCCTCTACAAATACAAGGACCCCCTTTCCACCCACAAGTGCTGGTGGGCATAGCAGCCATGGATTATACATACAACCGCAACCAGCCAACATAACCACGGCCCACACTCAAAAGACCAACATGGCCAGATGCAAAGGGCCCTGCCAACAAAGCCACCCTCCCCTACATGGAAGTCAACTACCATCAACAGCACACCGGGGCAACGGCAGACGTTTCTTCTCCCCACAACCGAGAACAAGTCTACTATAACCCCCTGCCATTGGTTTTGAAATCCGTATCTCTAGTAGTCATTATAAGCACAACAATTCTGTGTGAAATTTATCTGTAATAGTCCTTAGCAACAACAAATTTCCTGTTTAATGCTATTTCTATCCTTCACAAGTCTTTTTGTTGGTTGTTGGTTGTTTTGTTTTGTTATTTGTTTTGGGTACCCAGGCTATTCTATCTCGGGTCCTCAACCACTGTCTATGACTATGTAAGAGCCAACTACTATAACCCTCTATCCTCCCCATCCACAACCCGCACTCTCTCATATGACCTCTCTCTCTGTCCTTTGCTGTTTGTTGGTTTTGCCCGGTCCTGTGGTCCATCTGTAATGCTATGCTGGTCTGAGCTTGTCGTCTCCGCTGGCTCTCTCTGTCTCTCTGTCCTCTGTGTTGTGTTTTGGGGTGTGTGTTTTTTTTTATATTTCATTATATCTGTGCGTGTTTGTTTGTTTTTCTTCTTTCCCTCTCCATTGTTCCCCCCTGGTATGACATTCATCGGTCATTGTTATATCTAGTTCTACTCATTTATAGCGTTTGATTATTAATAATCATTTTTTAATTTTGTGTTTTTGGTGTGTTTTGTAAAAATGTTGATAATGTATGTATGCGGGTTTGTTGTTTTGGGGGATTTTTTGTTGTTGGGTTTCTGAGAGCATCGGTGTTAAAAATAAAAAAAAAAAAAAAACCCTGACCTTATCCATGTAACTCGCCACAAACAGTTGAGTATACACTTGATTTTCCCTCGCTCTCATCTCCTGGGTAGACGGTTATTTTCTCCGGTTTTGCCAACTGATACTATTTACAGTATTGTTGGGGGGGATATATATTATAAATATTATATATATTATATATATATCTTTAACTAAAGTAATGATAGCGTATCGTCTTATTTTAGAATGAATGATGGCGGGGACTGGATGCAAAAAACAAAACAAAAGCACATTGTGCTTATTTTATTAATCCTTGAAATAAAAGAATTTGATCCGAATTGATTTTGATATATCTCATCTTCTCTCAAAAACATTTCATTTCATTTGATTTGAACTTCTCTCTCTCCAAACATCCTTTCGCTCCTCTCTCCACTCCTACCTCCTTCACTTTCCCATTCTCCCTCATCCTCTCTCTCTCTCCTCTAACCTCTCAAAAAATATCTACTTTATCTCTAGACGCCCTCCCTCTCCTCTCTCTCTCTCATAGACCCTTCCCCCTCATCGGCTCTCACCTCTCTCTGCCCTCCTCGCCTCTCCCCCCTCTCCTCTTTGTCCCCCCTCTCCTCACTCTCTCTCTCCGTCGTCTCTCTCTTCTCTCTCCATCTCTCTCCTATCGCACTCTCTCCACTCCTCTGCTCATGCAAATGGTAGAGGCATCTCTTAGAGAGTGGGAGGGTTTGAGGTGGGCGCTTTCGCGACACCAATTGCGTAAAACTAATGCCGCAAGCATTTTTTAAAACTCGTCTATGCAGCTCAGATGGGCGGGGGTCCACCACCCCTCACAGAAATACACAACATATGCAACAACACACACCCACAACACTACACACACTAGTGTGTGTCTGTAGCCTCCCTATTACATCCATCCGGCCAACTGGGCCACCAAACTTGAAAAAACAGTCCAGTTGATCATGAGTAGGTAGGTCAGAGTTATCGGTCTAACAAGAAACGGTAGCCACTGAGACTAGCCGCTGAGCAAAGCGTGGGGTGGTGGTAGGTGTGTGGTGGGGTGGGGAAAAGGAAAGGGTGGGTGGGAGGGAGGGGGGAGGTGGGCGGTATTGAAGGAGGAATGGGCCGATTAAAGAAAGTCCATCATATTCGGATCAGCCATCATTAATGTGTGTTAGTGGAGGGGGAATGTGCAGAAGACGTGTGTCTGTCCCTACGTTTTTGTAAACAGGAAAGGGGGCAGGGGGGGGGGGGGGGGGGGGGGGGGGGGGGGGGAAGGAAGCGACGTCTGGGGCTGGTACGGCTGGGTGTTCCTCAGTTACTCTGCTATAAGACTATCACATCTACTTACTTGGGAAAGGGGGTAAGGGGAAGGGGGAAAAAAATAAAGAAAGGGAGGAGGGGGTAGGGTGGAGGGGGAGGGGTAGGTGAGTGGCTGAGGGCTCTTTTGTGTCTGAAACTAGTCTGTTGTGTACCTATGGTAAAACAGTTTTCATCTTTTTCTTCTTTTCTCTCTCTCCTCATCCCTGGCCAGTCTGTTTGTTGTGGTCTGATGGCCCCCCCCCCTGCCCCCCCCCCCCCCATTATACCCCACCCCGCCCATGCTCAATCGATCCTCTCCTCCTCCCTCCTTTCTGTTCTGAGATTCCTCCCTGCCTGTAACTTCTCCAACAACAACTCTCACCAGGGTTGTTTGTGTGTGTGTGTTGTGTGTGTGTGTGAGTGTGTGAGTGGTGTGTGAGTGTTGTGTGTGCGTGTGTTTGTGTGTGTGTGTTTTTTGTGTATATGTTGTGTTTCATCTCTGTGTGTGTTTGGTGTGTGTGGTTTGTGGAGTGCGCAGTGTGTGTGTTCATACTGTGGCGTGTGTGTGTCTGTTTTTTGCAGTGTGTGTGTAAGTCAAATATCAGGCTTTAATTTTTCCCAGACGGTACAAAAAAATAAGCAAAACATAGGATTTTTTTATCCAAGCCATCATGATAAACACTGTTGGTTTTATCAAGCCATAATTTAAAATTCATTTATGCAATGTTTTTTTTTTTATGAACCATATGAGCATATTGCACTTTTTAAAAAAATTAAGTCATGAATATTAAGCAAACGCATTTGTTTTTTCGTATCAAGTCATATTAAGCCATGTCACTAACGAAGTGTTTGTTTTTGTTTTTTATCAAGTCATAGAAGCTGAAGCTATACATTTTTGTTTCTTTATCAAGCCATTAACTGATAAGCAATGGCAGTGTGCCTTTTTTTGGTATCAAGTCATAGATAATAATTATGATATTTTTTCCAAGCCTAAATAATATGCAAATTATTTTTTATCAAGCCTTATATGATAAGCCAATGTTTTTTTTTTATTTATTATTTTATCAAAACAAAACCAGTATAAGTAAATGTCAATGTCCCATTGTTTTTAAATCAAACCATACATAAGAAACATAAATATTTGATTTAATCAAAGAGCCATTATGTAATAAACAATGCATTATTCTTTGTATGAAAAAAAAAATTATTAGTAACAATATACTTTATCTCCAAGCCATATATAAAGCAATGCATTGTTTTAAATCACTAAAATCAACACGATATATAGTTATAATAAGCAATGCGTTCATCAACCACACACACACATACACACACACACCAAACAACACACACACAAAACACAAATATTTACTACACAAACAACAACACACACCTAACAACACATACATTACCACCACCACTAAACACATCATATAATACACGACACACAAACATACACAAACACACACAAATGACGACACAACATCACATACACACACACACACCACACCACACACTTTCACACTACACACACTCAGGACACCCAGCTATTTTACTACAGCAGGATACGTTAGTGTGATGCGTGTGTGCCCGGAGTGTGGTGTATTGTGTAAGTGCGCGCGAGCGTGTGTGTATAAATAGGTAATTGTAAAAAATAAATTTTAAAAAGAGCCTATTCATTGGAACTGCGGCATGTGAATGAGTATAGGATGTATAAAAGCGCTTTGATGTTGTTTTGTTGCAAGATATACGCTAAATTAAATCCCTTTTAATTTTGTTTATCCATTCAATCATCAGCTCTTCTCCTTCCTTATATTATTATATTGTTATTATTAAATCATTGTAATTAACATCAATATTATTAATATTTTCATTTATTATTATCATTATCATCTTAATCATTAATTATCAGTAATAGCAGTAGCAGTAGTAGTAGTAGTAGTCCGTCGTCGGTCGTCGTCGTCGTCCTCGTCGTCGGTCGTAAGTATAGTAGTAAGTAGTGTAGTAGTAGTATCGTAAGTCGTAGGTGTTTAACAGATTATCATCATCATCATTAGTATTATCATATCATTTATCACCACATTATCACATAAGGGTGGGAGGTGGACCACAGTAACAGGACAAATGGTCCCCACTCATGAAGTGGCTGATGATGCCCCTGTGAACATCCTTGCTAGCAGAGCGTGCAGGGGAAGGAGCACTTGGAAACTTATCTTCTTAGGAGTGAGGTTCCTATTTTCAGAGGTTGGATAAGAACCGTCTCCGCTGGGTCGTTATCATAACCCTTCTTAAACAACAATCATCAGCAACAACAATTCCAACTGCACGACACTATGCAAGAAAGGGGGCGGTTTTTTCCCCTCTAAAGTCCTTGTTGTTGTGGTGGTGGTTGTGGTGGTGGTTGTCCAGCACTCGCTGTCTTCTTTCATTGACTGATGTCTATGTGCTCCCTGATTCTCTGACAGTGGTATGTCCTCTGTCACTGTTTGTCTCTTCTTCTTGCCTCCTCTGTTTCTCTGTCTTCTGTTCTGTCTGTCTGTCGTCTGTCTGTCTCTCTCTCTCTCTCTCTCCACATCATCTCTCCCTCTCTCTCTCGTCTATATAGAAATACAACATCAAAAACACAACACATATATAAAAATAATCAAATAAATATAGATATAATTATATATAGATATATAGATAGATAGATTAGAGAATGATATTGTTTAAAATAGAATTAATAGATAAATAATTTATGACCACCACCTTGGGCATCGGAGAATGGAAACAGGAGCTTGTCATTCTTTTGCAAAATGTTCAACCACTGGGAAGCTTTGTTCTCTTCTTTTCCTCTCCTTTCTTCTTTTTATCTTCTTTTCCTTTCTTTTTCTTTTCTTTCTTCTTTTTCTTTCTTTTCTCCCCCCTTCCTTTTTCCTCCTCGTCTTCTTTCTTTTTATCTTCGTCCTTTTATTCTTTCCTTTTTTTTTTTTTCTTTTATTTTTTTCCTTTTTTTCTTTCTTTCTTTCTTTCTGTTTCTATCTTTCTTTCTTTCTTTTTTCTGTCTTTTCTGTCTTTCTTCTCATTCTAATCTTTCCTTTTTCACCTCCCTCTGTCTTTTGAGCCTTTTTCCTTTCTTTCCTTATTATCCCCTTTTTCCTCATTTCTTTTCTTTTCTTTTTCCCCCGCCGGTCTTGAAATTTTCTTCATTTTCTTTTCCTTGTTATGTTTTCATGTTTTTCTTGTTGTGTGTTCTACCTTTTTCCTTCCTTCCTTTCTTTTCTTTTCTTTCCTTTTCCTTGCATTTCTATCTGTTTCCCTCTTCTTTTTTCTGGTTTTTTTTTTTTATTCCAGTGTTTCTATACGTGTTTTTTGAGGGGGGGGGGGGGGGGGGGGGGGGGGGGGGGGGTGGGGGGGTTGGTTTCTTTCCTTCTTTCTTCTTTTCATTGTAAAAATTTTACACTTCTCTTTTACGTTTCTTCCCTTGTGGGTTTTGTGTTGTTTTCTTTTTTTTTTTTTTTTTTTCTTTTTCGTTTTTTTCTAATTCTTTTCTTTCTTTCCTTCTTTCTATTTTCATTTCTTTGTAACCGTCTTTCTTCTTCTGTCTGGTCTGTTTTGTCTTTTATTCTCCGTTCTTTTTCTTTTTCTTTCTTTCTGGTTCTCTTTCTTTGAACATTAATATCTTTTGTTTTATTATATTCGTTTGTTGTTTGGGGTTTTTATTTTTGTGTTTTTTGCGTGCTTTTTTCTCCATGTCTTCTTCCCTTTTCTGGTTGATATAAAAAAAAAATGTGTTTTTGAGTTGTTGTTAGTGTTTGGGGGGGGGGGGGGGGGGGGGGTGTTTTCGTGGGTTTCGTTGGGGCGTTTTCGGCAGAGATACGAGGCTTGACCACATTGTAAGATTTTTGCTGTATTGCCCCGCCACAGCTTCTGCCTAACGAATAGGTACCGCAACAAATCACCCACACTCGGGAGATGGATCGTGGTTATGTTTGTGGTTTCCGTAACCCGTTGATATCGCTGTCATAAAGTATGAGAATCTTAATGAACGTAACATCATTATTTGACTCTGTAGCAGGTGGACAAAAAACATGAACATCTTAGTTCAATTCCATCCCAACCCCAATACACACACTCTCTCATCCTCTCTCTCGTCATCTCTCTCTTATCTCTCTTCTCTCGCTCTCTCCCCATCCCACCACTCTCTTCAGGCAGTCTCGGTTCCTCCCTCTCTCACTCCTCCCCACCCTCTCCCTCAATCTCACTCTATCATCTCTCCTCCCCCCCCAATCAATCCGTCGTGCAACAACATCTCTTCTCTCTCGTCTCTCTCTATATCCCTAAGGGCGGGGACCTGGGTGTAAAAAAAGCACATGGTTGCTTATTCCTTATCCTCGAAATAAAAGAATTTGTTATTGTCATTGTCTTGTCATTCTGTATTTGTATGATTATAATTATACTGTCGTTCTGTAGTTTGTATAATTATTAATTATAACAAATATAACTGATCCGATCTCTGTATACGTATATTATATTATACTGTCGTTCTTATTTGTATGATTATAATTATATACTGTCGTTCAGTTATTTGTATGATTAAAAATTAAAACTGTCGTTCTGTATTTTGTAATGATTTTATTATAACTGTCGTTCTGTATGTGTATGATTATAATTATAACTGTCGTTCTGGTATTTGTATGTTATAATTTATAATACTGTCGTGCGGTATTTGTATGATTAAAATAAATACATACTGTCGTTCTGTATTTGTCATGATTAAATTCAAACTGTCGTTCTGTATTATTTGTATGATTATATTATATCAAGGGAGTTCGGTTCTGGCTGGTCCCTGTATTTCAAGAAAGAGACAGAGAGAGAGAGAAGACAGACATACAGCAGACAGAAACAGACAGACAAGACAGGGCAGAGAGAGAAGATAGAGAGAGACTGACAGACAACAAGACAGCAGAGAGAAGAAGAGAGGGACAGACAGACAGACAGAGACAGAACGTGTTGCAGACACAGAGGGAGAGACCCTAGACAAAGGAGAGATATGAGAAAGACCACAGAGAGACTAGAGAACCGAAGATAGGGAGAGAGTTACGAGAAGGGGGAATGGAGGGGTGGGGGGTGTTAGAGTAACACAGATAGATAAGACAGTAGACGAGAGAGGGGGTGGGGGGGGGGGGGGAAAAAAAGGGTGAGGGAAAAAAAAAAAAAAAAAAAAAAGGGGTGTAGGGGTAGAGTAACACAAGCAACACTGCAATCACAGATGAATAAAAAATGTTATTTTCACCTAGAGTAAAAAAACTCAAACAAATTTAAACACTCGATAACAAATGAAAAATAAGCAACAAAGCAAGCAAACAAAAAACAACCAGCATAATTGAATTACAAACACAAACCGGTTTATAAATTACTCAGTCACTGCATCGACTGTTGATTAAATTGATTTGACTATTTTTGACATGATGAATTTGCTTCATTACATTTACATCAACCTTTACTCTTTTATGTAAAAGGGTAAAAGGTTTCCTATAACCTATGTGGTCGTAGGGGAAGCGCGAGGCTCAGAGACAGCTTCTCAAAAGGGACCAGCATATTGAGGGCGGGGGCAAGGGCGGCAAGCAGGGGCAGGGGGGCAAATAGGGGGGCAATAGGGGGGGCAAACAACAAAAAAATTGAGGGCGGGTCGGCAAAAAATAGAAATAAAAAATTGAGGTCGGGGCCTAGGGGGGGGGGGCGGGGGGCGAATAAAAAAGGGCTGTGGGGGCAGCGCAAAAAAAAGGCCAACGCACAATGGCAAAACAACACAAACCGCAATAACAAAAAAAAAAACCCAGCCAACCACAAAAAAACGCACCCCAAGGCATGGGTCCCCACCAACTGCTGTCGGCACCAACACCCCCCCCCCACCGCACTGCGCTTTCGGTTTGCCATCCCCCACTCCCACCCCACCACGGCCAGCGGTCTGCCCCCACGCCCCGGGCCCTGCTTGCGGGCCACCAATGGTGCACCACAACCACCCATCAACCAGTCCCACATAAGGCACCGCACCACCAACCAACACCCAAAACAGCAAAAATCAAATCCAAAAGACCCAACTTTATCCTCTCCTTGCCGCTGCATAAAACCTTCCATGACCCTAAAAGTGGCAGGGATCTCCATTAAAGCTGGTGAAACTAGGGTAACGGTACTAAAGCCAAGGAGAAAGGCGCCAAACACGGTCATCCACCCAAGTTGTAACTCACTCCTCGAGAACGCTGCTTAACCTTGCAGGGATAGGATGCTTTCTGCTGTGCTGACCACGTGGCTATCCCGTCCCCTTATGGTACCTCGGGTCTTTTATTAGTCGACTCTTGAAAACTAGACCTAGTTTTTAATTGAGTGCTTGTTGTTGTTAGTGTTGTTACTTCACTTACTCTGCCGCTGCTGCTGTTGTTGACTAACTGCAAGCTGTAGTTGTTGTTGTTGTCTTTTGAGCGTTCTCCAAAATTCCACGCTTAACCACTAGTGGAGATCACCCCACAATACGCACTCTCTCCTCTCTCGTCCTCCACCTCATCCCAAGTGGGGAATCAACCACGTTGCGAATACAACACTACACTGAAAATAGAAAGTTTAAAATTACAACGGATACTAGTTTCTCTCTCCTCTCTCTCACTTCGATCTCTCTCTCTTCCCTTCACTCACTCTCTCTTCCCGCTCATACTCTTCCTCGGCCTCTCTACCTCCTCTCTACATCTCCTCTCTCTCCTTCGCAACCCCCTCTCTCTCTCTCACCTCATCCTCCTCACTCACGCTCCCCCCCCCTCCCCTCCCATCTCTCCTCTCACCTCCCTGCTCTCTCTCTCTCTCTCTTCCCTCGCTCATCAATCTCTTCTATCACATCACACTTGCGCTCCGTCTCTCTCCTCCCATCTCTCCAGTCCCTCCCTCTTCTCCCTCCTCTCTCTCTCCAAGCTCGTCAAGTAAAATTCATTGCATCTTACACTCATCTAACCGACATGGAGAACTGCACTACACAACAGATATATCGACACACTCAATTCAGGACACCGCAACAAACCAAATGGCCAAGACTTAAACACAATCACACACGAAATCCATACCAAATCTAGACACATATTCAAACCAACTACCACCAACAACTCCCCTTCAAAACATTTCTAACAGCTCTTACCTTGACGAGGCAAAACTCATGACAATCACTGTGTAACCCACACACCAGGGACAATATTATTCCAGGGAACACCTGTCAAGAGTGGCTCAATATAGGAATTCGAAATAACTTAACAGACATAGGAACATATTTTGATTGTTGTGCCAGTGACACAACCCCACCAATCCCCCCCCTCCTCCACCCCTGTGCTTTTTTTGCCACTGCCTGGCACACATTTTGCCATAAAACCGTAGTTCACTGCGCGGTCACCTGCGGTGGAGCCGCCCTGTGTGCTTACAGGTACCCGACACATTGCCTGTCACTACTAACACTACTACAACTACTTGCCAACCCCTCTAAAATGCAGTCAGTTCCTAGCCCACCAATGTATGCCCAGGAGACCAAACATTCATCTGCTGCGGCGCCAATCGTCCTAAACCTACCTCCCTTCCTCCTCAACTCCAAGCCTGCCCTCCTCAATGTTCAGAACAAACCTTCCCTCCATCACTGAACCCATCCACCACAGCATCCCCAGCTCATCTTCTGGTCCCCTTCCAAGCTACTTGACTCAGTGAATATAGAGCCATTCCCCCCCAATCATCCCACCACCCCGCTGACACCCCATTTCCTCCGCAAAGAACCCCTTTAATCCCATCTCCTTCCCTCTATTCATCTAACACCCCCACACCACCCCAACCTAAAAGCCACCCCAAAAGAAAGCCACCCCCGTCCTTTCCCCTGACCCTAGCCCTCTATTCCTCTGCCTCTGACCGTCCTCCCCTCCGCCCTCTGCCTTCACAAAACCAGGGTCCACAAACTCACACACCTACACAAAACTTCCATCACATCTATACAGCTTGAGCACAGTATCTGCTAACACAACATCACCACACTGGGCAACTGTCCACAAACCATCTCCACCAATCCAACAGCCCTCCACACCAGCACAAGAGTTGACACCTTAACGACAGATAACAAAAAAACACTTGCACAAACAGATAGAGCAAACAGCCAACGCCATCAAAGACTGGCACATCCAAAACAAAAAATCATATGAAAGAAGCCACAAAACAGCACTGAAGTCGAGACCATTGCTGACCTTACTCAGCAAAACTCCCAACAACACTAACAGACAACTGTCGACAAACAAGCCAAAAGCCTGTTCTGCTCCTGCTTTCAAACGACAGGCAAAAACCAACAAGAAGAAAGAATCAAATGCATTAAAGAGACAGCCCTACTAACATCAACTTAATACCACAAAAATACTCCTCGCCAACTCCCACCACTCCAACATTCCATATCAGTCACCTCCATCCCATAAGATTTCCCACAGCAATACCAACAACACACCTCCTAGAAATTTCCTCTAAATAAGTGAACTTCCCAGCTCATGAAAAATCGGACACCCCTATAGAAGAAAAATCATCTTTCCCCAATCCCCCCACTGGAAATAGAATTTTCACTCCTCGAACCCAACCAAAACAAACCCCCCAAACACCCCTCCTCCCCCCTCCCCTCCTTCATTACCCAAAACGCAAACTGACAAGTAATTCAATTTCCCCCCCAGAAGCCAATCAACTCACTAAACTCCAAAACCCACCCCTCCGCACCCGGCCGTCCCCTTCTTCCCCAGCCCCCTTAGAGGCACTATTGAAAACAAAATAAGTCTGTCCCCACTACCGCCAGGAGTTACTGATCAGCTAATTAGCTTTTTGCGCCGGTGCAGCATTTGGGTGTGTGGCTCTGTGAAAGTGTGTGATTTTTTGAGTGTATTTCGTTATCGTAATGAGGACAATTTTATTTAATATCACTGGGAGTGTGGGACACCTACACTGTGTTTTGTTTTTGTCGGATTCAAAACTGTTAGAAAAATGTTAGAAACCAGTTTTTTTCTTGAAATTGCTATTTTAGAAAACATTTCATTCTAAATTTTTCATCTTTAAATATTTGTTTGGAAAAATATATCGCAACATGCTGATTTTGGTTTACCTTGCTGTAATAATTGTTTACTTGCTGTAGGAATTCTTTAATTTTGGCCTACCTTTTTTCTAACCATGAACCCTGCTGCAATCGGACCAAACTCTGCCAACAGCTTCACTATCCGATTCACGAACTTAATCCACCACCACCACCACCACCGCCAACATCCACTTACTCCTTCACTTCACCCCAATGCAAACAAACAACCACTGTAAAATCTGAGAACCCTATTGTGTGAAATAATCGGCCGCAAACAATAACGGACTTTATGAAGCTACAAAGCAACATATTTCAAACCTTGGGGTATTCATATCGCAGAAAAATCCAGAAGAGCGGAACACGTTGCAGGCAGACTCATCGCCTGCAGTGTCCCGGTCCTCCACGGTGTCTCCCCCCTCACCTTTCTGGCTCACTTCCGTAACCCACTGACTCACGCCAACCTGCCAATCACCCCGATGACAATGCATGCTGTCTTCCGCCCTGTTTTTGATTTATCTTCTAGTTGTGAAAAAGACTTTCTTGATTGTAATGGCTTCCATGCTGTGAACAAAAGTTTCAGATCCCCTGCCTGACCTCAGTTCCTTGAACCACCACCCTCCACAACCGACTCATTTGTAAAACTCTCCTGTCTGTTCCAGCCCCCACTGTCAACTTATCTACTGCCATCGCGCCTTTCATCTTCTTCCCCCTCAGATCCTTGTCAGACTCACCACTTCTCCATCAAACCTCTATTCCGTCTCCTTTCAAATATGCTTCACATCTGTCTGCACCAATGTAACAATATGTGTTGCCCAATGGAAATGCAGATTACATTTCCGATGTTATCATCTGAAAAAAAACCTAGATTTTAAACTTTTCTCACAAAACAATGGTTAAAACAAAACAAGGCCAGGGCCAATGATAAAACAGCTAACACCAACCTGGCAATAAAACTCATTCTCCTTTTCCTTCCCCCCGATTCTCCCGTGGAGTAGTGGCATCAATGCTTAATCGCTGTCGTTTTACTTACCAAGGAACAAACGCTGCATCCGCACTTTCTTTTCTTCTTCTGCCACAATGCCCTCCCTTCCTCACCGGAATCATTCGAAGTCTGTGAACCTCAAACCTCAATCTACCCCGGGCCATTCTCTGTCCACCATTCTGCTGCCTTTATTAACAAACCTTTACCGCCCACTACATCTAGCCCGAAAAACAATCTGACAATCTTCCCCCTTTTCAATCAGAATTCCCAATCTCTCCTTGACACCTACAAAGAAACTACAACAAGCCCTCTCTCCCAAGAAACTTATCATTCTTGAGCGACTTTAATCTTCCACTATTGACAACCATCTTCGCCTGGACGTCAAGGCGTCTTTTCTCTTTATTATTATATGTCTAACCCTAACCACCCACTCTCTGTCGTCCCAGCTGTAAATGAAGCTAACACACAAGATCGGGTCATATTTTAGATTGGCTCATACACTGAGTTTCACTAGATCTCATCAGGGTCTGTATCCGTCCCACTAATGAACTGCTTTCTGACCATATCTGCTGCCATTCTTTTCTTTCTCACAACTCAACATAGCAAGGAGGGCCTATTAAAAAGAAAAAGTAGCAATCAACCCCCCTTTCCGCAATCTCACTCCATAGATATCCAAACTTCTCTAACCCAAGCTGCTGAAACCGCCTATCACAAATCCCTGACCACACGGCCCCGTCTAAAAACACTACAACACTGTTCTTGGGCCAACTGCTCGTTGAGCATGCGCCTGAGGCGCCTCCCACCGACCACATCTTCTGATAGCCCCTGCGCCCCATGGAACACCAAAACACATGATACCCTGGTCGCTAAAAAAACGCAAACCGAACGCCCGACAACGCAGCGACAATGGCTGTAAAACCAAAAAATGAAAGAAAGAAGCAACATCCTTCGAAAAACAAATCAACAAAGTCAAAAACCTAATTCATTCAGCAAAGACAAAGTATAACTCTGCTACAAGTTCCTTGAATGCTAACGAGTGTCCATAGAAATCTCTCTTGTTCCCCTCACCATCAATTCTTCTGGGATCCACATACCGCAACGCAAGCCCACCTACCCACTGTTCACAATCCCTTCCGCCCGAACTTCCTGGGCATAATTTTCTTCATTTCTTCTCTGAAACAAAGTCCGCAACAATCATACCTCCAACCTTGGATCAGAACTTCTTTCCAACAAACCCGCACCAATTTACCACCTGGCTCCTGATCCCCCAAGTCACCAGGCCATTCCTCTCATTTTTTTCTTTCATCCAACAATGAGAATGAAATCCAAAAGGACAATTCCTGAAAAAAGAAATGACAATAAAATCATGGAACACGATCCATACAACCTTGCTTCTCTTCTCACTCAGTGCCTTCCACAGCTCATACACCACAATCACGCGAAAAATAGTAAACGCATTCTCTTACTCTCATCACACTCAGGAATTTTTTTTTCCATCAGATCTCAAACAAACTGCTATAAGATTACACTCTACTCAAAAAGCCCCGACCTCGAGACCCTAACATTCTAAGAATTTACAGGCTGTTTCCAAACCTACCTTTCATCTCTAAAGTCCTCTTAGACAAAAGTTGTTCTGAAAACCACTCCAATAGAGCCATCTTCATTCATTTTCCAAGCAATCTCCTTCCCCCCCCTTTTCAGTCTGCCTATCGTGCCACCCACAGCACCAGAGACACACCCCTAGTCCACAACTTCAACAAACACGCTTGCAAAGGTTACGCTTTTGCACGCTTTCCTTTAAGCTTCTTGACCTCAAGGAAAAAATATCCCTTCTCACACTCACTCGACTTGTCTGCAGCCTTGACACTACAATAAACCACCAATTCTCCAATCAATTCTTCGCTAACTATAACGTCCTCCAGAACACGTTGGGTATAAAGAACCACCAAAGCCCTCACCATGGTCAGTTCATACCTTACAGACTCGATTCCAACACAGTTACAGTAATAAGATTCAATCTAGCACCAGCCAAACTGGAATGTGGAGTCCCACCCATCCCACAGGGGTCCGTTCTCCGCTCGCTCGGCCCTTTGTTCTATTTTTTTTGATTTTTTATTTTTCACTCTACTCTATAAACAACTGCCCCACCCCCCACCTTCATACCACAATAATCCACCGGCATCAAACAGGCAACATTTTTAGGCAGACGACTCTCCAGATTCTTAAGCCGTGAAACTACCCGAAAACCTGCCTTTTTCCCCTCTTGACAAATAGTCCTGCTGTCCTTGCAATATCAAAACTGGATGATAAGACAAGTTTACTACAACAAATGCCGAAAAAACCGAAGCCTGCTTATAGCGACCAAACACAAACTCTCTTCCCATAACCAACAGCTTCAAATAGAAGTCGGCCAATAACGTCTGTCCCTCTATCCACTGTAGTGAAATATCTAGGGAGCTATCGATAACAACGCTCCTCCATGCAAAAAAAAATTCATTCCATCACCCAAACCTGCCAGTCGCGCTAACTATCAATTAACGATTACGGGCGCATAGTGCAGTTCGAAAGTATCCTGTTCCCACTGATGCAACATCCACAGTCCCATCTCTCATTTCTCCCTCCCTCCGTCTGGACTAGTTTGCAATTCCCTTCTGGCTGGTCTGCCAGCAGTCCATCTATCAATCCACCCCTTCAACGAATAACAAAACTCTGCCTCGACTAGTCCTCAGAAAGAAAAAAATCTGAGCACATTTACTTCCTCTCTTGCGATCTCCACTACTTGGCTGCCCAGCCTGTGCCACAGAGGATAACACTATAAAGATCTGTAACCCTCTGTTACAAAAAAAAGTCTCCACAAAACGGCACCTTCCTACCTCAGTGAATGTCGTCAATAATTGTACACTCCTCTCGTATCCCACCCGCTCTCTAGCGATACCATGTGCTTAAGAATACCTAATTCCTCAAACCAGTCACACACTGTGGCCGGCGCTCTTTTTCTCTGTTTCTGGTCCAGTGATCTGGAACGGACCTCCCTCTCTCCCTACTCCCTTCGTCAAAAGCCTACTTAATGATGCTTTTAAATAAAAATCCAGCTAAAGACCTAAAGACGCCTTTATGTTTTTTCAAACCCTACGAAACTCTCCTCTTGTTCATAATCCCGTCTACTGTCCTGCTTAGCCCTCAATAAACCAAACTCCCCCCCTTCCCCCACCATACTAACTCACGCCTCCCCCCCACACTCCCCCCCCGCCCAATAACCACTACAATAACCAACACCCCCCAACTCTCCCCCCCCCCCCCCCACCCCACCCCCCCCCCCCCCCGAATACCTCAATAACCAACAAACCACTCCCCCCCCCCCCACCCATTTAGCCCCCCCCCATTTAGCCGCCCGAGTGTTCAAACTTGTGTGTGTGTGGGTGTGTGTGTGTGGCGCGCGCGCGCGTGTGTGTTACGATTTTGTATTTTGTAAAAAACCGTTTAATTGGTGCTCGTGTTTGTGTTTTACATTGAATTGTAAAAATCCTATTAATCGTTCTGGCTGCATGCGGAAAGAATAGGATGAATGAGAGCGCTTTGATTTGGTTTTTGCAAGATTTAGCGCAGTATAAATTCCATGTATTAGTATTATTATTATTAGTCCTAAGTGCAGTGGGAGAACAAAGTTCTTTGCCCAAGGCCGACTAGCTAAAAATCTTGGTCGGTACCAGGCCTGACAAGTCCAACACCATCTGATAGTGGCGTCAACACTCCCCCCTTTTCAACACACATCACACAGATCATCTTTCCATGTTCATCAACAGCTGCCTACATAGTGCAAGACAGTTGATGGCTACGACATGGCAAAGCGAGTGGTCAGAGGACTACACCAAGCTTTTCCCCATAGCCACCGATAAAACCTCAGCAATCAACCCTCCCTTACAGCAGACGACCCGGGGGGGGGGGGGGGCATACCACCGTCTGTTAGGAGTCCAAACACCCAACCGCTCCAAGGTCTGTGCTCGAGAGGGGGAGATTACATTGATCACAAACCTCCTCTTTCCTCCAGACTAGGATTGGGGGCAACCCAGGAAAACCCTCTACAAATACAAGGACCCCCTTTCCACCCACAAGTGCTGGTGGGCATAGCAGCCATGGATTATACATACAACCGCAACCAGCCAACATAACCACGGCCCACACTCAAAAGACCAACATGGCCAGATGCAAAGGGCCCTGCCAACAAAAACCCCCTCCCCACATGGAAGTCAACTCCATAAAAGCCCCCGGGGGAAAGGCAGACGTTTTCCCCCACAAAAAAGGGCAAGTCTACTGCCTTTGGCCCGAGAGGCAAAAAGTTCACTCCCGGGGGCTTCGGAGGACTTTCCCCCTTACTAAAAGCCAGCCCAAACCCTCCTGGGGGGGGCCTCCCCCCCCACCACTCTTTCAAACCCCAAAAGCTGTGGGGGCCCGCTGAATACCCTCCAAACCCTTCACTGACCAACACGCCCATTCATCTATGAGAAAAAGGGAGGGGCCCAAGAATGAAAGTGTTGTGTGTTGTGGGTGTGTGTGTGTGTGTGACTAACAACGCCCTGAGTTTTTTGCGGTGTACTCTATGTTTTTATGCATGCGTGTGTTTAAGTGTTAAAATATGTATATGAAGGGTGCTTTTGTAAGTGGTATGTAATCGTGTGTGTGTTGTGTGGTGTGTGTGTGTGTGTGTGTTTTTGTGTTTTGTTGTGTGTTTGGTGGTGGTGTGTTGTGGTGGGTGTGTTGTGAGTTAACGCACGCGGGCGTAAAATTTGTGTGTGATGCATTTACCTTGCTGTTTTGGCGTTGGCAAGTGTTTTGTAATATTATATGTAAGGGTGTGGGTGTGTGTGATTTGTATGTGTTTTTTGTGGTGTTGTGTGTGTTGTGTGTGTTGTGTGTTTGTGTGTGGGGTGTGTGTTTTTGTGTGTGTGGTGGGTTTGTTAAACCCTTTAATTTTTTTTCGGGGTTGTTGGGGGTTGTTGTTGGGTTTTTTTGGGGTTTTTTTTGTTTTTTTTTTTTTTTGTTGGTTTGTGGTGGTGTGGTTTGGTGTGTGTTGTTGTGGGTGTGTGGTGTTGGTGTTTGTGTGTGTGTTGTGGTTTGGGGGTTTTTGTGTTTTTGTTTGTTTTTTTTATTTTAAAACCCCCCCCCCTT
>CM054137.1:83301567-83344344 GCA_028751875.1 Rapana venosa | reverse complement strand
CCAATCCCCAAGGTGCACCCTATATGCCGGGGAATAAAATTCATATGTACCCTTCTTTTTCATATCCCTCTTACTCAGAAATTACTACATAAATAATCCTGATAGTTACCCAATGACATATATTATCGTAATTTTTCGAGGCAACTCAAATTAGTTAGCATGATTTTCAATGCAAAAAAATTTTAAAAATTAAAAAAAAGACAAAAAATAATTTTCCCTATCCCATTTATTTGAGTACCCCCATCTCAATAACGTCAAACATAAGCCCGGGCCAAATTCATTTTTTTTTTTTTTTTAATGTTTGATCTCCAAATCATACACGATCGTTTTCATCACTTCAGTAAATCAAAAGTTTTTTTTGCCACTTTTTTCCACTGTGTAAAGTTATTGATCCTTCAACAATGTGTCAGCCTTTAAACAAGAACTGCCTAAGCATAATACAAAAAACACAAAAAACGAGTAAAAAGCGATGTTTTTGACACATTTTTGCAGCTAGCTGTTCCAAGCAACAGGAGAGTGAATCCACAAATTTTTTGGAGTTTTTTTCCCTTTAACTGTATAAAGGGAACGGGTTTGTTTACTTGGGTTCAACCCCCCGGGAAAATTTTTCCCCGGTTTAAAAGGCATATGGGGTGCACTTTTCCCCCCGGGAAAATTTCCGGGGCAAGGGTCTATGGTTAATTCCTTCAAGGCTTTGTTTTGTTCTGCAAGATATACCTATAAAATTCCATTTATTATTATTATTATATATTTTATGATCATGGTCTGTTAACCTTTGTTTCACTGATGCCTTTATGGTTGTAAAGGAACAAACATATCTTTTATTCTTTCAAAAAAGATTCTTTCTTTTGTTCAAAATCAGCCATTTTTAAACTTTGACTCATTTTTAGATATTCAAGATTCTTTTAGGCCATTCATGCCAAAAGAATGGGGAAAATTTTTTTTTTTTTTTTAAAACGCCGACACTAGTGCCCTTCAGACTCCCCCCAAAGTCAAAGTGGCTACCCAAATGGGGGGAAAAAAACAGGCTCATCGAAAAAATCTCACGATTGGCAAACCAAGCTCTATCAAGGGGAAAACAAAGAAAGGAGACGGAAAGAGAAGAAGTCAAACCAAACAAAACCTGTGTTAAAAAGACCAGTGACTTACTTCATGCCTTTTAACGGCATAATCCAGGGGGGGGATGGCCCCGCTAAGACATCGGCACACTCTCCTTTTCAATGAGGGAGTCAGGACTGCTCTTTTATGTCCAGATTCTTTAGCGAGAAAACCCAAAATTTAAAATGCTCGAGTAATGCATTTTCAAGACGAACTTTAACTGACAAAATGGAAAAGGGCTGAACAAAATACAAACCCAAAAAAATGTATTTATACACCAACACAACACAACACAAAACACCACACACACACACACACACACACACACACCAAACACACACCAAAACACTCACCATTGTTGCCATTATGTGCCTGTAGAACAGGACAAAAATGACAAAACTGCATACACCCAGGATTGGGTTAAAAAAATTTTTAAAAACACACAATGCTATTTTCCTTATCCTCAAAAAAAAGAATGAATAAATAAATTTAAAATAAAAAAACACACACACAAACTTTTTGATTGAACTGCTATGAAAAATTGGTAAAAAGATTTTCAAATCAAGACAAAGTACCTGTAGCCATGTTCATTTTTGGACACCCGACCCGAAGTTTGGAATGGGCTACCTTAAAGGAATTTCAAACAGTCCATACACAAAAACACTATTGGTGAACCTAGGAGCTGTACCAAAAGAATAACAAAAAAACATAAAGCAAATATAAAAACATTTTTTAAAAATTTTTTTTTTACATTGAATGCTCAACAATATTATAAACTGTCATATGAGTGAAAATGCATCGCCAGCCTTAAGCAATTTTACAAGTCAGGCCCGTGCATCTGACTTCAGGTGGGGGAAAAAATTATCTTTTTTAAATCTTTCTTAATTTTTTTTGTTGTTTGTTTTTTAAAAGGCAGGGGAAAGACCAAGATGCAAAAAAACTATAGACAAAAGGAGGTGACAGGAAGAAAAAGGAAAACAGCAGAAAAAAAAGAAGGGTTTAAAAAAAAGGGGAATTCTAGCCGAATTTCCAGAAGGTAAAGGAAAGGTGTCCCATAACCTTTAAATTTAAGGGCGTAGGGGACGAGGCACAGAACCCCCACTTCTCTAGGGGGCCCCAATTGAGGCGGCGCCCATCTCCTCCCCTCGCTGCTTTAAAATTCCCTGACCCAAAGGGGCAGGGACCTGGTGAATGGGGGAACGACTGGAAGGGGCCATTTTTGGGGGGGGGTTTTTTTCCCCCGGGGGTTTTTCCCCCCCCCCCCGGGGGGGGGGGGTTTTTTGGGGGGAATTTTGGGGGGGGGAAAAAAAAATTTTTTTCCCTTTTTTAAAAAAAAAAAAAAAAATTTTTTTTTTTTTTTTTTTTTAAAAAAAAAAATTTTTTTTGGGGGGTTTTTTTTTTTTTTTAAAAAAAAAAAAGGTTTTTTTTTTTTTTTTTTTTTTTTTTTTTGGGGGGGGGGGGGGGGGCCCCCCCCCTTTTTCCCCCCCCCCCCCTCCCCCCCCTTTTTTTTTTTTTTCCCCCTTTTTTTTTTCTTTTTTTTAAAAAAAAAAATTTTTTTTTTTGGAAATTTTTTAAAAAAGCCCCCTTTTTTTTTAAAAAATTGGGTTTTTTAAAAAAAAAAAAAAAAAAAAAAGGGGGGGGTTTTTTTTAAAAATTTTTTTAAAAATTTTTTTTTCCCCCCCCCCCCCCCCCCCCCTTTTTTTTTTGGGAAAAATTTTTTTTTTATTTTTTTTTTTTTTTTGGGTTTTTGGGGGAAAATTGTTTTTTTTTTTTTTGGGGGTTTTTTTGGGGAAAAAAATTTTTTCCCCGGGGAAAAAAAATTTTTTTTAAAAATTTTGGGAAAAATTTGTTTTTTAAAGGGGGGTTAAAGGGGGGTTTTTTTTTTTTTTTAAAATTTTTTTTAAAATTTTTTTGGGGGGAAATTTTGGAAAATTTTTTTTTTTTTTTTTTTTTTTTTTTTTTCCCCCCCCCCCCAAAGGGGTTTTTTTTTTAAAAAACCCTTTTCCCCCCCAAAAGGGCCCCCCCCCAAAAAAAAAGGGGGGAAAACTTTTTTTTTTGGGGGAAAAAAAAGGGTTTTGGGGGAAAAAAAAGGGGAAAACCCGGGGGGGGGGGGGGGGGGGGAAATTTAAAAAAAAAAAAAAATTTTTTTTTTGGGGCCCCTTTTGGGGGGTTTTTTTTCCCCCCCTTTTGGTGCCCCCTTTTCCCCTTTCCCAAAAAAGGGGGGGAACCAAAAAAAAGGGGGCCTTTTTTAAAAAACCCCTTTTTAAAAAAAAGTTTTTAAAAAGGGGGGGGGGGAAAAAAAAAAAAAAAAAAAATTTTGGGGGGGAAAAAAAAAGGGGGGGGGGGGGGGAAAAAAAAATGGGGGGGTTTTTTTTTTTGGGGGGGGGGGGGTTTTTTTGGGGGTTTTTTGGGTTTTTTTTAAAATTTTATTTTTTTTTTTTTAAAAAAAATTTTGGGTAAAAATTAAAAAAGGGGAAAAAAAAAAAAAAAAAGGGGGTTTAAAAAATTTTCCCCCAAAAAAAGGGGGTTTTTTTTGGGGGTTATTAAAAAAAAATTTTTTTTTTTTTTTGGGGGTTTTTTTTTCTTTTTAAAAAAAAAAAAAAAAAAAAAATTTTTTTTTTTTCCCCCCCCTTTTTTTTTTTTAAAAAATTTTGGGGGAAAACCCTTTAAACCCCCCTTTTTTTTTTTTTTGGGGTCAAGGCAAAAAAAATTTTTTTTCCCCCTTTTAAAAATTTTTTTTTTGGGGGGGAAAAAACCCCCTTAATTAAAAAAAAATTTTTGGGGTTTTTTCCCGGGGGGGTTTGGGGGAAATTTTTTGGGGGGGGGGGTTTTTTTTTTGGTTTTTTTAAAAAAAGGGGGTTTTTGGGAAAAAATTTTTTTTAAAAAAAAATTTTTTTTTAAAATTTTTTAAAGGTTTTTTTCCCCCCGGGGGGGGGGGGGTTTAAAAATTTTTAAAAAATTTTCCCCTTTTTTTTTCCCAAAAAAATTTTTTTGGGAAAAAAGGGGGGTTTTTTGGTTAAAAATTTTTTTTTGGGGCCCCCCCCCCGGTTTTTTTTTAAAAATTGGGGGAAAAAAGGGGAAATTGGGGGGGGTTTTTAAAAACCCAAAAATTTTTTTGGGGGGGGGTTTTTGGGAAATTTTTTTTGGAAAACCCCGGGGTTTTTCCCCCTTTGGGGGGGGGGGGGCCCCCCCCAAAAAAAACCCCCCCAAACCCCCCCCCCCAAACAAAAAAACCCCCAAAACAAAAACCACAAAAAAAAAAAAAAAAAAACCCCCCCCCCCAAAAAAAAAACCAAAAAAAAAACACACAAAAAAAAAACCCAAAAACCCCCCCAAAAAAACCCCCCCAAAAATTTTTAAAAAAACCCCCCCCCCAAAAAATTTTTTTTTTTTTTTGGGGGGTTTTTTTTTTTTTGGGGGGTTTTTTTTTTGGGGTTTTTTTTTTTTTTTTTTTTTTTTTTCCTTTTTTTTTTTTTTTTTTTTTTTGGGGGGGGGAAATTAAAAAAAAGGGTTCCCCCTTTTTTTTTTAAGTTTTTTTGGGGGGGGGGGGGGGGGGGGGGGGGGGGGGGGGGGGGGGGGGGGTTTTTGTTTTTTTTTGGTTCCCCGGGTTTTGGGAAAAAAAATTTTTTTTTTAAAAATTTTTTTTAAAAAAACCCCCCCGGGGGGAAAGGAAAAACCCCCCCTTTTGAAAAGAAAACAGGATTGAATCCCAAATTTTTGGAGTTTTTTTTTTTTTTTCCTTTTTTTCTTTTTTCTCTTAAAAAATTATGTGTTTCTTTTTTTTTTCTTTCATGTTTTCATTTTATTTTTGGGTTTATCTTTGCTCCCCTTTTTTTTGGCCAAATTTCTTTGCTTGTTTTCTTTTTTTCCTTCTTTTCCTTCTTTTCCTTCTTTTTTTCTTTTGTTCTTGCTTTTTTTTTTCTTTTTTTTTTTTTTTTTTTTTGGCGGGCCTCATTTCTGACGACCCCCGCCCCTACTTTTTCCCATGCCGCTCTTTCCCAATTCCCCCGCCAAAACCCACACCCAAAATTTGTTATGTCTCATCCTCAAGGGTTTTTCGGGAAATTTTTTCCCCAACAAGGGGGGCCCATATACTTTTTCAGGCCGCGGGTGGGGCCCCCAAGCCAGGGGGCCCCTGCACTGTGCTGGGCCCTTTTTGGTGGTGTTCAGTGGTGCCTTTTCTGAGCAAACATACGAAAGGGACACCCCCTTTACTAACCCCCCTACTAAGGGAAAAAAGTTTAGTTTCAGTCGCGGGGGCCCGATGAGTGATTTCCCCACCCCGGGTGGAAACCACCAAAAACGTCCCCCCAAACGACCCTTTCCCCCCCCCCGCGAACCCCCAAAACCCCCAAAAGGGCTTTGACCAAAACTCATCCCCAGGACAGAAGTGTATGAGAAAACGAATCTGAGGTAAACCATGAGCCAGGGGAAAACCGGGACCCCCGGAATCAGAGGAAATTTTTTTTTTTAATGCATAAAGATCAATGAAAAATAAAGGATGAGGAAATGATGTGCTGTGGAATTGCATATGCTTTGAGACTATTTTGACAGGGTTGTACTCTACGCTTACTTTTCATAATATACCCCGGCGTAAACCGAGCCGAGAGATCCAACACCTGCAGTGTTGGTCAGGTAATTTGGGCAACACTCTCAAATTCGAATCCGTTAAGTGGATAAAGCTCGACTGTGTGGTCCAGTCTTCCCATGAGCCCCAGCACACTCACTCTGGGTAGGAGCGGCCCGGATCCGAAAAAACCCCTTTAGGAAAATTTTTGGGGAAATCGAACCCGCGACCTTCCAGTCCTTTAACCCCAAGGCCCCAAACCCACTGGCCATGGCGGCGGTTTTTAATTTTGGAGTTTTTTCCCTTTAACTTTTAGTAAAGGGAAAGGGGGGCTTGTTTACTTGGGGTTCGACCCCCCAAAAATTTTTCCGAGTTATGGCTTTAGGGTTTCACGTTTACCCCCGGGAAATTTTTTTCCAGGAAAGGGGCAGTCTAGGGGTTTAAATTCCTTCAAGTGTTTTGATTTGTCTTACAAGATATAGGCTATAAAAATTTCCCATTTATGATAATGGTCTTTTAAACCCTTTGTTTCACTGAGGGCCCTCTATGTGTTTTTAAAGTAAACAAATCAAAATCTTGTCATTTTTTAAAAACAATGATTTTTTAATTTTGTTCAGTAATCAGCCATTTTTAAAACTTTGACTCAGTTTAGAGTTCTAAAGAGTTCAGTTTAGGAAAATTCATGCCAGTAAGAATGGCGGGCCCAATTTTTTAAATTTTTAAAACGATGCACATGTGCCATGTTTAGACATCTTTCCCCAAAGTCAGAGAGTGGCTAAAACAAAATTCACTTGAAAAAAATTCTCACGATTGGCAAAAACACCAGAGTTGGGCCAAGAGGAAAAACAAAAAAGTTTGGGAAAAAAGGGGGGGGTGAAAAAGTCAAACCAAGACAAGAGCCTGTGTTCTGACAGGCAGTAAATTTAATTTCTTTCCCCTTTAAGTGCATTTAATCCGGGGGACACGGCTTCGCTAAGGACATCGGCAAAAATTACCTTTTTCAAGGGGGGCAGTCAGGGACTCGCTCTTTCATGCCCAGATTCTTCGCGAAAAAACCAAAAATTTCAACATGCTCTGGTAATGAATTTCAAAAACACAAAATTTAACTGACAACAGGGAAAAAGTAAGGTGGGGGAATAAACTTTAAAACCAAAAAATGTATTTTATCACACAATACAAATACACATGCAAACCCCAACCAACACACAACCCCACACACTCACACATTGTTTTGCCATTATGTGCCTGTGAAAAAGGGAATGAAAAAATTGGGACAAAAATGCATACACACCAGGACTGGTTTGTAAAAAAAAAAAAAAAATTTTTTTTTAAAAAAAGCACACGAGTGTTAGTCCTTACCCTTTAAAAATAAATGAATAAATAATAAATAAAATAAAACACCCCAACACACACAATGAATTTTTACGATGTAAACTGCTAGGGAAAGATTAGGTACAAAAATTTTTTTCCCAAAATTTAAAAGGAAAAGCACATGTATGTAATGGTCATGTCTTGAACACCATCCCCAAAACTTGGAAGTGGTACCTTAAGGGGAATGTGCAAACAGTCACATACACAAAATCATATTGGTAAACCCCAAGGGCTGTATCCAAAGAATAAAAAAAAAACAAAATAACGCAACAAAAAAAAAACAGGGTTTTTAAAAATTATTATTCTTTATGTTGAATGCTCGGGGGGGGACAATATTATTATCTTTTCTAGGGGGAAAAAAGCATCGCCGGGCCATTAAGCAATTGAAAAAGTGGGCCCAGTCCCATTGATTTAGTGTGGGAAAAAAACTTTAACCTTTAAGTTTTTTTTAATTTTTTTTTGTTTTTTTTTTTAAAGGGCAGGAGAATGGACCAGGATGGCAAAATTTTTCTATAGAAAAAAAGGGGTGACGGGAAAAAAAGGGAAAAGGGAAAAAACAAAAGAAGGTTAAAAAAAAAAGGGAATTTCTACCCACAGAATTTCCAGAAGGTAAAGGAAAAGGTGTCCCAAAACCCTTTATTTTAAAGGTCTTTGGGGGCGGGGCATCAAAAGACTTAATTTTCTCTAGGGCCAGCTTTATTGGGGGCAGGCCCATTTCCTCTCCCTCGTTTGTTTTCCCTTTCCCCTGACCCAAAAGGGGGCAGGACACGGGGGTGAACGGGGGGAAAACTGTACTAAAACCCAAAGGGGAAAAAAAAACGGTAAACCAAAACCAATTAGTAACCCGCTCAAAAAATGTTTAAACTTGGCTGGGGGAAAAGCAAAGTCCCTTCTGCCCACTGAGTTTTCCCCGTCCCCATTTCCAGAAGAGAGGGTGCTTTTTCTACTGAAAAGCCCCTGGCATCCCCAGGGGGGGAAAGTTTTAATCTGGTTACTGTTTTGGCACAGAGTATATTAAAAGCTCACCTCCTCCCCGTGGAGGGGTTTTTTGGGGAAAGTGTCTGTGCGTGACCCCACGATGCATTTTGCGCTGTTCTGTCCGCTTCGTCTGCAGGTTGTTTTCGCCCTGCACACAAAAGACACGGCATTCTTACAGCAGGAGTTTTTTCCCTTCTTAAACAGATATGTGGTAGTGGGGTGGGTGAAAAGATGGGAAGTGTACTAAAACACCATTTTTAACCCAACAACCCCATTTTCTCGGGCCGGGAATTTGGGCTCTTTTTGGGGAAGGGGAGAGCTTGGGTCCCCAAAAGAGCAGAAACCCCCCATCATTTTTATTTTTTCATGTCTTTTTCTTTTCTGCCATGTACCCTTTTCAGATGCCCCTATAAACAGGGGGCCCCCGGGGGCCCGAAGGGCACGGGGAACATTTTTGGCAAAACTTTAAAACCCTTTGTTCCGTTTTTTAAAAGATTAGGCCATTGTGTGCCGGGGGGCCCAAGGGAGGGAAAAAATTTACAAATTGGGCTTTACCCCGGGGGATGGAGGGTTAAAAAAAAATTCCCTGAGTGCTTTTTCCCATTATCCTCGTTTAAAAAAAAATTTTTTAATTTTAAAAAAATAAAAAATTATGTCATCTGAGCGTTTAAATTTTTTTTTTCCCTTTACAAGTTTAAACCCGTATAAAAATTCCCATACATTATTTTTATTATTTTTATTTGTTTCCCTATAAAGAATGGCTTTTTTCTACAAAATTGTGTCAGGGGAAAAACTCTTGGCCATTGGTTTTTTTCATGCTCCAAATTTGTGTTCCCAATGGCATTAAACCCAACCCCACATTTCACACCCAGCCTTTTCGTTTTTTGGCCCAGTTTGTGATATTTTGGGGGCCACTGACCCAGGGGGAAAAGGGGGAAAACCCAAAGTGGTTAAAAACATTGCGTTGCAATCTGAGGGACCCGGGTTCGTTTCCCCGTTAAAAAGGGGAAATTTTTTCCTCTGGTTTTAAAACACCCAGTGCAGCTCCACTCTCCCCAAAGCCCTTTCAGATGAGACTTTTTAAAAAAAGGCCCCGTTTTGGAAACGAAAGAAAGAACATCGGGGGCGCACATGTTAAATCTGTTGTTTTCTTTAAAAGTGGGCCATTGTGTGCCGGGGGGAACGATGACAGAATTTAAAAATTCTGCATACCACGGGGGAGGGTTTTAAAAAAAGCACATAATTTTGGCTTGATCCATTATCCTCGATAAAAAAAGAAAAAATTTTAAATAGATAAAAAAAAATCCCCCGGGGAACAAAACAGTAAAAAAATGTATAATTTATAGGGTTTGTAGAGTTTTTAAACCGATGGGTTTTCAAGGTCTAATTACAAACATAGCATTTAGAGTGAAAAACGGTCTTTTTTTTCCCTTTCCCCTGTGCTCCCTTTCGCATAAAGAAAAGTTTTCTTAAAAGGGACCTGTTTGAAAAGGTTTACATAACTCACAAGGGAATCTCTTATAATTATTATGCTTGATTTTGCAGAATTTGGGTTTTGCAGGTGCCTGTTTCCCTCAAGTCTTTGTTTTTAAAGGGGCCTGGGTTTTAAAATTAATATATTTTTTTAAAATGGAAGAAAACGAAATTTTAAACGCTGCCTAAAAATATAGTTTCAAATCTTACTGGATCTCTACTACGACTCATTTTTTTCACTTCATCAATGATTGCTCCCCAATAAAACTCTTTTGAAAAAATTTGAAACTAAAAGTAAAAAACCGACTCAATACCATATCTTTTTTAGGGAACATTTTTTTGGGATTTTTTCTGTTTCAAAATTAAAACCCCCTTACTTTTTCAATAATTCCAAGGTCCCCCTTTTTCTTTTGATTTTCCCCTGACGTACCAGCAGTCGATTAAAACACCGGGGACAGGCCGCTAGGATACAAAACCCAATTGATGTAAAGAAGACCCCAATTTGTAACACATTTAGGGTTGCCCTCTGAGAATAAAAGGTCGTAAAAAAATACTTTTTTAATTTAAAATAATTTACCCAAAGGCGAGGCATGTGGTTTTATTAGCTTTTATCAAAAAAATTTAAGGTCTTATAAAATTTTATCTTTTTGCAGCACTTTTGCCCGTACAGACATGGGAAACTTGTTGCTTCCTAGTACACATTGACACACAAAAAAAAACAATTAGAAAGCGATTTAATTACCCAAACCGTTAAAAAGATGGGGGGGGTTGTTCAGTCGCGACCCAAAAAGGGGACTTTAATTATGAAATCGGAAAAAAAAATTCCTGGTCTTAAAGAAAAAATCGCTATGGACTCTCCACAGTGGAAAAAAAAAAAGGAAATAGTGTGGTGGGTGGGGGTTTTTTAAAAGTTTCGTTTTTTTGAGTGACCCTTTCGTCTCCCTTGTGCGGCATTTAGTGCTTTTCTTTTTCAGCTAGATCTTAGTTTTGTGTGTTATTCCCTAGCATATTTGTATTTTTGCTGTATTCACACACTCACACACACACACCCCACAACACACACACAAAACACGACGTGTGGGCCTACACACACACACACACACCACACACAAACATGACCCTGTAGTCAACGCAAAAAACCACACACATGATATGTAGATACACCACCACAGTGACACACACCACACAGTGACAAAACCACGGGACACTGTCACACAAACAGTCTCACACCACACACCCCCAACCCACCACTTGCACACAATCGCAGGGAGAGTCTCCCACCCCACAAAACACCACACACACACACAAACAAAACAAAAACACACTTTGCATAGATTAAATCTCTGCACTGTTCGGGACACACATATTTATGTACAGTTAACACACCGTGCACACAAACACACAAACCACACACACACACAAAACGTATGATTTTCCCCCCTTTAAAACCCCATAAACTTAAAAGGTCTTAATCACTGAGCACTGTGCTCCTCTCTAGGTAGTGTGTTTGGGGAAAGGGTTGGTCAGGCCTGTGGGTCCATCCTCCCCAAAGTAGCACTAGAAGGTGCATACTGAAATTTTTTGGCATCCATGCCCCACCCAAGTTTACCCTATTTTTCCCCGTTTTACACAGAATGGGGTGAAGGGATGCAAGATGTAAAAAACTTTCAGTACTTTTTCCCAAATTTCCCTGTAGGGGATTTGAAGTACGACCTAAAAGTACAAGTATAATACACTTTAATTAAAAAGGGTAGAAAATTACACTGTCCATCTGTTTGAAAATGAAAAGAAAAGAAAAAATAAAAAAAAATGATATTCTATGTGGGGTGTGTGCGCCCCCGCGCGCATGCACACACACATATGTGTGTGTGTGCCCCCTTTGCGTATGCGTTTTTACATATCGTCATGATTTTGTTACAAAAGGGATCGTGTAGCACACAAACCACACACACACACATGATCATGTAGTTACAAATAAACACATGTTCATTTTAGCCTCCCCAACACAATAAACACACTTTTACCCACAAAACAATGTACACACACACACACCACTGTACACACACACACACACACACACACCACTGTACAAACAAAACCCACACCACAGGGTCACCCCACTCACAATCACCCCACACACAGCCCACACATACATCCACGATCATTCTTCATTTGAATGGATCTCACTGTCAAATGATAAGGAAAGGGGATAGGGTGTCTTGTAGTTTCCATCTTTTTTGGAAAAGGGTTTTATTACCGGCCCAAATGACTTTCATTTTCCCTTTTTCCTCTCTCACTCAAAGTCAGAAAAGGTAAATCTGCCTGAGATGTTCATAATTTTAAAAGACTTCAGATTGATCATAAGGGTTAAAAATGTTGGGGAAACTGTTACAGTTACAGTATGATTTTGACTGAACGTGATCAGGAAAAAATTGTATTATTGTAAATTTGGGTTCCTGAAATTTTCCTGTGCAAAGGAAAATAAATAATACATTTTTTTGGGCCAATAAAAAAAATTCATTTTTACGGGCCCTAGTGATTTACTTTTCGGGGAAGAAGAACTTGTGTTTTTTTATTTGTTGATCATGCCGAAGTTGGATCACGGGGCCCTGACTTTTTATGTGTTTAATGGGCGAAACAATCCCTTTTTTGCTCATATCCATGGCACAAAACCAGTATTTGCTGTTTCGGGATCAGGGGAAACGATAAAGAAAAATGGTGATGACTTTGTGATTCTCTCTGGAATTTTACAGGGTTTGGGGATCCAGTGTCAATATTTACTTTTGATGTAAAGGGGTTTTCCCCCAATTTTTTGGGGTCACGGGTTTAAGTTTGGCCCAATTTTGTGAAATGAAAAAAGGGCACCCCATGAAATTGAAATGCTCTTTTTCTTTTCCTTTCCCTATCTTGTAGTAAAACTATGAAAATTTAAAAAAACAAAAAAAGGGAGAATTTGCAAATTTAAAACAAAAAAAAGGGGAAAAGGGAAAACCCCATGAGTGAAAAGCCTCATGAACTAAAATGATATATGGTTTGAATGATGAAAAAAAAAAGGAAAAAAGAAAAACTCATTGTGATTTTGTCTTACAATGGATTTCCTTTTGTTCATTAAATAAAAAAATCAGAAATAAAATTTAAAATTTTTCTTTGAATCAGTCTTTGTGAAATAAAGAATTTTTAAAAAAACCCAACAAATCTTTGCTATTGTACCTTCAAAAATTCATTTTTTTAAAGTTTTTTTTTGTGTTTTTGGGGGGGGGGGGGGGGGGGAGGTATATGTAATTTATATTTACTGGGTTTTTTTTTTATTCTGTAGAATTGACAAAACAGGAGATGTTTTTTTCCATGTTTTAAACGGATGTGGTTTCCCACCGGGCCCACGGGTTTTGCGACAGCCAAAGGAGCGGTAAAGGGGTGAAGGGACGCGCGAAATCCCCAACATTCTCCCCTTTTCGGGAGCTGTGGAGGTCGTGGCCTCCCTCAGTCAGTCTGGGGTGTTTGTGTGTGTGGGTTTTGTGTGTGGGGGTGTGTGTGTGTGTGTGGGGGTGTGGGGTTTTGGGGGTGTGTGGTGTGTGTGTGTGCATTCATCCTCCTCACGCAGCACTGTAACATGCACTTTACACATGCAATGTGCAGGCCCACAGGCACTTGCATGCTTTGAAAGCACTCTTTTCTCGCTCAGCTGTCTTTTCCTCTGTCTTTTTTCTACCTCTCCCATCTCTCTCCTCCATACCCCAACAACACACCCCAACACACACACACACAGGGCAGGGCACTTCTCTTCTCTCTGTCTGTCTGTTCTCTGTCCCCCTCTCTCCCTCTTTGAGTCTCTCTCTTTCTCTCTACACACACGCCGCACACATACGCATTCTGCAAAAAGCATGCATGCTGCGCACATCACACACCCCCACAGTTTAAACCGATTGTGAACCTATCAAAAACGAATCGAAAATTTTAAAATTTACTTTACACTCATTTTTTTTTTAAATTTAAAAATGAATGATATCCAAAACCTATAGGAGTAGAAAGGGGTACTTCAAAATAGCCTAAAAATCTTTTAACCCTCTTAGCCCCAAAAACCGGGATTACCCCGGGTTTTACAAAACATTTAGGTTTCTGTCCCCTCCAGACACAAAAAAATAGTAAAAGTTATAGTAGTTGTTTAAAAAGGGCTACCTCCCGAGTTTCGTTCTTGTAAACATTCAAACACCGTCAAAGTGAATTACAGTTTAATAAAACCCCAAATTTTGGGCCCAAAATTTTAATGAAAGAATGAAAAATCTCAGGGCAATTCGTGCCCGGAACCCGGGAATGAAAGGGAAGGGTTAAACGTAAAATATGCAGGGATACTCCAAAAAAAATTTAATTTTTTTTAAGGGGTAATAAATTTTTATTAAAATTTCTTCTTGTTTCCCCCTTTAAAAAGGAATATTCTGTATGCCATTTTTTTTTTTTTTTTTACAACATTTGTTTTTTGGTTTATTTTTTTTTTGGTGGGTTTTTTTTTGGTTTTTTTTTGGGTTTTCCTCAGCTAGAGCTCTGAATTTCCCCAAGGGGTGAAAATTTTTTTCTTTATAAAAACAATTTTTTTCACACCATTAAGGTACCCGCTTTCCCAAACTTGGGGTGTTTCTGGTTTTGAAAATGATTCTGTATCAGCAAAAACAATATGTTGCAAAAAGTTTTTTTGGGGGGGATGGGGAGGGGGGGTCTTGTTTCTCAGTAGAGCTCCAAAGTTCATCAAAGATGAGTTTTTTACGTAGGCAACTTTTTTCTGCCCCCCCTTTAAAGGGTTTAGCCACTTTGACTTCGGGAGGGAAAACGCTTCTTTTTAAACATCATTTTTTAAAAAGAGTTGTTCGTGTTGCATCTCATACTTCAGGGAAACTCATGTATGAAATTTTTCATTTTCCCCCTGTTGTTGATGTTTTCGGGACAGAGAAAGTGATCTATTTTGCAACAGAGCCAGTGGTCCCTTTGGGGGAAAAACTACCTGAAAAAACAAAAAGGGGACAGCCACAACGAAACCCGCTTTTTCCCGGGGGTCTTCATCGATTTTGGTAAGATACCCTTTTTAAAATGTGTGTGTGTGTGTGTGTGGTGTTTGTGTCACTGTGTGTGTGTGTGTCACTGTGTGTGTGTCACTGTGGTGGGGTCACTGGGTGGGGTCACTGTGTGTGTGTATAAATGGGGGTGGGGGTCTCTGGGTGTGAAAACCCCCCAAATTCATGGGGTCTTCATCAGATTTTGGTAAATAAAATGTTAAAAATCATGAGGGGTGTGTTTTGTGTGTGTGTGTGTGTGGGGTGTGGGGTGTGGGGTTTTTGGGGTGTGTGTGTGTGTATGTGCATGTGAGTGTGTGTGATTTTGAGAGATAAAGTCAAGTAAAGGTCAATTTTTTAATTTCAGAGGGAAATTGAAAAAAGGCAATGCATTTGCTTTTTTTCATAAAACCCAAATCTTTAAGAGAGAGAGGGAGAGAGAGAGGGGTGTGGGGTTTTGGTGTGTGTGTGTGTGGTGTGTGTGTGTGTGTGTGTGGGTGTGTGTTGTATGTGAAAAAGAGAGAAAAAAGAGATTTAAAAACACTAAACTTAAAAGATTTTTTTCTAAAGGGGCCCATTGGTCATTCATAAAGGGGGGTTGTGATCAACTCAGTAAATAAAATGATGGGAATACATGATAAACCCACAGTTTAACAAACAAATGAAATCAAATCCTTTGGGGGGGGGTTTCGCACCTTATGCCCTCTAAAAAGGGGATCCAGAAAATGTGTGTTTTTGTTGTGTATGTGTGTGTGTGAGACTTTTGTGTGTGTGTGTGTGTGATGGCACGTTTGCCCTGTGATATTAAAAATTAAAGGATGTAGCGCTGTTGCCCATTCCCTTATTGTTTATTATCTTGATTTCCATAACCCAATGATTTTTGAAAGGACAAAAACATTGTGTATGCATGTGTGTGCATGTGTGTTGTTGGTGCAGGGTGTGTGTTTGCAAGTGTTGGGTTTTCCCATTTCAGGTCTTTTCCCCAATTTAAAGGGTGATATTGACCAAAAAGGCCAGAGGTAAAGGAGGGGGGGGGAGGATATCGGGGAAATTGGAAAGGGGGGTTTAATTTTACTAAATCTACAAAAAAAAAAGTAAAAAAAATGTACTTGTCTAAAGAAAACTCTTAATTACAAAACCCCTTTTAAAACCCCAATTTCTAACAGAATCTAACCTTTAAAAAAAAAAACAATATTTAACTAAAACCAACAAGAGAAAATTTTAGTCCCGAAGGATAATGTCTTTAGAGCCCAAATAATTGTCAAAACAATGGGGCCACATTTGGGGAATGGCAATAATGTTTTGAAAAAAAATATATTCTTTTTAAAAGATCACAAATATAAACCGTGATGATGATAAAGTAAGAACAGGTATGCAGTTTTTTAAACATGCTGCACATAAAGATATGATCAGCAGTTACTTTTGCCACTTTATGCAAGGGGACTGCCCAACTTTTTTTGTCTTAAAACAGTTCAGTTTCCATCAGCACCCTAGAGGAAAATTTTGGGTTTTATATGAAAAATCTGTTTTTTGTTTTTTAAATTTAAGGGGACAAAAATTTTATCATTTTTTCAAATACATCTCGAAAAACCAGGTTTCTCTTCCTCACACTGGAATAATTTTTGCTGCGTTTTTTAAACGGGGTTGATAACATTCGTGGGTGAAGAGGGAGCTTTAAAATTCCCAAACATCTTTTTAATCTGTGTGCAAAAAATGTGTTTGTGTGTCTGTGTCTGTGTGAGTGTACTATATGTTTTGTATCTGTTAGCCCCATCTCTGTGTGTATGTGTTTTTGTGTGTGAATTTTGCTTGTGAATATGTGTTTTTGTGCGGGTGGGTTGTTTGTGAATGTGTTTGTGTACTGTAAATACCTGGTTTTTAACCCTTCCAACTTTTCTAGATGACCCCACATTTTTTGTTTTTGTTGTTGTGTTATGTGTTTTCAAAAAGGGGGTTTTGTCGTTTCTGGTGAAGGGACTGAAAACCCTGATCCACAAAAGTGTGCATGGCGTCGTTTATTCGTGGACCCGGGGGGGGGGGAGTGGAAGATTGGGGGGGGTGGTTTACATGTCCCCGGCACGGGGCGAAGACAGTTTACCCCTGTCAAGTTTTTAAACCCGTTTGAAAAAAGAAACAAACCCCCCCGGAAAAAAGCGGCCGGTCCCCGCGGTTTTTGGAAAAACAAATGGTGGTTGCCGAAAAAAAAAAATTTTTTGGGAAAAAAAAATGTTTTTTTCTGCTGACTTTCTTTTAAAAGAGCTTTTTTTTTGGAAGACCAGGGACTTCCAGAAAAAGTCTCCATGGCATCTTTTTGTTTGTTTGGGGTTTTTTTGTCATTCCGGGCTTGAGTTTGGGGGTTTGAACAGTGGCGAGGATTTTTTTGTATGCAATTGTGTTTTGGTGAGGGGTTCACCAGTGGTGAGATTTTTTTCTTATGCAAATTCATTTCCCCCCCCTTTTTTCCCCAACCCCCCCTTTCCCCAAATTCCAAACCCCCCCCCCCCCCCCACCCCCCATTAAGGTAGCCACATTCCCCCTTTGGGGTTGTTTGCAGGGTATCTCTTTTTTTGGAAACCCCACAAAACCCGCTGAAATGAATTACAGGATTTTAAAAACCCCTGCATATTTAAATTCTTCCCCATTGGGGTGTTACACTTGAAGGGGTTTAAAGGGCCCGGGAGGTTTTCACTTGAAGTTGAATTGGAAATAGTAAAAAAAGGGCCCCCCCCTTTAATTCACCAGATACCACGGAGATTTAAACCCTAATGACTTCATGGCCCAGGGGAAATTGATATTTTTTTCCTGGTTTTTGCGTCATCTTTTTTGTGTTTGTGTCTTTGATTTGCATGTGTCCCATTGTTGATGTGTGTGGGACTGTGTTATGATTCCCTTTTCTTTTTCTTTTTTATTTTTTTTATATCGAGGATAAGGGAAAAAACCATTATGTGCTTTTTTTACACCCGGGTCCAGGGTTGAATGGGGTTTTTGAAAAAATTCTGTCATCTTTTCCCTCCCCAGCACAAAAGGGGCCTACTTTTCTAAAACCCGGAACAGGTTTTTAACGGGGTGCGCAAGAGTTTGCGTGCGTTCGCACACGGGGCCTCGGTTTTATAGTTCATCCAAAGGATTTTTGGGGGAGGTGGAGTCTGCAGGGATAAAAACCCCTCCGGGGAAAAATTTTCCCCCCTTAAAAGGAAAATCAAAACGGGTCATCAGATTGCGAGCGCAATGTTCTAACCACAAGGCTACCCCGCCCTTTTCTTTGAGATGATAAAGTGTTTAAACGGGAAATTGCACTGATTTTTTCGTGTGTAAATTTTTGTGATGGTGTGGTTGTGTGTGTCTTTGTTTGTGATGGCGGGGGTTGTGTGTGTCTTTTTGTGATGGTGGGGTTGGTGTGTAAATGTTTGTGATGGTGTGGTTGTGTGTGTGTCAGGGCGGTGAATGGGGGGCCCGGGGGCCCCTGATCTGGGGGGTGTTAAACGGCGTCTCCCCAGAACTGCCGCCTCAAGACCCGGGGGCAAGGTGTGATGTTTGCTGCCCCCGAAAACCTGTCTGCAGACTTTCCTTTCTTCTTCTTCTTTTTTTTGAAAGCCCATTTAAAAAAAACATTTTTTTTTTATTTTTGTGTATGAACAAGAACAACAAAATTTTAAATTTTTAAAAATATGTACCGGGTTTGAAAGGGGAAAAAAGAAAAAATTAGCTTAAATTGTTTAAAAAAGGGACAGTGAGAAAGGGTTTTTTTTATGGTGTGCCTTAAAAATTTACTGAATTTATTTCACTTTTTCCTCCCAATCTTCAGCTGTGGGTGTAAGTTTTCCCCCCTTTCCCTTTCCCCCTTCCCCTTACTTCCAGCTCTCCCAAAAACCCCATTTTTTTTCTCTTTAGCTGTTTGCTCCCAGTGGTTTGGCACACGTGCAGGGAAAAAGGGAGAAAAAACGAATCAAGCTTGTTGTTTTGAATAAAAGTTTCTTTTGTGGTGTTGGCAAACTTTTATGGCAATGCCCACTTTCCCTTTTTGAAAGAAAGGTAAATAAAACTCTGGGTTTTTACCCTGATTTTAAATTTAAAAGACGGGAAGAAATCCCCCTTTTGGGTTTTTATATGGAGACTGTGGGGAAAAATTAAAGTTTGGGGGGGATTTTTTTTTTTTTTTGCCGGGGAGTACTTACTGGGGACAAGGCTTTTGCGTTTGTATTTTTTTTCATTTGTTTTTTTTTTCTTCATTTTTAATTTGTTCCCCCCCTTTCCTCAGCTAGGCTTTGATTTTTAAATTGTGGTGACATTGTGGCATGTACAACTCTTTTTGCCCACATTTTGGGTTTCCAGTTTATTGTCTCACCCAAACAACTTTCAGCAGAGTGGAGTCAGCACTGATGTTTTAACTCCAGGGTGAAATACCCCCTTGGGAAACAGTTTTGGTTTTGGTGGTCCCAAAGATCCTGGGTCATAAAATCGGGGAGTGTGATGCTCTGACCACTTTTACTATCCTCCCCCCCCAACCCCCTTTATTTTATAAGGTTCAGCGAAGCCCAAAGCTGGAGCATCTTTCAGGGGGTCCCCTCTCTACGATGACCCCCTTTCCTCCCCCCTGAACCCGTCCCTGATTCCAGATTCCAAAAACCCGGGTTTCCCAAAAACTACTGTGGGGGTGAGCCCCAACCCCAAAGTCCCCCCAAACCCCGGGTCCTTCCTGGAGGGGGCCGCAAGAAGGGCGGTTTCCCCTCAAAAACCCCTTTTCGTCACTCCATGCTTTTCCCTGGGGAAAAATCCAGGTAAACCCCTGTCACTGTCGGGGAAAAAAAAAAGAGATTTGAGCTTTTAAGCTAGGAGGTGGGGGGAGGGGGGGGGGACTTTTCAGCAGAAAAAAAGAAATTTCCCAAGTTGTTTTTCATTTGGGGGTAGTAGGTAGGTGTGTAGTCCCCGGGTCTTCCCTGTGCTGGTAACTCTTGCGGGGGGTCTGCCGGGTGCGGGCCTCAGCGGGAAAGTTCTGACTTCAGGGCAGCTCAGTAAAATGTTTAAAAGAAATTTGTTTAAAATTTGTTTTAAAAAAAAGGCAAGGTAATGGGTTGGGTGGGAAAAAAAATAAGCTTGAGAAAGTGAGGGGGGAGAGGGTCAGAAAAGAGAGGGGAAGGAGAAGAAAAAAAGGGAAACGTTATAGAAAGGGGGGGAATTTCCCGGACGGGGAATTTTCCAGAAAGTGGGGATGGTTTTTTACTGAAAAGGCCCCCCGAAAGGGGGAATTAGGGCATTTTCTTAAGCAATATATTTATGTAGCTTTTTTGGTGTCATTGGTGCAAAACATTTGTGATATCTATACCAACAGAAGCATAAAACCAGATTGACGTTTGTCTACTCGGGAATTAGTTTTCATGTACTTTTTTCATTTTTAATTTGTAGTTGTGATGTTTTGGGGGGGAAAAACCCTGTTATGCCCCGCTGGGATGTGTCTATTGTTGTTTTTCTTTCTTTTTTCAAAATAAAGGGCCCAGGTCAGAAAAGAACAAGTTCTTCCCCCGGGTCTCACCACCCTCTCTGGACCCCTTTCCCCTCCTCGATGTGTCGCAACAAGATCCGGCCCGCTGCTCAACCCCTTTTCGAGTATGGAAAACGCGGATCCTCCTTCCGGGGCCCCCATTTTTAAAGGGTTGGCTGGGGGGGGGCTAAACGGTCGGACAGGGTAATCTGTGTAATTTTAGTGCTTTGTTATATGATTTAATTTTGATATCGCTGTGCATTGAGAATGTTTTGATTATGTCTGTTTTACAAAAATTTCTTTTGGGGAAAAATAAATGGTGTTTTTGTGAAAATTCCGGGATTTTTCCGAAAGGTTTTTTCTTAAGCGGGGGGTTAGAAATTGGGTGGGTTGGAGGTTTTTAAAAAATGTCCCCATAGTGTACCAAAGTTGGCACATTGTCCTTTTTAAAAAAAATTTTTTTTAAAATTTTTTTTAATGGAGGTTTTGGTATGCCCAAACCACGTGTTATATAGCGGTAGGTGACACAGCTCTCAGTTGTCCCCACTTCAGCGCTATCCTTTTCCCCCCCATCCCCCCCAGTTTGGGTTTTTAATCATAGCAGTTAAATTGGACTGCGCTTGGACGGGTTTAAAAGGAAGGGGGGTTTAATTTTAGAAACTGGGCCTGGACCCTTGATGATTTTATGCGGATTTGTTTTATGTAAGTTTGAATGTGAGAGTTGTATTTTGACTACCATTTTCATCCCGGGGGCGGGGAAATTCCCCTCAGTTTGGGGAAAATCCGGATGGAGGGGGAGTACCAGGGGAAAGATCTTTCCCCTGTTGGTAAGTGTTCCCCCTCCTAAACCGCTCCACCGCGTAACCCCTGCAGCAGGCCCCAACACACACAACCACACACACACACCACACACACCCACACCACACACACAAAAATACACACACAGAGACAAAACACAAACACATACACACACACACACACACCCACACAGACACACAAAACCACACCACAAAACACACACACACACACACATCCCACACCCCACACCCCACACACACAACACCACCCCACACTTCGCCCCTTCTTTTTACTCTGTGATTATAGAACGGGACCATTGATGGGTTGTGCCCTGACGGGTTGTGGAACGTTTTTTTTGGGTTTTGTTTGCACCGCTGTTTTTTTTGTTTTTGCTGTTGTTGAAGCTAAAAAATTTCTTTCTTTTTTTTTTTTTTTCTTTTTTTTTTTTTTTTTTTTGGGTGGGGGGGAGGTTGGTGATAATGGAAAAAACTTGCTTTTTCTGGTTTCTCTAGAAAAAAGTAAACTGATGTTGGGGGGGGGGGGGGGGGGGGGGGGGGTTGGAGGGGGGTGGTTGTTTTTCGGGGTTTTTTTTTTGGGGGTTCCTGGGCAGAGCTCTGAGATTCACCAAGGGTGGATTTTGCGTATGCAATCTTTTTTTTACCCAACTGGAAGGACCCAATGTTCTAACTTGGGGGGATGTTTTGCTGGGTATCTTGTTTTTTCAAAAACCCCGAAAACGGGACATGGTTACAGGGTCTTTAATGTGCACATATGATGGTCTTCTGCATGTGCAAAATACAGGGAGGGGATGAAAGGGAAAGGCAGGGCTTTTACTAGAAGTTGACCTGGAGGTTTATTTAAAAAACCCGGGCCCTCATTATTCACCGACACTTTAAAAAAATTTTAACCCAAAGGGCTTGATGGACCCCTGAGTTGAAGGCGAACGGTCTTAAAACCCCTCAGCTATAGCTCCCTCAAAATTGTCCCCAAAGACAACAAGATATTTTCAGCGTTTAAAAAAAAAAAAAAAGGCTTTGTATGTGAGTATGTAAAACAGTTGCAATTTTTCTTTTGAGCCACAAATATCGGTGGGAAAAAGCACACACACACCACACCCCACATGATTTGTGGAAGGGGGCTTGGTACAAAATTTAAAAACCAGCACTGAGATAAAAAATTGTTGTGGATGTCTGGTTTGGGTTTTGTGCAGATTGAGTTCTTCGTGGAAAGGGGCCCCCCCTGGGGCCCCCCCCCCAAAGGGGGCAAAAAACCAGATCTTCCCCAAAATGGCCCGTGGGTTCATGGGGCACCAACCCTGTCGTGAGAGAAACCCAGTTTAAAGGTTAAAAAAAAAAAAAAAACCCGAAATTTGGGAAAAATGTGTGTGTTTTTGTGTCTTCAAAATTTTTTTTCCCGTTCACCCTTTAAAGTGATTTTAGACGAAGTGTGTTTTTTGTTTTTGTGTTTTGAGTTGTGGTGTGTGTGTGTGTGTGTGTAAAATGTGTGTTCAAGGAAAAACTTTCTAGGGAAAAAAATGCTCAAGATTAGATAAAAAGTCATTTTGGGGGGGAGGGGGGGGGGGAAAATTTTCCAATGGTCAGATTTAAACTGTGTGGGCCGTTTTTTTTCCCACCCCCTAAGGTAGCCACATTCCAATTAGGGGATCATAGTGTTTTTAAATAGCTATTGTGATTTATTTATTTAAATTTTTTTTATTTAAATTTTTTTATTTTTTTATTTTTTTTTTTTGTTTATTATGATGTGATCTTTTATGTGTGGACATATTTATTATTGTGTGTTCAGTATTTTTAAAAAAAACAGGGGGCTTTGCATTAAGCAGATGCATGGAGACAAATTGGGATTGGTAATTATTTAAAGGGCCCTTTGGGATTGTTGTTGTCTTTTTTTTTGTGCGGGCCCTGCTACACTTTGGGCCCCTAAACTGAAAATACAAAAAAACCCCAACGAAGAACTAAAGAAGAACTTTTTCCAGCTCCAGTCCAAAAATGACCAGGGGAAAAAAAAAATTTTTTTTTCATTCCTGGCTAGACTTGAGGTTCACCCAAAAGGGGAGATTTTGGTTTGCAAAAAATTTTTTCCCCCATGAAGGGAGCCCCATTTTTTACTTGGGGGGAAAGGGAGCATTAATTTCCTCTGTAAAAATGCAGGGAAAAGACATTTCCCCCCTGTCAGGGGAAGGAAAAAACCTCCTGCTGAATGAATCCTTTTTTGATTCAGAACCCGTCCACAAACTGGGCCCTTTCCTTTTGCTTGTCACTGTCAGTCCCTCCCGTGAAACCCTTTCATGGGTTAAAAAGCTGAGAGTGAAAGTTGGAATTACGAAAGTTTAACAAGGAAAAAAGGGGGGTAAGTGAAATTGTGGTGATGGGTTTTGTTTTCATTCCTGGGCTAGAGCTCCGGGGTTCCCTGTGTTGAGATTTGTGCATTTGCAGCTGTTTCTTTTACCCCCCCCACCCTTTTTGTTAGCTGCATTCTGACTTAAAGGGGTCATGTCTAAAAACGACACCTGTGTGCGTTCATTTTTTAAATGTTTTCATGCGGGTTTCCCGCCGGACCAAAATAGCCCCTTCTCTTTCCCAAAGGCCCCAAAGGGAAATTTTTAAAATGTGCTTAAAATTTAAAATTTTTCTGCTTTCATTCACACACAGGGGGCTCCGTTTATTTTTTTTCATCCAAAGGGTTTGACATTAGTTCGATTTCTCGTCAAGCTAGGGTTTTAAAGGGCCCCGGCCAGGGGGAATTTAAACCCCGAATGTCACAGTTACCTTTTTTGGCAGGTGAACGTCTTTAAACCAAACCCCGCCCCTTCCTTCTTTTAACGGATGTCTAAAAAATAGGAAAAAAAAAGAAAATAATGTTTGTTGTTGTTGTTTTTTATCAGGGTGGAAACCGAACCAAACAAACAGTCGCCTGGGGAAAAAAAGCCCGTCACCGAACCTGGGGTGAGTAGATAAAGGAGCTGTGCAAAAGTGTTTTTTTAGTTTCTGTAGGGAATTGGGCCCGCCCGTGATCTGTTTTTTCCCCCTCTGTCTGTCTGTTGTCTGTCTCTCTTCTCTCTCTCTCTTCTCTCCTTTTCCTCTCTCTCTCTTTTTCTCTCTCTCTCTCTCTCTCTCTCTCTCTTCCCTCTCTCTCTCTCTCTCCCCTTTTCTCTCTCTCTCCCCCTCTTCCCAGAAGGCTGGGTATAAAAAAGTATGTTTGCTTATGCCATTACCCCCTTTAAATAAAATTCAATTTAATTCAGTCAATTCAATTTTTCTCTTTCTCTCTTTCTCTCTTTCCTCTCTTTTCTCTCTCTCTCTCTCTCTCTCTTCTATCTCTTTTCTCTCCCCTTTTTTCTTTCTCCCTCTCCCTCTTGCTCTTTATCTTCCCCCTCTCTGTTTAATTTTGAATGTGTTGATGGGTAGTTGTTAGAGATTTTACTTTGAGACTTGTGGAAGGGGTTTTTTTTTTGTTTGTTGGTGGTTGTTTTTTGGTTTTTTTTTTTTAAAGCATTCAGCATAAAAAAAAAATTGGGGAAAGTATACAAAAAAGGCATTGAATTAGGCAAACATTTAGGTGCGTTTTCGGAAAAATGGGGTTGGTTTTTTATAATTTTCATCTGTGTGGTTTGCGGTTTTTAGGGTGCGACCAGGAAAAATTTTGGTATCGGCCCTTTATTCGGGCGCCCGAAAAAACCCGTTTCCTCCGGCCCCGGGAGGCCCGGGCTTTCTGGCCATGGGGCCACGCAGAAAATTCTACCCCATGCAGGGAGATCGCCAACCGCCCCGTGCCCTCCTTGTGCAGTATGACCAGGGGCCCCGAGAAAATCGTCAGAGATCGGGCAGAAATGTCGCGTGTGTTTTGTTGATAGAGTGTTTGTGTGTGTGTGTGTGTGGGGTGTGTTGTGTTGTGTGTGTGTGTGTGTGTCTGATAGTGGGGTGTGTGAGGTTGGTCGTGTGTATGTGGGTGGGGGTTGGGGGGAAAAGGAGGTGTGTTTTTCTGTGTGTGGGGGGGTGGGGGGAAATGAGAGGTGTGTGGGGGGAAAGGGGGGGGGGGGGGTGATGTGTGTTCTGTGGGTTTGGGGTGTGTGTGTGAGAGAGAGAAAACCCAAATTTATAGAAAAGGGGGGGAAAAAAACCCAAAATCCAGGGAAATATTGTTTGAAAACCTTTTTAAGGGAAAAAAGTCCCCCTGTTGATAGTCTCTGTTTCTATGTGCTTTAGTTCCCGTCTTTTTTTTTTTGAAAACACTTAAAAGCTCTTTTATTAAATTTTCCCTACATAATATGTGTTTAAAAACATTGGAAAAAAAGCTGTAAACTTTATAAAGTACAGAAACAGTTATTTTAAAACATGTTTTTAGGGGGCAGGATAACATAGCTGTTCAGTGTTTTGTTCGCAATTTGAAAGGGCCCCGGGGGTTTAGCCCTTGGGGTTTGGGCCCCCTTCGGGGGACACCAATTCAAAGGGGAAATTTTTACCCCTTTAGTTGTTTTTAGTTTCTGACTCCCCTCCCCCGAAAGTCCTTTGGGGGGACTATAAGCTGAGGGGTTTGCCTGGAACGCAACAGAACATCTTTTCGCCATTTTAAAATCTGGGTATGATTTTAGAAGAGTATCCTTTTATGCTGAAAAAGAATGATGACAGAAAAAATATATTTTTAAAAACACCCCGTGGGGCCTGGTTTCAAGTTTGGGCATCTTCAAAGTCGGAATGGGAGTTACTTTTGGGGGGTTTAAAAAAAGTTGCATACGAAAAATTTTTACCCTTTTATTTCTTCCCCTAAGGGGGAAGGGGAAAAAGAACACCCGCACCACATCCCGGGTATTGATTTTTTTGGGGTTTCTAGGGTTCAAAGGGTTTAAAGTGGGTTTTGGGGCAAAATGGAAAAAAATGTCAGAGGAACCCGAGTTACAGGAAAAACATGGGTAATTACGTTTTTTTTCTTAAGTTTTGTTTTTGATTTTTTAGTTTAGATTTTAGATGCCCCCCAAGAGTTGAAGAGGTGGGGGAAAGGGTTTTTAGTTTTGTGGGGTTTCCCTTTTTCGTGTTTTTCCTTTTGGATTTTACCCCAAAGAGTATTCTTGTGGGAAAGGGAAAATTTGGTTTTTTTTTTATGATTGGAATATACTGTTAGAGAGCAGCAAATGCAGGCCAAAAAATATTAAAAAGTTTCTTAAGTTTAAAGAAAAACGAGAAAAAAAACAAAAAAAAATTAAAAAGTTCATATAATCATACTTTTATTGGGGGGAAATGTCGTAAAAGCGCATAAAAATTTTTGTTGTTGTTTCACTAAAAAAAATCTTTTCCCTGGTGAATTCGGAGGGTTTTTTGGTTGCCTTACTGGCTTTTTTTTTTTTAGTAAGAGTAAACAGTTTTTAGTGTGGGCAATCACAAAGACCCGTTCATAGCTGTCACCATACTTTTGAACACATAAATAGATGTACTTTATTTTATAGCAAAACTCACAAATCCCCCCATTACTCAGTCAAAGGGCCCCGTGCTTAAAAATAGGGACACCCCCTTCCCTTTTAAACCAAATCCAAGTGTGGTGTTTCTGTTGTAACTTCACCAAAGGCTGGGGCCTGGGCCCGGGGGTTAGGATGGGAAAGGTCAGAGGGGTAGCAGAAAGTGGGGTCAAATGACAGAGGGGATGTAAAAATGCACCAAAAAAACCCCCATGCTGTGTGTTGGAGGGGACCGTGGGCAAGTGGGTTTTGGGGGGTTTAATCGTGATCCCGAAAGGGCGCGGGGTTTGATCCCCCCTCGGGGTCGGTGTTGTGTCTTGGGGGGAAAAAAAACTTTTTTCTCCCATTTTTTCCCCACTCCACCCAGGGGTACAAGTGGGAAACCAAACTCTGGGGGGAAGTATCTGGGGGAAAGACTAGGTCCCCCTCAAACCCCGGGGGGAAAATGGTGAAAAACCATCAGTTCGCTTAATGCTAAAGAAAAAGGGGATTTAAACTCGGCTCTTTGGGCCTTTTGGCTCGGGAAAAAACATTTCTTTTTACTAATTTTTTGTGTTTTTGTGTGTGTGTGTGTTGGGGTTTTGTGATTCCCGTGACGGGGCTGGCAGGGGCGGGGAGGTGTTGGCGGGGGGGGGGCGGACGGCCATGGCAAGCCTCAGGGTGGGGGGGGGTGGGCGGTGACGGGCATTTTCCTCCTTGCCTCCAAGATCTACAGCAAGGCCAAACCCCCGGGAACAAGGCCCAAGGGCCCGCCCCCCCCCGCAGGTAAACCCGTTTATGCTAGGTCGGTGAGCTGGGTGGTTTTTTCCTGGGCACCTGGTTCTGTTTGGGGGGATGGGTTAAAGAATGTGTTGCTTTTAAGTGTTTATTTTTTTTTTTATTTTTTTTTTTTCTTATTCTTTTTGTCGAGGATAAAGGGAATTTAAACACTTATTTCTTTTTTTTTTCAAACCAGTCCCCCTATTTTATGCGTTTTTGTGAATTTTTTCATCTTTTCCCCCTGGATTTCAATGGCCTACTCTTACGAAAAGGGCCGGGGAAAAGGATTTTTTACGTGTGCGCAAGATGTTCTGCGTGCTTCCCCACACGGGGGCCCCGGTTTATTTGCTCATCCGAAGGGGCTTTTGGGGGAAGGGGGTGGAGTCTGCTTTTGATGTCAACCCCCAGGGGGAAAAAATCCCCCCCCTTTAACGGGGTCGAAAACCCGGGTTGTCAGATTGCAAGGCAATGTTCAAACCAAAGGGTATCCCCTCCCCCCAAATTTTTGTGTTTTGGGTTGCGTGCATGCAAGCGGTGTGGCGTTTGGGAGTGCGTGTTTTGTGTGAGGAGGAATCAGTCTATGTCCTGTAGTGGGTTTTTTTCCCCCTTTGTCAGCTAGAGTCCATGGTTCATCAGGGGGGGTGAGATGTTGGGGGAAGTTCATTCCCACTTCAGGGATGGTGTCTAAAAAACCAAAAACCAATGCACTTGCTTTTTTTTTTTTTGTTAAAGGCTATCATTCCCACCAAAACATGAGTTTGGCCCCCTCTTCCCAAAAAAGGGGGGGTTTGGGTTTTAAAATTTTGTTTCAAGGGTGTTTGCAAGAGTTGCACTTGGGACCTCAGTTTATGGGCTCCCCCCCCAAAGGGGAAATATCCTGTAGTATTCATGAGTTTTCTTCTTCTTTCTCTTCTTCTTCTTCTTCTTCTTTTTTCTTCTAATTTTCTTCTTCTTCTCCTTTTTTCTACTTCTTCTTCTACCCTTTTTTTTCTTCTTCTTCTTCTTTTTCTTTGCTTTTTCTTCTTTTTTTTCTTTTTTTCCTTCTTCTTTTCTTCTTCTGCTTCTTTTTCTTCTTCTCTTTTTCTTCTTCTTCTTCTTATTCCCTTTTTCTTCTTATTTTTTTCTTCTACTTTTCTTCTTTTCTTCTTCTTCTTTTTTGTTCTTCTTCTTTTCTTTGCTTCTTCTTTTCTTCTTTGGGTTCTTCTTCTTCTTTTTTCTTCTTCTTCTTCTACTTCTACTTCTTCTTCCTTTCTTCTTTTTTCTTCTTCTTTTTCTAAATTCTACCCTTTTTTTCTTCTTTCCCCTTCTTCTTCTTCTTCTTTCTTTTTTTTACTTCTACTTCTACTTCTTTTTTCCTTCTTTTTTTTTCTTCTTTTTCTTCTTCTTTCTTCTACTTTTTCTTTTCCCCTTTTCTTCTTCTCTATTTTTTGTTGTTGCTTGTTCCTCCCGGTTTTAAAACTCTGAAATTTTCCCGGTGAATTTTTGGCATACAACCGGGGTTTTTTTTTTGGGCCCCCGATCTGTTTGGTTTTCGCATTCTGACTTCGGAGATTTTTTCCCTTTTCTACCTGTCCTTTCCCTTTTTGGTTTTACAGGTGTGGAGGGGCAGGGCCAAACCCCCAGCACCGTTTTCCAAAACCCGACCCCGATCCAGGGTTTCCCCCCATGAAGGGATCAGGGAGGGGGACCCGCCAGAAAACACAGACAGGCCCGCAGGAGGAGGGGGAGGAGGAAATGGAGGAGGAGGAGGGGATGGGATGAAGGGGGTTGGGGGGACATGGATGTGAGTTGCCCCCGGGTTTTTTTTTTTATTATTTTTCATTTATCGTTTAGACTTATTAGTAGTGAAACATTTTGAAAGAAAGGACACCAAAATACATGCACGCGGCCACCACAGAGGGGTTTTTACATAAACACACACAAAGGAGGAAAGAAAAAACTGTTGTATTTTTCTTTGTATTAAGATTAGAAAGAAAAAACATAAACACACCATTTCAACACCACGCCAACACACACACAAAAGTTACACACCACACACACAAAACACACCCCACACACACCCCACACACACACCCACAACACCACAGAGGGAAAGGGAAAAATGTTAATATTTTTTGTTTAAAAAAATTATTTAAAAACCCCAAAAACACATTCACACCACTCAACACACACACACCCCTTCCTAAAGCAATGCAGCGAAAGGATTTCTCCCACCCTCTTAAAGGGTTTCTGCTATAAAAACAGGCTGGGAAAGTTTCTCACAGGACATAGCCCAGGGGTCTGCCCCCCCCCTCCTCGGCGGTTCGGTGGGAGCCATCCCGTCGAGTTTAGGGGGGCGGGAACCCAAAGACGTTTAAAGGGGGAGCTTAGGGGGACACCCCAGCCAAAAAAAGTGAGTGACCTTTTACCCCCGGGTGTTTCTGGATGGATTTTTCCGTCGTTTTCCCCTGTGTTTGTAAAAGGCCCCTGTTTGTCTTTTTTTTTGTATAATTTTTTTTATATTTTATTTTCCATTTTTTTCACGGCAGATTTCTCTGCATGAAAATCGGGGTGCTTCCCCCGGGGAAGGGGCGCGTCGCCACAAGAGCAGCGCCACCTTTTTTTTTTATTTTCCCGGGCTGCCTTTTCCGTGTATTTTTGCTTTGATTTGGTTTCTTTACAAGATTTTAGTGGTATTTAAATTCCCTACATCACCTTAATTTTTATTATTTTTTTTCCCCCATTTGGGGTGGCTTTTTTTTTACAGAAAATTTTTTCCAAAGGGGCAACTCTTTGTTGCCCGGGTTTTTTTAACTTTTGCTAAATAATTTTGTGTATCCATGGGGACCTCGGGTTTTTCGTCCCCACCCAAAAGACTAGCACCCGGAAACCCTCCCCCCTTTGGGCTAATGGATAGGGAAAAAGTTTCGGGGTCAAATTTGGGGTTCGAACCATCGCAAACTTCCAACCCGGACTTTTCGTTTCTAGGCAGGCGCGTTACCTCTTTGACCCCCGAACCCATCAACCTTTGTTTTTACCTCTTGACCACGAAAGATCCACCTTTGTTGTTTGTTGTTTTTCGCTCCTCAGCTAGATCTCTCATTGTTCACCCGTGGTGAGATTTTTTTATGTATGATGTGTATGAATGTTTTTTTCCCCCATTTAAAGGGAATTTTAACTTCCCGTTTTGGATGAGGTCTAAAATACAAACCTGATGCTTTCCCTTTTGTTTTCATCCCTTTTTTAGGGGGGGGGGGCAATATAAATTTTTTTTTGTCATCCTTCTTCCGCCCAAAATGGCCAACTCTTCCCAAAAGGGGAGAATTTTATTTTTTTAATTTTTTTATTCTTTTATATGAGGATAATTGGGAAAAAGCAATTATATGCTTTTTTTTTCATCCAGTCCCCCTGTCTATCGGTTTTTTTGTGTGGCAAGATGTTCACTGTGTGTTTTCACTTGGGGGTCGGGGTTTTTGTCTGACCCCAAGGAAAAATTTGGGGAACAGAGTCAGTACTGATGTGAACTCCGGGTTTGGGAAAACCCCATGAACAGGGAAAGTTTAGGGGGAGGCTCGGGCCTTAGATCAGTCTTGGCTGTAAAAACACGAGGGGAACTCTCTGACCACTTGGCTGTCCTGCCCATCCCAAAATTTTGATTTTATATCGTAAAAAAAGTTTATATTTGGGGACGCTTCCCCATGAAATGAGTAAATTTGGGACCTCACCCCCTTTTTCGTTAGGAGCCATTTTAGGCGGGGGGGTTGGGGGAAAATTAAGTTGTCGATTTTTATTTATTTTTATTTTTAAAAACCCCTCTTTTACCCTTTAAATTTCCTTTAAATCCGCCCCCAAAAAAAAAACTTATTTCCTACCTGAGACTTTCCCCCCAAAATATCTGTCCCCAAATTTTTAACAGTTCCCTTTTACCTTCTAAGTGTTGTTTTCCCTGTTTTTGTGTGTGGTTTTGCGTGCGGTTTTTTTGCCGGGGGGCGTGCGGCTTTCGTAGTGCGTGGTTTCGTAGTGGCGCATTGGGTTTGAAATCTGTTGCTCATTATGTTTAAGGAGGTTGCATTGCCGTAAAAAGATTGGTGCAAAAAGCTTTTGATTTGTTTGTTTTTTACAGATTCAGCGCTATATAAAATTCCCAAAATTATTATTTTTTTATAATTTCTGAAGTATCAAAGGGGTAATTTTTTTTTATTTTGTTTTGAAAAAAAACAATTTTAAAAAAACCCCCAAACCCTCATTCTTTTCCACCTTTAAGTTTCCAAACTTGTCAATTTTTCATTTTGTCCTGTCTGAGTATTTCGATTTCAAAAATTTTTAATAACTTTTTTATGAATTGTCCCCTTTTCAGTCTTTTTTCTGTATTGAAAAGCCTTTTAATTTTCAGTTTGATAAAATGTTAAAAACTAAAAAAATGCCTCCTTCAGTGCATTTTGCTAAAATTTTGTGGTGGAGTGTCACATGGGTTTGGGGTTTTGGAAATTATTTTTCAAATTTTATCCCCTTTGGGGTGGGGTTTTAAATTTAGGAGTGGGATTCCACACACATGGGATGGAAAAAAGAAATTATTTAAAAACACCCCGCGGCAGTTGTAGGGGTGTCTTTGGTTTGGGGACCTGATGATGGGTCAGCCTTTTATGGTTTCCCTTGAAAGGGGCCCGACTGTAGCCTGTGTTTTGATGAGGTTTTTAAGAGCAGCTCAGGGTAGAGGGACTAGGATATCCTCTGAGGGAAGCCCCACAACATTTATGGAAAATTAAAAATTCTTTTTATTTTCTTGATTTATTGTTCTTTTTTGTCCAATGCCCGCCAAGGGTTTAAGGGGGGAGGGATGTCCTGAAAATCCAAAAAAGCCGGGCGTCAGGTTTGCGGTTGGGGCGGCAGGACTTTTTCCCCCAGGAATCGGGGGCTCGTTTAGTAGCCCGTATGAAATGGGGCCGGGGGAAAGTTTTGGAGGATGACTTCTTTTTTTCGGTCGTTTAAACCCCAGAAAGGGGAGAGCTTCTCCAGTGAAAAAGGGGTTTTTTTGCATTTGCCAAAAGTAAATTCTTCTTCTTCTTCCCCTTTTTTGCATGTTTCTCCCAAGGGGGGTTTGGCATTGATGAGCCTTCTCCCTTTTTCTCTGTTTTGAGCCCTTTCCCCCTTTTTATTTCCCCTTTCTCTAAGATATCTGCAATACAGGCAGCCCAGGGCTTTCTGTTCTTCCCCTTTTGGGCTCTTTCCAAACCACTACGGGAAATTTTCCCTTGGCTCTTTTTATGATTTTGGGGGTCTGCTTTCCCTTGAAAAGTGCCCAAACCAGGCAATCTATTGGGGATAGTTTTGACTTCAGTCATCAACTTTGCACTTTTTCCCTAGTTCTTCATTCATGATTCGTTTAACTTTTTTGAAAAGAAAAAAAAGTAAAAATATTTTATGGGGATGCGGGGGCTCTTTCAGTATTTAAAAAAAAATCCCCCCTTCCTGGAAAAAATTTTTGCTCAGAAAAAATTTTTCCCTTTTTATCGCTTTTCTTTGTTTTTTTTTTTTACGCTTTTGTCCTCTCTCTCTCATGCATATTTCTACCCTACCAGGCCCATTGTTTTTGCCTTTTTTTAAGCAAAAACTGAATTTGTTTTTAATTTAACTGTTTAGCCCTAGTCGAATGTTTCAACAGAGGCCAGCAGTGGGCAGACCCCCTGCCGAGTAAAAAAGAAAGGGGGAAAACCAGGCCTTCAAAGTCCACCAATAAGAGAGGAAAGGGAAATGTTCCCCATTTAGAATCTGTGAATTGCACCCCTGATTTTTTTTTTTGATTTTGTCAGTTAGCTTCTATAACCCCAAAACAAAAGGTTTTTCCGTTTTTGAGCCAGGCTTGTAATTCTGGGAGGTTTTTTTGTTTTTTTTTTTCTTTTTCTTTTAAAGGGCATGTCACTTTTGTAAGAAAAATAAATTAAAAAAAAATTTTTTAAGCAATGAGTGTTATTCCCTTATTTCTGGGGAAAAGGGGATGCGTGTAAATGATTTCAGGCAAACGCCTTTTAAATTTTTTGGCTTTCAGGATTCAGGCTAAAATAAATTCCATATATTAAATTTTTTTATCTTTGAAAATTAAAAAAAACCCGTTTCCCCACATTGCAGACTCGCCCAAGCGCGGGCCCCCCCTCCCCCATCCACGCGTCGTCACGCTCCCCGGGCCCTCACGTGGGCGCCCCGGCCCCATTCCCCAGCGGGCCCCAGCTCCTTTGAGGCCCAAAAGGGGGCCAAGGGGGGCCCCTGAGCGCTGGGAAACCCGGGAAAAACCCCGCAGCGCTTCCGGGGGGGCTGGGGCCCCTCTGGCGGGGGGTGGTTGGGGGGGGATGACTGGGCAGCCGTGGAGGTGTTGGTAAAAATGTGAGGACTGTCTGCTGAATGTGTAAAAGATGATCTGTGTGTGTGTGTAGTCATTGTAGTCTGTTTATGTAGTCACTGTAGTCTGTGTGTTATTTTTCTGTAGTTTTGTGTGATAGTCTGTGTGAATTTGTTACTGTTGTCTGTGTGTATGTCACTGTAGTCTGCATGAATAGGTACTGTAGGGCTGTTTTATATAATCACCCTTAAACGGGTTGGGGGGTAGTGACCCGTAGGTTGCTGGGGAAGGGGGGGGGGGGGTTTTTTCCTCAGCAAGAGCTTTTTAAGGGTTTACCAGTGGTAGGATTTTGCCCGTGCAACTATTTTTGCCCCCCTTGAAGGTTGCCGGCCCCTTCCAACTCAGGGATCTTTTGCTGGGTATGTTCGTGGGTTTCCCCTAACCCCCCGAATGCTGACATTTAATTATTTGGGGTTTTCAATGTGCCCTGGATTACGATTCCCCGGTCATCATTAAATGTATACCTCGCCGTGCTTTATTCCCTTTTATGCCCCAAACTGCACCAAATTTAAAATCCCGGTGGCATTGGTGAATTAAGAGAGATTGGAACGCCCCAACTTCATGGGCCCATGGGATTTAAGTCAAGCGGGGCTTGACCACTGGATTTAGCGTCCCTCAGACAGGTTTTTATATACAGATTTCTCTTGTGACAAAGCAGCGTAAAAGATTTTTCAGACTACTCCGGCTTTGATAGTTGAAGATAAATTGAAAAGGGCTGGTAGTCGTGACAAAAAATATTGGGGGAAAACATTTTTTAAAAGAACATTGTAACCCAAGGCTAAATTTTTACTTTGCTGAAACGTCCCTTCTTTAGTTTAATGTCTGTCATTTTCGTTCCTTTCCCAGGGGAATTGAAGCAGACAAGAAGAAGCGGGGGGAAACGGGTAGGCCTGCAAACAAAGAATTTTTGGAACTGCCAAAAAGGGCGGGGCCCGGGAAAGGAGCCCGGGGCCCAGTAGGTGGTTGCTAAAAAATTGGATTGGACACGGGGTTTTCAAAAAAAATTTTTTTTTTCTTTTATTTCTTTTTTTTTGGGTTGTTGTTTAGGGTTTGGAGGGCCCCGGCCTGTTCTGATACCAAATTTTAAAACCTTTCTCCAGATAAAAACAACCCCTCTGCATTTTTACTTTTGGTAGCTTAAAAGAGATTAAAAACCCACAATCCTTAAACCGCAATTATTTCTTTTGGTAAGCTGTGAAAAACCTTATTGTATTTTTCGCAAGTAGGGAAAAACCAAAGGGGGAAATTTTGAAAGAAAATGGGGAAAAAATTTTAAAAAACTTGAAAATTGTTTCCCCCCCGACAAAAATAAAAAAGGGGTTTTTTTTGGGGGCAGAGAAGAATGGGAAAACAAAATTTTTCCCCCCCAAAATGTGAGATTGTTTCTTTTGTTGCCCCCCCCCCCTTCCCCCTTTTTTGGGGGGGGTATCTTCTTTTGGGGTTTTGGGAAAAAACACTGACCGGAATCCCTTTTTGGGCAGATTTGTTGTTGGTTCCCCGGGGGCTTTTTTTTTAGGAGCTTGGTATTCACCGTTGTTTTGGAACTATTTAAGTTGGAATAGATAGGGGCCCAAAGGAAAAAGTGGGGGTCGGATTATTAACCGCTGGTTGGAACTGACAACAAAAGTATATGAAGGGTATGCTGGGAAGTCTGTGTGTGCAAAGTTTCACAGTGTTGATGGGTGACGACGTTTAGTTTTAATCTGCTGAACCCATTTTTGGGGGTGGGGCAGTGTGTGGGTGGGTTTTCGGGTGAGAGAGGGAGATAATTAAATGTTTTTGTTATTTGTCTCCTATATTTTATAAATTTTAAAAATTTTTTGTTATTAGGAATTTTACCTTGGAGATAATAAGATATTTTCTCTGAATTTTTAATATTGTTTTTTGGGGGCCCCCGGGGTTTAAAAGGGGGTCCCAGACCCCCTTTAACCCTTGGAAAATTAATAAAGGAAAAAATTTTTTACCTTGAAGGAAAATTTATAGTTTTAAACCTGAAATAAGGGGGCTCAAAAACATCCTCATTTAACTCAGTGGGCTTGGTCTTTGTAACATACTCAAAGGTTTATTTGAAAGAGAGACTTTTGAGTTTCCAAAAAAAAGCGGCCCCTTTTTTGAGTGAGCGCGTGTTTTATAACACCTTGACCTGTCTCAATTGAGCCCTTTTTTTTTCTTTTCTGTCTCTTTGCCAGAAGAAAACCCCCCAAACATCAGCTCAGGAAACAAAAAAAATTTTTCCCCCGGCCCCCCTAATTTCCCCTGAAATGTAAGGGGGCCTGTCGTATTTAAAAAGGGATTTCCCCCCTTTCTGGGAAAATTTTGTGCCAGGACTTCCCTTTTTCTATCTCTCTCTTTGTTTCTGCCCCGTTTTTTTTTTCCCTTTCCCGTCACCTCCTCCTTGTCTGTTTTTGCCTTTTTTATCCATTCTCCCGCCTTTTTGTTTCCCGGAAAAAAATTAAAAGTAACAATTCTCTCCCCTTTCCCAAGTTGGGTGTTTCTGGGGCCCGGTTTGTCAAAGGGGCTTAACGGCGCCCCAAACATTTTGGCCCTATGCCCTTTTTAAACCCCGGGAGCGCCTTTAATATGGGAGGGAACAAAAAAAAAACCCCCCACTTCTATTGGCTGAATTAACCCTTTGGGTAGAAATTTTTTTGGAGCCGGGTGGATTCAAAAACCTTGATTTCTGACATATAAAAAATGAATTAAATGTGTTAAACTTAAAAATTCACTGGAAAGAAAAGTAATATGCTTTTTTAAAAGAGTTTTAATTTTATAATGTGGGGTAGTGTTATGATTAAAGTAAAAAAAAAAACAAAAAAAAAAATCGTTTTGCCACTACTGTCACTGTTCCATCGTCAAAGGGCCCCCGGGTCATTTTAACATGATAAGCAAAGTTCTTTTCGGTGCAAAAAAGGCCCTGATTTAAAGGGAAACCTTTTTCCTTGGGCAAATTTGTTTTCAAAAATTTAAAGGGGTTTTTATCGCTTTATTGGTCACCAAAAAAAATCGGGAAAAAATTCAGCAAAAAGATTGACGCCCCTCGTGACCGTCATGGGAGAAAAATGCGAAGTGGTGGCTTTCTATGGGAAAATTCAAAAAATCGCTTGATTTCATGTTGATGCAAAGTATTTAGGGAGCATAGGGGATTTTACTCAACAAAAGTTTTTTTGGAAGCCTCGTTGCGTCAAATAAAGTAAACAATCTGTTGGGCGTCGAAAAACGGCCCAGTAACGAAGAAGTCCATCCCGGGAAAACTAGCACCGCTCGATTCGTCCCACGCGATCGATTTTTACCCAAATTTTTTACAAAATTCCACAATCCTTATCTCATGTCTCTCTATTGTTTATTTCAACCAAATCCCGCCTCTAAAAGTCCTCCTCGTGTCAAAAATTGTTTTAAAAAAAACTCGAAAAACGCTTTTTAAGAAATTCTAGTGCCCAAAAACTGGGGCCAATTTGTTTTAAGAGATCTCCGGGGTGGTCTGAAAAAAAAAAAAAAATACAAATCTTAACCCAAACAGTTTTTTCGTTGCTTGTGTGTGTAAAAAAGACCTTTACCCCTTTCTGTGGGGCCCAAAACGGGCCCTTTTCATTCATTGGCTGACCTTTTAAAACGAAAGTAAACTTTCAACTATGTCACCCGCGTCAATTTCCCCCCCGGGAAAATTCCGGGGTCCGCCACACAGCTTAACCCGCCTTTCCGGAAAATTCCGGGAAAACCCCGCTACTAGGTTAACAGAAGTTTGCGTTGAGTGTTTTTACCAAAAAAAGGGAAAAAGGGTTTTATCCTATCGTCATTGCGTTTTTTGGTTGTTTTTTAAAAATTTAAAAAACCGGCCCAAACCTTGGTTAAGGGCCCCGTGTGTATTTTAAAAAAATATTTTTTTTGGTTCAAATTTTAAAAACGGGTTTTTCCCCCCAAAAATGTTTTTTAGGGGCGAAAGTGAGTTGGGTAATTACAAAATTTTTCCTGGGGAAGAGAAAACCGCCTGGGAAAAATAGTTCTTGCCTACATTTTACGACTTTGGCAAAAGAGGTTTTATATATATGTATATGAGCGAGACTGAGTCTATGGGTTCTCCATTCTGGCCCAAAGAAGAACCTGAGTGGTGTTCATGCACAATGCACAATGATGTCGTTGCACTGTACGTGTGTTGGCGTGTTTCTAGTTTCTGAGAGAGTAAAGAGTGATCTGTGAAACGTTTGACTTTTAAAAAGTTTTTACAGTCTTCAGTCTGGGCACTGAAATCTTTGTGTGATGTCTGAATATATGTAAGGTTATTATGTTGTTGTTTTTTAACTCTGCACCAAAGTATGAAACAGGGAAAAAATATACCAATCAATTTTCTTTTGAGTTATTACCTACTAACATGTTGTCAACAATTTTCCGTGAATAAACTATGTGTAGCATTGTTTGGGTTGTTTGGGGGAAGTTTTTTTTTCCTTTTTTTTTTTTATAAAAAAAGGGGGTTTTTTGGGGGGGGGAAAAAAAATTTTTTTTAAAAAAAGGGGGGGGAAAAAAAATTTTGAAACCCTTTTTCCCGGAAAAAAAAAGGGGGGGTTTTTTGGGGAATTTTTTTCCCCGGGAATTTGGGAAAAAAAAATTTTTAAAATTTTTTTTAAAAAAAAGAAAATTTTTTGGGGGTTTTTTGGGGGGGTTTTTTTCCCCTTTTTTTAAAAAAAAAAAAAAAAGGGGGGGGGGGGGGGGGGCCAAATTAAAAAACCCGGGGGAAAAAACTTTGGGGTTTTGGTTTTTTTTTTTTTTTTTTGGGTTTTTTTTTAAAAAAAAATTTTTTTTTTGGGGGGGGGGGGGGGGGAGGTTTTTAAAAAAAACACAAAGAAAGGGAAAAAATTTTTTTTTTTAAAATTTTTTTTAAAAAGGGAAAAAGGGGTTTTTTTTTTGGGGGGGGGGGGGGGGAAGGGTTTTGGGGGTTTTTTTTTAAAAAAAAAAAAGGGGGGGGGAAAAAAAAAAAATTTAAAAATTTTTTTTTCCCAAAAGGGTTTAAAAAAAGGTTTTTTTTTTTTAAAAAATTTTTTTTTTTTTTTTTAAAAAAAAAAAAATTTTTTTTAAAAATTTTTTTTTTAAAAATTTTTTTTAAAAAAAAAAAAATTTTTTTTTAAAAAAAAAAAAAAAAAAAAGGGGGGGGGGGTTTTTTTTTTTTTTTTTTTTTTTTGGGGGGGCCCCCCCCCCCCCCCAAAAAAAGGAAACCCCCTTTAAAAAGGGGGGGCCCCCCCCTTTTAAAAAAAAAAAAGGGTTTTTAAAATTTTTTTCCCCGGGGGGTTTTTTTTTTGGGGGTTTTAAAGGGGAAAAGGGAAAGGGTTTTTTTTTTTTTTTTTTTTTTTTTTAAAAAACCCCCCCCTTTTTTTTCCCCCCCAAATTTTAAAAAAGGTATTTGGGGGTTAAAGGGGGGGAAAAAAAAAAGGGGGGGGGTTTGGGGGGTTTTTTTTTAAAAGGGGGGGGTTTTTTTTGGGGGGTTTTTTTTTTTTTTTTTTTTTTTTTTTTTTTTAAAAATTTTTTTTTTTTTTTTTGTTTTTGGGTTTTTTGGGGGGTTTTTTTTTGGGGCCCAAAAAGGGGAAAATTTTAAAAATTTTTTTGGGGGGGGGTTTTTTTTTTTTTAAAATTTTTTTTTTTTTTTTTTCCCCCCCCGGGGGGGAAAAAAAAAAACCCCCCCCCCCCAAGGGGAAAAATTTGGAAAAAATAAAAAAATTTTTTTTTTTTTTTTAAAAAAAAAAAAAGGGGGGGCCCCCCTTGGGGGGGGAAAAGGGAAATTTTTTTTTTTACCCTTTTTTTTGGCCCCCCTTTTTTGGGGGGGGGCCCCCGTTTTTTTTTTTTTTCCCCCCCTTTCCTTTTTTTCCCCTTTTTTTTCCCCCTTTTTTTCCCCCCCCCCCGGGTTTTTTGTTTTTTATCCAAAATTTTTTAAAAATTTTTAAAAAAAAAATTTTTTTTTTTTTTTTTCCCCCCTTTTTTTTTTTTTAATTTTTTTTTTTTTTTCCTTTGGGGTTTTTTTCCCGGGGGGGTTTTTTTTTTTAAATTTTTTTTTTTTTTTTTTTTTTTTTTTTCCCCTTTAAAAAATTTAAAAAAAAAAATTTTGGGTTTTTTTTTTTAAAGTTTTTTTTTCCCCAAATTTCCCCCCCTTTTTTCCCCCAAAAAAAAAAATTTTTTTTTGGTTTTTTGGGGCCCCAAAAACCCCCCCCCTTTTATGGGGGCCCCAAAATTTTAAAAAAACCCCCCTTTTTTGGGGGCCGGGGGGGGGGGGGGGGGTTTTTTTTTGGGGTGGGGTTTTTTTTTTTTTGGGGGGGGGTTTTTTTTTTAAAATTTTAAAATTTTTTTTTTTGGGTTTTTTTTTGGGGGGGGGGGAAAAAAATACATTCATGCATAACAAATTCTTTCAGCAGAGCAGAACAGCAGGGTGTTCTGTGCCCATCATGCCAGTGGTGACTCAAGAGGCCAATACCTGGTTTCCGGGCGCCTTTCTTCACACCTGCTGCCATCTTCAGGAAATACGACACCGGGGGGTTGCAGATCTCCGTATTAGTTGTTCGGTCAGGCTGAAAATAAAGTGTCACACATCAATGAAAATGCCTCTCAAACTGAGAACCAACTTTAAAAAAATATATATATTTTAGCAGCATATGATTCAAACATTTTTTTAAAGATAACGATTGAAGTTTATGGGGTTATATCCCACACAATATCATAAGAGAGAATATATAATCTTCACCTAGTGCAAACTTAAACTGAATTTCTGTTATTCAATTTTTTTCATGAAAATGTGAAAAAAGTATTCTTATAAATTTTATGATGAACTATCCTGAAATCGGAATGTGTCATTTGCGGCCAGTGGGAAGACCTCTTCCAGATTTACAATTACAAGAGAAACCCAGGCACTACCATTCTACCCAATAGGGCCATAGTTTCTTTACAGTGTTCCTGGCATAAACCAGGCCTAAGAGATGAAGACACATGCAGTACTGAACAGGTATTTTAGAGCAACATTTCTGGTTTCCCTTCCATGAAGTGGTGGATATTTCACTGTGTCACTTATAAGTTATATTACAGTCTCCCAAATCAGTCCTTATCATACGACACTCAAAGCCTGAAAAGAAAACTGATAGAGATGCCAAATGTGCGTGCATACCACTAGAACAGAAAAATGAGGTGAGAAAATGGAGAAACATCTTTGGTATATGTCTGTTCCAAGGTCAAGATATAAAAAAATTATGTTAAGGCAATAAAATACAATCATAAAAACTAGAAAAGCTTAAGTTACAATACTTACATTAACTTTGATGGTAGTGGGCACAGGAATACCAGGTCTCAGATTGCTTGTTTTGTCATTGAACTCTTTGCAGAATTCTCCTATCTGTATCTGTCGCTGAAAAATTGAAATTTTATTTTCAGAACAAACATCATCACAAACTTTTTTTTCTTCAGACCTTTTTTTTCTTTTTAATATAATTTCATTTTAGTAGGCTACAATTTTTTCCCACAATCTTAAACTACATATCCTCTAAAGTAACTTCTAAGTAAGAATACTGAATAGCGAGAATACTGCTACCTAAATGGGGGGTAAAAATGGTTGCATGCATATATATATATACACAAAAATCTCGACATTGGTGAACCTTGGAGCTCTAGCCCAGGAACACAATAAATTATAATATAAATTTATAATTCAATGCTGAAGCTTAAAAAGTATGTTTTTTTTCTTTTTCACACCTAAGACAGTTGTTAGAGAAAAAGAAATACTGGCTGAATTTGTTACTGTTATGCTGGATTAGCAAACCTCTGAATAAAAACTCAAATAAATATTCACAATAAACATACAATTCTTCTTGTGCATGTTTTTTATTTTATCATGACTATCATTTGATGCTTCAGGAAGCTCCACTTTTCAATTACATATGCACACACACACACATGCACAAATACACACACACTGCCTACTCTCTCTCTCATACATACACACTACAAAATATCACACACATACTTACTGACATAGTGACCAATACACACTCACACACACCCACACTCACACAACCCACACACACAGAGGATAGCCTAGTGGTTAGAACATTGCACTTGCAATCTGACGACCTGGGTTTGATTCCCGTTCAAGTGTATATTTTCCCCTGGAGTTAACATCACTGTCAGTGTCATCAGTGCCAACTCCACTCTCCCCAAAACTCCTACAGATGAGACTATAAACTGAGGCCCCGTGTGCAAACACACACAGAACATCTTAGGCGCGTACACGTTAAATCCTGTTCCGCTCTTCATAAGAGTAGGCCATTGTGTGCTGGTGGGAAGATGACAGAATTTACAAAACCAGACATACACACAGGGACTGCATGTGAAAAAGCACAGACATACACATGGGGACTGCATGTAAAAAAGCACACAAGTGCTTATTCCATTATCCTGGACATAAAAGAATCAAATAAAATAAACACACACACAGTGACACACACATATATCACACACACACACACACACACACACAATTGCTTTGCTACTAATACTATTACTACTATGCTAAACAGTGATAAAAAAAAATATATAAATAAAAACATGGAACCTGTCCAAGCAAAGGACCAAGAGGAGGAGCGGCTGATGCCTGCCCTGCAGGAATGATCATCTTCAGGTAGGGAGGGTGGATGATCTTCTGCACGATCTTCTTTACCATTCGGACATTCTTCCGACCTCCACGAGCTGCCATGATTGTAGTTTCAGGGTTACTTAGAGTTGCTCCCCTTACTCTCGCTGTGAGGCTTAGGCTACTTCTGTTGCATGAACAGTTGTTTTTGTTTTGTTTTTGTTTTGTTTGGGGGCTTTTTTGTTTTGTTTTGTTTGGTATGTTTTCCTCTATATCGCTGTGTGTTTATTTATTTACTTATTTTATTTATTCTTTTATTTCAAGGATAATGGAATAAGTACTCATGTGCTTTTTTGCATCTAGTCCCCATGTGTATGTAGTTTGTAAATTTTTCCATCCGTTCTCACCGCACACAATGGCCTACTCTTCCGAAAAGCGAAACGGGTTTTAACGTGTGCGCAAGATGTTCTGCATTCGCACACGGGATCTCGGTTTATAGTCTCATCCGAAAGACTTTTGGGGAGAGCGGAGTCGGCACTGATGTTAACTCCAGAGGAAAAGTCCTCTTTAGCGAGATTCGAACTCGGGTCAGCAGATCACGAATACATCGCTCTAACCACCAGGCTATCCTCTCTGTGTGTCAAGTCAAGTCAAACTTTTATTTCCAGATGGTACATTGAATAAGCAAAAATACTTGCGTGTGTGTGTGTGTGTGTGTGGTGTGTGTGTGTGTGTGTGTGAAAACTCTAAGACAAGTTTTCAACAGATCATATTGCATA
>CM054137.1:83214782-83301067 GCA_028751875.1 Rapana venosa | reverse complement strand
TTTTTTGTGTTTTTGGTGACAAATTTAACAATGCGTGTAACAAACATGAACTTGGAAGAGTTAAAGAAGTTTATTTTTTCTTTCCCTTTCGTGTGATTGCCCGGCAGAACTGTTGTGTAGGTCTGTGTACGGCTTAGACAGGCTGTGTAGGAGGAGTATGATGCAAACACATATGGGTCTGCCTGTCATTAACACGAACTTTCAGCCCTTCATTCCTTGTTCCGGGTTTGTGTTTTCCCTTAAGGTCAATCACGAACTTGAAAAATTCCACGAGACAAACATCTGCAGAGGTGATACCACCCAGGCTAATGATCGAATAAAGATAGAGGGGGCGTTTGCTTCCCGACGTCACTTTTGAAGTTTGGGAAAAAATTTCATGTTTCATGTGTTTTGATTCTTTTAAGACATCCTGTTTTGTTGTCATGTTTTGTAAAATAATCAAAAGTGTACACAGCTGTTGTTCCAGACGTTTAAAACATTCTTTATCTTAAAGGAAGTCGAGGGAATAAAAAGTTTTAAACGAAGTAGTATTAATTATCAATTTTATATGATATTGCATTATTTGTTGCTGTAATAATTTTTTTTCTGTAGGGGGGGGGGGGGGGGGGGGGGGGGGGGGGTGGGGTACGGGATGGCTCAGTGGGTCAGAGCACTCGCTTCCCCCCAGCTAAGGTTCAGCAGCGTCGAGCGTGGTTACCACTGGGTGGGTGACCGTTTGCGTGCCTTGGCTCAGTACAATCCCCAGTTCACCCAGCTGTAAATGGGTACCTGCCCCTTTAGGATCGGGGAAGGTAAAGCAAGCGAGGGAGAGGAGATGGGCGCCGCCCTCAATATGCGGGGCCCTAGAGAAGTTGGGGTCTCTGATGCCTTAAATCTCCTACGATCATATATATGTTATGGAACACCTTTACCATTTTAATAGTTTTTTTTAAATCTGTGGGGGCGGGGGTAGGGGAGGGGCGGAAAAGCCCAGTGGTTAGACTTTGGGCTCGCGATTCTGAGGCCAGGGATTGAGCCCGGGTTTAATCCACCGCCAAGACGCTAACTCGTTCAAGGGGACTTCCCCTAGGAGTTGATACCAGACTGATTCCACTCCCCTCAAAGTCCTAGAGATGAGACTATAAACCTCCGTAGTAGGCTCCGTATGGGAAACACACAGTCTTCATCATCATCATCATCTGCTCCGTTTAAACCCCCCCCGAGGTGTTGGGGCACTGCAGTGACGAACGTTGCACCAGTTGGCTCCATGTTATGCCCTTCAGAAAAGTCGCTATTCGTGCCGAAAACAAAAATGATGACAAAATTACTTTGGAAAAACCCCCTATGCACACTCGTTTCATGTTTAGACAGCCTCCCGCAGTCGCAATGCGGCTACCTTAATCGTTGGCAAAAAACGGTCGCTCACGCCCAAAATCTCACAATTCATTTAACTTCGGAGCTCTAACCGAGAAGCATTCCCCTCCCTCCCCCCAACTCTTGAAAAAACGTTAAAAACCCCAAACCAGGGATGCAAACTTGATCAAAAACGGCCATTTGAACAGTTCCTTGTTTTCGAGATCAAGCGTTTGCTTTTAAAGGGCAGCCTTTTGAAATAAAAAAGGGACCCCCCTGGGGAAAAAAACCCTTTTCTTGCGTTGTTTACAAGGGAGTTTTTGCATGACTGGGACTGTATATTTCGTTTTGTTTGAAATAGTTTTAAAAAAGGGAATTTTATGCAAAAAATTTCAGTTCATATTTGAAAAAAATATCTGAATTAGTTTTAATTTTGGGTTCAAAAGGTTTTTTCCCTTGGAGTAAACATCAGTGCCGTTTTTGGCTTCCCCCAAAGCCCTTCAGATTTGGGGACAAAAAAAACCGACCCCCCGTTTTGCGAACGAACGCAAAAACACCTTGCGCCCCGTTAAAAACCCCTTTTCCCCCTTTTCGAAGAGTAGGCCATTTTTTGTGTCGGTGAGACGGAGGAAAAAAAGTAAAAAAAATTCGTACACACGGGACTGATGAAAAAAAGCAAATAAGTGCTTATTCCATTTTTCCTAAAAAATAAAAGAACAAATAATTAAAGGAAAAAATAAATACTAAATTATATTTTTTGAAAATATTAAAGTTGTAATTTTCGGAGGGGAAAAAAAGTTGTTTGTTTTTTTAAAACTAAACACCCTTTTCCCGTTTTTAAAAGGGTTTGGGCATATTTGTCCCGTAGGAAGGGGAGGGACAAAATTTAAAAAAATTGCATACTTTATGAAAAAGGATGTAAAAAAAAGAGACGATGTTTCCCTTCCATTATTTTTTAAATAAAAAGAAATTCAACAAAATAAAACAAAAAAAAAGATTTTTTTTAAAAATGAAAGAAACAATTGCCCTTTTTCCCCGGGTTTTGCCCACAAAAAAAAATATCAAACGTTTTTAAAAGTGGGGGGATGAGATAAAAACGGGGCCCCCTTTTTGTGCGAAGCAGGAAGAACACCTTGCACCCCCCCCGAAAAAAACCCCCGTTAGGGACTTTGGGAAAGATCAAGAGAAGCCTTTTCGTGTTGGTGGGAAAGGAGAAAAATTTAAAAAAAACCCCCAAACCCCACCCGTTGCACTTGGTGTTTTTTTTTTGACCCCTTTCTCGAAGTGGGAAATGTGGCTACCAAAAATTGGGGGGGGGGGGGGGGGGGGGGGGGGGGGTGGGGGGGGGCGTTGCATACAAAAAAAATCTCCCCAGTGTTAAACCCTCAGAACTTTATTGGGGGAACGGGGAAAAAAAAACCCCCAACGGGCCTCACTTAGAAAAAACACTCTTCAGTAGTTTGATGCTAAGTTATTTAATATTTGCCCAAAAAATTTCACATAGGGCAAAAAAAAGATTTTTTGAGTATGACGTGTTTGTTTACAGCTGTACAGAACACCCAAAAGAAGTTTTTATTGTTGGTGGTGTGTGTGGGGTGGGGTTGTGTGGTATATGTAGGTAATTTTTGGGAAAGGGGCCTTTGGGAAATAAAAATTCGAGAAACATACTGCGCAAATATAATTTTCCCACTTTTTGCGGGTGTTGAATATATATGCCCATAGGATGTGTCAAACTAGTTTTGTCTTTTCCCAAATCGCCATGTGTTTTTGTTTATATTTTTATGTTTATAGTGGGAATACGGTACCTTAATGGCCCGGCAAAACCCGGCCCGCATACGCAAAAAGCCCCCTTTCTCCCCCTTGGAAAAGCTCAGAGCCTCAAACCCCAGGAAATAAAATGGAAGAAACTTGGGGGAATGTTTAATTAGGCTATGGGGAATATTCATCCCCTTGTCTGTTTTATTTTTATGTTTAAGCGTTTGTTTTGTTTTTTGCAAGGAAATACCCCAACTTATCAATAATAATAATAATGAAAATTAATAATAATAATAATGCATAAAATTTTAAATATGCGCTTATCTTGCAACAAACAAATAAAAGGGCGCTTTCTTTCATGTATCTTTCACGGCAGTCAGTTACAATTAATTGTTTTTTTTTTACAAGTTCAAATGTATACACGCACGCTTCCCACGAAACGCTTACACACGCACACTCGCGCACACCAAAAAAAGTTTAACTCTGGAGGCAAAAACAAACTGAAAAAAAACACAACACCAAAAAAATGTGGGACACCAACTACGTTTACCAATAGAAACACTGAGGAAAAGGTAAAAAATTCCCAATTTTATTTTTTTCCATTATCATGACTACAAATTTCTACTACTCCAAACTCCTCCTCCCCCTACTACTATACTATTTTTTTAATCGTCCCCCCCCCCCCTCCCGGAACTCATGAAAAGTGACTTTTTTGGGGGAATTTGCAAAGAATTTATCTTTTTTTAAAAACGTAGGTTTTTCCCTTACGTGTGCAAAATTGAAATTTTGTGTAAGGAAGGAAAGGGGAGGGGGGGGGGGGGGGGGGGGCAGGGTAGCACATGGAAGGATGGTTAAAGAATCGGGGGGAAAAAATTCTATGGGCGGGATTTAAAAACCCCGATGAAGTTTTTTTTTTTTTCTCCGGAAAAAAAATTTTTTTGGGTTTCCCGACTTATTTCCTCCCCAAGTCTCTCTGCAAGCCAACTAAAAAAATGAAAATTGTAAAAGGTCGTACCAACTAAAATTCAAAAAAGAAGTGGCCTTCAAGAAAAAACAGACTGATGAAAAATTAATTCTTGTTGTTTTCCGGACACTCTAAAACTTTCCCAAAATTTTTCGTTTCAGGGGGTTTTATTCAAAGCTGGGTATTTAACGATAATGTTCCCTGAAGCATAAAAACCAGTCATGCCCATACAAAAATTTAAAAATGGTTAAAAAAAGCAGCTCTTTCTAACCAATCAAAAACTTTTCCCTTTTAAAAATTTTTGGGTACCGGAGGGAAAACTGGTTTCTGACAAGGGAAATTACTTTTTTTCCCGAATGGTTATTTATGTTTGGAAAGCCCGCTGGGGAAAATTCTCTCTCTCTTTCTCTCTCCTTTCTTCTCCACACCCCAAAACACACACCCCCCCCCCCCCAACCACACACACACCCCCACAAAACACACCCCACAAACCATTAAAAACCCCAAACTTCGCCCTGAGGCATGAGAGGCCCAGGGACAAAAAAACAGGGAGCCCAGACAAAAGGCACCACCGGGGGGACTGATAATTTTTGAAAAATTTGAGAGAGGGGGCGGTTTTAAATGTCTAAATGTGACGAGTAAAAAAAAAAAAGATCTTTAAGGTAAAACAAGGAAAAGGTAAAAATCCGGTAATAATAAAAATAAAATACATGGGGGAAAATTTAAATGCGCTATATCTTGAAAAAAAAAAAATAAAAAGGCACTTGCATTCAAATACTCTTTTAAACCCAAAACAAGTTAAAATTTAAATTTAGTTTTTAAAAATTTAAAATGTAACACACACCACACACACACCCCACACACACAAAACACAAAACACACACACACAACACACCCCCAACACACACACACACACTCACACACCACTCACACACCACAGAGGTTTTTACATTTTGGGCACGGGATGGGGGTTTTTTTTTTGGCCCTGTTGAGGCAAGGAATAAATGAGAGGGAAACCAAGAGGGGAAAATCTGGGGATGAATCGTAGTAGAAAGACCCCAAAGTGACGGAGCAGGCAAAAATGATCCCCAAAAATACCCCAAAGGTCTCACAAATGGGGGGAAACCCTCGGAGTTTAAAAGTGAGGAATTTTGTAAAGGATTCCAAAAACCTGGGGGGGTTATGGGGAAAGCGAGGCGCCCAGAGACCTCTTTTTCTCTGGGGGCCAGCTTTATTGAGGGCGGGGGCCATCCCCTTTTCTCCCTCGCTGTTTTCCCTTCCCCTGACCCTAAAGGGGCGGTTACCCATTTTCAGGGGGGTGAACTGGGGGATGAACGAAGCCAAAGGCGCGAAAAGGTCACCCCCCCAATTTGGAAAACCACGTTTCGATTTTTGTTTAAATTTAAAGGGGGGGAAAACGAGTGTCTAAACCACTGAGTGCCCCTTTCCCTGAGAAAACAAAAAAAAGAAGAATGAAAAAAAATACAGAACCGCTATCCCTAAGAAGCGCATATGTTCATCAAACTTTTTGTTTTTACAGCCTTTTATGCAGTCTCCGACGTGGTTTGACTTTTTTTTTTTCCAAAAAAAAAAAATATTCCTTTTTTGATTTTCCATTTCAAATATTTCTTTTAAAAAATGACGGACACGGGGAATCAGTCTCGGGAATTTTTACCCCGGGAAAAACTTAAATGACAAGTGAAAAAATATCAAAAAAAACCCTCCCATTTTTAAATTTTAGGTTTAATACCCCTTTTTTAAAATTTCCAACTTCAAAACGAAATTCATGCGAAACGGTGATACTGTCACCGGGGGGAAAAAGACCCCCTAAAACATTTTTTGGTTTGGTCAATTTTTCCCCTTTTTAGCCCCCAAAGGGAGAGAAAGGGTACAGGCATTGTCAAACGGCACGTGGGGAATGTTTCTTGTGGATTCCTTAGCACCGGCCTCTAAACTCTCTGCTGAAAGGGTTTTTGGGAGGGGTCAGGGCAGTACCCGGATAACTTTCTGTGTTTAAAGCCCATGTCTGCTTCTTACGGGAAACACAAAACTAAGTACAAAATTTGGTGAAATTTGGGGAAAAATGTAATAAAAAAAAAATTGAGCAAAAAATCCCTTTGACTTCAAAGTAGGGGAAAGGGGACAGCCGGGGGGTTTTGGTGTTGTGCTTGATTGCTGACCCGGTTTGAATTTTGGTTCTAAGAAGATTTTTCCTTTTTTGGAGTTAACTCGTCCCGCCCTTTTACCCCCCCAAAAGCCCTTCCGATGAGACTATAAACCGAGGTCCGTGGGGGCTAACGCACGCAGAACATCTTGCCCCCGGGGTTTTAAAAAACCCGTTTGCTTTTGGAAGAGTGGGCCTTTGTGTCCTGTGGGAACGGTTTGACAAAAAATCTACAAAACGCATACACAGGGGGGAGGGATTTTAAAAAGGCCAAAGGAGTCCCTTTTTCCCATTATCTCGAAACAAAAAAAAAAATTTTAAAAAAAAAGAAAAAAAAGAATACATTTTTCTATTTTTTCAGCACCCAAAAATTTTGCAAATATTTTTTCTAAAAGAAAAAAACTATCTCCCCAAAACTTTTGCGGGCCAGGGAGAAAAAAATTTGCAAAAGGGTTCCAAGAAATACACAGAGAGAAAGAAAAAAAGATGCACAGGCAGACAGACAGAAAAAAAACAGACGGGACAGTTTTTCAGTTTTAAACAGAAGAGGAAGTTTGAAAATAGAAAGGGGTTTTAGACGGTTTCCAAAGAAACGGGAAAAGGAGACAGGAAACAGGGAAATAACGGTAGGACACGAGATCGGGGAAACAGACAGACAGACAGCACGACACACACGGGGACACCACAGACACACCAGGGACACAACCCCGGGACCAAAAAACAGCACACCACACGGGACACACAGCCACAGACAACACTTTAGAACACAGACCAACATATTCGTTTTAATATCACTGAGTGTGAACGGACGTTAAATTGAAGCAACAAAAAACAACAAACACAAAATACACACAGACACACCCCAAGAAAGACAGCGGGGACACACACCCGGGCACGGGACACACACACAGACACACACACACACCGGGACATTACAACGGACCCCAGACACACACAACACACACAAAACACACACAACAGACACCACACACACAAAAAAGGCAGTTAATTTTTCTGCACATTTACAAAAAAATTTTACTGTCTTTGTCAAAAATTTTAAACGGATGGCTCACTTTTAGAAAACCATAAAGCAGGTTCACTTCGTCATCCCGGCATTTAAAAATAGAAAAGTCAATCATGTTGGAAAAATCGATCTGTTTTTACAGCTGAACTGATCGCTATTCTCATGGCTTTGAATTCTTTTTAGATCACCCCTACTTTTTTCTTTCATATATTACTTTGTGTGGATTCAAAATCAGAAATTTATATGCCTTAAAGTCTTTTAATTTTTAAGCAATCACCCTTAAACTTATCTTGACGTCAAATACTTCATAAATCTTATGCTTTTTAAGAGGAACCCCATTTTTCCTTTTGCTGGATTCCTTCACATTTAGGATTGTTTTTAATGAGTGGGCTGTTGGGCTGAAAAGAAAGGTGCACGTAATAAAAAAGGGGGTTATAGTTTTCATGTCCCTCTATCCTTTGCAGGGGGTTTAAATGGGGTTGTTAGAAAAAGCACCCTTTTAAAAAAAAAATATAGAAAAGTTGGGCCCAAAACAACGGCTTTCTTTTTCCCAACTCTAAGGGTAAAAATAGTGTAGTTAAAATTCTTTGAAGATTTTAGAGTTAATACAAATGCGGGAAAAGGGAAAGAAAAATCAAGGCCTTATTTTTTTTGGGAAATAAGTTTAAAAATGAATTTACAACAAAATTTCAGCAAGGAGGGTTTAAAATTTCAAATGTGGGGGGAATTTTTTAAATACTCTTTATCATACTTAAATTTGTGAGAAGCTAAAAATCATCCCCCTAAATTTTTTTGGGGGAATTCCATTGAAAAAATTTTTGAACAATGTTAAGTTAAAAATTGATATTACAAAGGGTTTATTGTTAAGTCCTAAGGGAATTTTGTAGTTATTTAGTTTTTTTTTAAATTAATTTTTTTTTATTTTTTTTATTTTTATTATTTTTTTTAAAATTTTTTGTTCTTGTTTTGTTATTTTTAAGAATACTTTTTCCTTTGTTATTACTATTTTTTTACACCACGAGCGCGCTTGCATGTAGGGACCCCCACGCACACTCCCAAAAAAGGTAGTTTCTCTCTCTCTCTCTCTCTCCTCTCCCCTCTCTCTCTCTCTTTCTCTATCTCCCCTATTCAGTCTCCTATTTAAGGTTTCGTCTGGTATCATTTTTTAAGGGGAAAAGGACTTTTAAAATTTGAAGACTTATTACTTACACACACCCCCAAAACACCACACAACACACACACCCCACACAACACACACACACAAAAACCCCCGACAGATAGCTTTTGACTCCCCAAAACTACGGGCCTAAACCAGAAAGGGGGAAGAGAGAGAAAGAAAAAAACATTTCAAAGACCCAAAACTGCCCTCAGGCTAGGTGGCCATACCCCCACAGCAAAAATTTGCCCCTTTCATTTTGCTGCACCCCCCTCCCCCCCCCTGCCCCTCCCCCAACCTCTTTTCTTTCTTTTTCCTCCCCCCTTTCCCCATCCTTCAGCTGAAGCGGTTGAAGCATTAAGTGGCAAAAAATTTGGGCCCCGTGCTTCCCGGGAAACGTTGACCATAAAAGAAGGTTTCCCTTTTGCTAAATACACAAAAGAAGGACTGTAGAAAAGGACCTGAAAGGTTTCGGGAGAAAACGGGGGGGGGGGGGACAGTTTTTTAATTAGCTCGAAGTTTTAAAATGTTACGCTTCGGGGATTCGAAATGCTCGGGCTACATAGAAGTTTTTTTTTTTTCCCGAGGGGGGTTTTCCCAAATTCATAATAAAATGATAAGACAAGAGAGGGGAAAAGGAGAAGAGAGAGAAGAGAGGAGAGAAAAGAGAGGAGGGGGGAGAGAAAGGGGGAGGGAAGGGAGGGGAGAGTGAGCGTTTTAGAGAGAGAGAGAGAGGGGGGAAAGAGAGATGAGGAGAGGGGGGAAGAGAGGAGGGGGGAGAGAGGGGGAAAGGAGAGAGAGAAAAAAAGGGAAAAAAGAGAGAAGGGGAGAGAGAGAGGGGGGGGGAGAGAGGAGGAGGAGGGGGGGGGAAGGGGAGAGAGAGGGAGAGAGAAAAGAGCGAGGAGAGGGAAGGAGAGAGGGAGGAGAAAAGGGGAGAGAGGGAGGAGAGGGGGAAAGAGGGAAGAAGGGGAGGAGAAAAGAGGGGGAAAAAAGAGGGGAGGAGAGGGGACGGGAGGAGAGGGAGAGAGGGGAGAGGGGAGAGAGAGAGAGGGTGGAGAGGAGAGGGGGGGGGGAAAGGGAGAGAGAGAGGAGGGAGAGAGGGAGAGGAGAGAGAGAGAGAGAGGGGAAGGGAGAGGAGAGGGGAGGATGAAGAGAGGAGGGGAGAGAGACGAGAAGAGAGAGAGGAGAGAGGGGAGAGAGAGAGGGGAGAGAGGAGAGAGGGAGAGAGAGGGGGGGGGGGAAAAATAAGGAGGGGAGGAGAGAGAGAGAGAGGAGGAGAGGAGGGGGGAAGAGAGAGGAGAGAGGGGGGAAGAAAAGAGGAGAGAGAGAGGGAGAGGAGAAAAAAGAGGAAAAGAGAGAGGAGGGGGAGAGAGAGAGGGGAGAGAGATAGAGGGAGAAAAAGGGAGGGAGAGAAAGAAAGGAGGAGAGAGGGGGGAGGAGGAGAGAGGGTGGAGAGAGAAAAGGAGGGGGGAAAAGAGGGGGGAAAGGTGAGGGGAGGAGAGGGGAGAGGGGGGAGAGGGGGGGAGAGGGGGAGAGGGGGAAAGGGGGAGAGGGAGGGGGGAGGAGAGATGAGGGGGGCGGGGGGGGGGTTGAGAGAGGGGAGAGAGAGAAAAGGGGGAGAGGGGAAAAAGATTATGAGGTTTAAAGGAAAGGGAAACCCCAATTTTGGTGGGGAAAGAGGGATGAAGGGAGAGAGAAACTTTTTTTGAAGGGAAGGTAAAATATTTCCCCTTTCCTTTTTTTTGGGCGCTGGGTTGTTAAAGGGGATTTTGAATTGTTTTTTTGCCCCCAAACCTTTTGAAGGTTGGGGTTTATAACTTCGATTTGTTTTCTGGGGGGGTTTTTCCCCGGGAAAATTAAAGGCAGGGAGGTTTCCGGAAGCTACCAAATATTTGTTTAAAAATTAATTTTTTCCCCGAATCCGGTTTTTAAAATTTTTGCCTTTGGGACTTTTTACAACGGTTTTTAAACCCCTGGCATACCCGGAAGCTGACTTTGGGGGAAAGATTTTTGGGGAACCCCCCCCTTTAAATTTCCCACGTCCCAGATTTCCCCAAAAGCCTTCCCAAGAACATGGGCCCTGGGATCGGGAAACGGTTTTTCCCTTAAATCCTTTCCGCTTTTGAAAAGTTTCTTTTTTTCGGGGGAAAATTTTTCCCCTGGGAGGTTAAAAAAATAAGGGGAATTCAATCCCCCAAAAGTTTGGGAATGAAAAAAAACCAAAAGGTTTTGTGGGAAGGGGGGGGGAAATTCTTTGCAAAAAGGCCGCTTTTGGAAAAAAGAGGAATTTTTGGCCCGGGGGGGAATTTTTTTGGGGAAAAAATTCAAAAGGGAAACAGGAAAAACGAAAAAAAAAAGACAATAAGGTTGGTTTTAAAACCCTCGAAATTAAAAAGGGTTTTTTTTGGGTGAATAAATTAAAAAATGGGGGGGTTTGAGGGGAAAGGGTGGGGGGTTTGGGGGTTAAGAGGAAAAGGGAAAAAGGAAAAAAAGAGAAAGGGGCCCCAAAGAGGTTTTTTGGGAAAAAGGTTTATGGGGGAACAGGGAAACCAGAAAAAGAAGCTGAAGAAGGTGGGGGGTGAGGGAGGGCGAGGACGGGCGAAAGTTGTAGCCCGTTTGGGGAGAAAAAAAGAATTTGTGGTGGGTAGGTTGGGGGGTTTTGGGGGTTTGTTTAGGTGATAGCGTTTTTGGGGTGGGGTTTGGGGGAGGCCCAAAAGAGGGTTATAAAAAAAGGAAAAAAAAAGGGGCCCCAATAAAAAAATGAAGGGTGATCCCACGGCAAAGGGAAGACGAAGAGGGCGAGACGAGAGGGAGGGAGAAGAGGGAAGCAGAGAAAGCCGACCGAGACGACGATGGAGAGAGCAGAAAAAAAACAACGACAGTATTGTTTGGTGGGGAGGGTTTTGGGGTTTTTTTTGATGTTTTTTTGGGTACTTTATTGAAAAGGAAAAAATTTGCGGTTTAGGGAGCTAAATTTTTTAAAATTGAAACTTTAAATTAATGGGTTAAACAAAAAAAACAAAACACAACAAAAAACCCCAAACAAAAACAATTACACACCCAAAAAAATAAAAAAACAAAAAACACAAGGGGACGAGAGAGAGACGAGTGCCCCAAACACATTATATTGAGAGTGAAATTTAAAAAGTCCTTGTTATTTTAAAATCTTTTTTGGAAACTTTCTTGAAAGGAAACCCAAAAAACGATTTCCCCTGGAAAAATTTTCGGAAAAGAGTTAAAAATAAAAAAGGGAATAAAAAAAATTAAATACGGCGCCAAAACAACAACAACCCCCCCAACACCCCCCCCACCACACCAACCTCCCACCAAACCAACCAACACACCCACAACACAACCCACAAAACCGCCGGGGGGCCCACCACGGAAAGCCCGCAGCCCTTCCCCTTTTTTCTTGGGGTTTTAAAACCCAAAAAATTTTCCCAAAGGGACCAATGCTTTTTCAAAAAACTCTGCAAAAGGGCTTATTTTAAAAGAAACGCCCTTTTTCTTTTGGGAGACAAATTAAAAAAGGGATTTTTGGCGAAAGGAAAACCAAAAAACCCTTTTTTAAAGGGGGTTTTTTCGCTAAAAAATTTTTGCTGAAACCACGGGAAAAAACTTTGGTTTTTTTACCTTCCTAAATTTTGGGGGGAAGGGGTCCTTTCCTGCTTTCCCCGCCCTCCCCCCGGGCCCCCCCCACCCAAGTTTTTTTTTGTCCCCCCCCACCCCCCAAGCCCAAAAACAACCCCCCCAAAAAGGGCCGCCCCCCCTGCCCCCCAAAACCCCCACCCCCCCCGGGTCCCCCCCCCCCTTTTTGGGTTTTCCCCCCCCCCCCCCCAAACCCAGAAATTTTTTTCCCCCCAAAAGGCCCCAAATAGCCCCAAAATAGCCCCCCCCCAAAAGGTTTTTGTGGTTACTGCCCCCTTTTTCCCCGGAAGAGGTTTTTAAAAAAAAGGGGTAGATTTTTGCCCAAGTTAAGGGGCCCCCCCCCCCCAGTCCCCAAACACGGGTTTTACCTCCCCCAGGGCCCCCAAAAATTTTACCAACCCCCCCCCCCCTGTAAAACGGACCCCCAAGGTTTCCCCCCTCCCCCCCCCCCCAGAAGGGGGGGTAGGACAGGCCCGGGCCCCGGGGGCCCAGTTTTTTGGAAGGCGGAGGGTCCTTTCCCCCTCTCCCTCGGTGCTTTCCCTTCCCCTGTCTCAAAAGGGAGGCAGGTAAAACATTTACAGTTGGGTGAAACTGGGGGGTTGTATTCTGTGAACCCAAGCTGCCAAACGGCGATCCCCAACCCCCAGAAGTAACAGACTCACATTTCCTAGCAGGTCGACAAAAAAGGGAAAACGGGAAAGTAGTTGATCAGCCCCGAAAGGAGAAATAAATTTAAAATGAAAAAAAAATTTAGTGCGCAGTTTAAAACCCTAAAAAAAGGTTTAAAGATGAATAAAAAATAATCTTTTTTTCCCAAATTTTTCCCGGAGGGTTTTTTCCCAAAAAGGACGAATGTGTTCAGTCGTTTTTGTCTTTGTACAGCTTTTAAATTTTCCATTTTTTTTAAGTTTTTTAAAAAACCTTTCCCAAATTTTATTTTTTTAAAAATATTTTGAGGGGAAAGAGAGGGGAAGGTTATTTCTTTCCTCTCTCTCTCGTAGGGGGGAATTCGTTTATTTTGTTTTTTCAGAAACAAAATCTTTATCTCTTTTCGAAAGTGCTGGGGTTTTTTTAATAGCAAATTATTCACGTTCCCTTTTTTTGGATTGTTTCTGCATCAGGGGAAAACAAAATCAAAAAAAGTTTGTCATGGCGAGTTATTTCACCTCTTTGGGTTTTGCTTTTTTTTTTTTCCATCCATTTTTATTTTTGGTAACCAAAAAACCACCCAAACGGAAAAAACAAAAATGGCCCGGTGTCAATTTCAAAAAAGCAAAGGTCACAAAGATTCGTTGCCGGGAAACCCCTTCCAGTGGCAGCGAAACAGCCAATCAGAGAGGCTGTGACAAAAGCTCAAAGCAGTTACGTCATGAAACCCAGGCGGGACACGGGGGCAGGGGGTTTCCCTTTAAGGAAGGACGTGTACAGCGTGGGGCCCCAGGGGAAAAAAGGGTTAAATTATTCCCGTTAAAGAGAAAAGAGAGAAAAGGGGAAGGGGGAAAGAAAGATGGGGAAAGGGAGGGAGAGAGAGGGGACAATGACAAGGGACAAATTTTTTTTTATTTCGAGGAAAATTGAAAAAGCAAACATTTTTTTTTTTAAACACCCCAGTCCCCCCCCTTTTGGGATACATCTTAATAAAAATAACCTTTACTTTACAGTCTCAAAATAAAAAAAAGGGAAAAATTTTCCCCCTTTTTTCAAAAAAAAGCCCCCCCCCAAAAACCCCTTCCCCCCCCAACCCAAGCAATTAAAAAAAAAATCCTAAGAATACCCCCCCCTACCCCACCCCCCCCCCAAAAAAACCCTAACCAAAAAAAAAAAAAAACCAAAAGGGGAAAAAAAAACCAAAACCCAACAAAAGATAAATAAAAAAGGAGAAAAACGATAAAAAAAACAAAAACAAGAACAAGAGAAAACAACAAAGCAAGAAAAATAAACAAAAACCAAATTTAATAAGTCAAAAAAGATAAAATCTACACATTGTAAAATTGGGTACACATCCCTTGTTAACAAATTTTTAAGATTTTAAAAATTAGGGCACTCTTTAAAAACTTAAGTACGAGGCAACCCCCAAAAACGTTTTTAAAAAATTTAAAAAATTATAAATTTTTTCTTTCAGGATATATTTGGGGACTAAAAGCGGGACGTTTAAAAAGGGTTTAGAGAGGGGAGAGGGGGAGAGACGGGGAACAGAGAGTTTTGTGTGTGTATTTCGAGATAAAACCCCTTTATATAAACCCCAAAAACGTATGCGATCCCTTCAACCCCTTTTTTTGGGATTATACCGTTTAAATTATTTGTTTAAATAATAAAAAAATTTTAAATACCCAACATCCACAAAAAAAAAACAAGAAAAAAAAACCAAGGAAAAAAAAAAAAACTATATTTAAATTTTGATTTAAAAACAGTACACGATCACCTTAAAACATTTTGTTTGATTACTCATACAAATTTTATGCCCTTGTTAATCAAAAAAAATTTTCAATCCCCCTTACTCTCACACAATATAAACAAGGAGGGAAAGAAAAAAGGGGAAAAAAAAAAAAACCCAGCCAAATCTAAAAGGTCTTTGTGAGAGAAAAATAAAGAGGGGGAGAGAGAGGAGAGAGAAAGGAGGAGAAAAGGAAGAGAGGGGAGAGTAGGGGAGAGAGAGAGAGAGGGGGGAGGGAAGAGGAGGAGAGTGTGTGTGTGTTTGTTGTGTGTGTTGTGTGTTTTCGGGGAATAACACAAAAATAAAATTTTAATTTTAAAAACGTGCCGATCACCGTCAACCCTTATTTTGATTTTACTCATCCCGGTTATATGTCATGATAATGAAATAAATCAATCCCCGTGTACTCCACAAAAAAAAAGGGGAAGAAGAGGAAAGGGGGGGGTATAAAAACCAAATCTATAAGGTCGGGGAAAGAGGAGGGGAGAGAGGAGAAATAAAGTGGGGAGGGGGGGGAAGGGGGGAGAGAGAGAGATTTTTTTGTTTTTTTGTGTGTGTTTTGTGTGTGTGTTTTTTTTGTTTTTTTTAAGGATAATGTTTAAAATATAAAATTTCAAGAAGCCGGGTCACCATAAAAAATTTTTTTTTCGAATATACTCGTACAAATGAATGTCATGGGAAAAAAAAAAATAAACCCAATACCAAAACCTTTACAATTTAAAGGGGGAAAAAAAACACTTAAGTCATTAAAATGAACATCTATTCATTTTTAAGTAAGGAGAGGGGAAGAGTTTGGGGGGAGGAAGAAAAGAGAGAGGTTTGGGAGAAGGGGGAGGAGGGTGTGTGTGTGTGTGTGTGTTTTGTTGTGTGTGTGTTTTGTGTGTGTGCGTGGGGTTGTGGTGTGTGTGTGAAAGATAATGCCCTTTTTTTTTGTAAAAAAACAAAAAAAAAGAAACATAGAAAAAAAATTTCTGGAAATGATTCTCAAAAAGCCATCAAACACTGTCAAAAACTCTTTTTGATTTTATGTACAATTTAACACCTTTTTATTGTTTTGATGATATATTTTTTTTAATTAGTGTAATTAAAAAAAAAAAAAGGAAAAAAAGAAGAAAAAAAAAGGAAAGAAAAAAAGAAAAAAAAAGTTTTGCTTTGGTTTAAAAAAACTTATTTTAACAACAAGGAAAAATTTTAAAAAGGGGGGGGAGGGAGAGGGGGAGAGGGGGGGGGGGGGGGGGGGGGGGCAAAAGGGCTGACAGAAAGGACAGGTGAAGGGAAAGGGCAGGGCAGATAGGTAAGATGGGAAAAGGGGAGATAGGTTTGGGAGGGGGGGGTATGCAAATTTGTTTTTTTTTGGTATGGGTTTTTGGTTTGGGTTTATTGTTGATGTAAACAAAATGAGTTGATAATTGAGTTTTGTATATTGTTATTTTTTGATGTTGTTTAACTGAATCAGGAAAGGGGGTTCCAAGTAGGGCCGAGTAAAGTAGGGTAGATTTGAAAAAAGTCTATTCTCGGAAATTTGGGGCACTAGGCTTTTTAGTATTTTTGGATTGGTTTAGGGGGAATTTGTTATTAAGTAAGATGGAAAAAGTTTTGTTTATGTTTTTGAAAATCAAGGGTCCTTTGTTTTATTTTTTAAAAAGTTGGGGTTAAGGGGGGAGAATATTTTTTTGAGGGATAGTCGCTTTTGTAAGCTTTTTCCTTTTTAACGGGGGCCAACCCTTTTAGAGCCGTTTTAAAACAGGGGTCAGTAAAGGTTTTTTAGTGTTTGCCCCCTGCAGAAAACCCACGGGTAGAAACATAGCTTTTTGAGGATTGGGATATAAAATTGGAAGAAAAGTTTCCTTGAAAAAGTCAAAAAAAAAAGGTTGATTTTAGGGAAATTGGGGATACTCTTTGGGCTTTTTTTTTTGCTTTGTTGAATTGTGGGAGAACCAATTTAGATTTTCATCAATTGTTACCCCCAAAAATTTTTGGGGATTTTGGTTTTGTTCAAAATTTTTCCTTTTTTTAATTTTTATGGGAGTAAGTTTATGGGTTAAGTTTTTGACGCTTTTTGGGCTAGTGGTAATAAAACATGCATTTTGTTTTTTGGGGGTGTTTAGGACATATGGTTTAGTTTTGGTCCATTCAATTAAGGGTTGGGTCAACACTTTTTTTTTTTTTTTCATTTGCCAGAGAGATAAGGTTGTTGTGGGCCCTTGAAAAAGTTGGGGTACAGCAAAAAGTTTTGCATTTGGATTTGATGTGGAGAGGGAGGTCGTTTATGTATAGGAGGAAAAAAGGAATTTTGGCCCCAGTATGGATCCTTTTGGTACTTTCCCTAATTGACGGCTTTTTTAGTTTTGGGGTTAGTTTGTAAAATATTGAGAAAACTGTTTGCCTGGGTTTTTTGATTGGAAGCAAGTAGTTTTTTAAAGGGTTTTGGGAGAGAAATGGTTTCAGGTTTAGGTTTTTTTATTGAGGAGTGTGGGTCAATTGTGTCAAAGCTTTTTAGATTACAAAAAGTACTTTCCCCAAAATTATTGTCATTAATGTTTGATAGCCAGTTGTTACGAGGCTAAAAAAGTGCAGTATGACATGAGTGATTTTTTCTAAAACCAGGATGATTAGGGTGAATTTAAAATTTGGGGGTATCCTAAATGACGGACTATGTGTTTGTTTATAGGGTTTTTCCCAAAAGGGGGGGAAAAAGGGTAGGTATGATGGAAATTGGTTCTACAGTTTGAGGGTCTGAAGTGTTTACCAGGGCTTGTTGATGGGGATTACCCCTTTGCGGGTTTTTAAAGGGATTGGGGAAATGGGTTTTTTTTGAGACAAAGGTTAAAAATATATGTTTGAGTGTCTGTTTTAATGGCGTGATAGCTTTAAAATTTCTGCTGTCTTTCCCTCCCAAAACCCCGCGTTCTTGGGTTGTTTTTAGGGGAAATTAGATAAACCCCCGCCTCAAAAACAGAATAAAAAAAGGGGAAAGTTTAAATTTTGGGAAAGGGGGATGTTTCCTTTCAAATAAATTTTTTTAGTTCATTTGGGGTTTATTGGACTTTGATTTTTCATTTTAATTAAAGTTAGTAGGGCCCTTAATGAAATGACTGTTAAGTTGTTGCTTTTAATTTTCTTTGAACATTTGTTTTTGGGAAAAGCTTGTTTGTTAGTTATTTTATTTATTTCAAAGCCCCACAGTGTTTGAGTTTTGTTTGGTAGATAGTAAGTTTTTGGAAATTTTTTCTTTTTTTTCCCCCGGTTTTTTGGGGTTTATAGATTTTTTAATTTTTTTTATTTTCATGAAATTTTTGGGTTTTTTTAAAAGGTCTCTAAGATTGCTGCTTCTTTTAGTTTCCCTTGGAGCCAAGGTGGTTTGGGGGTGTATTTGTCCCAAGATTTTTATGGGGGCATTTTTTGTTGTAAATTTGCGTAAAAATTTTTTTTTCCCAAAAAACAAAAGGCTAAATCTGGGTCAGTAATGTGAATGTTTCCGAAGAATTGAGTTACTTAAAAATTTATAGGAAAAGATTCTCATCAAATTTAGCAAAGGAAAAGATTTTGTATTGTTTTTTTTGGCCCCGGTTTGGGGGAATTTTTTTTCCGGTTTTTTTTTTACCACGTGATACCGATTTGGGTATTTTTATCGCTGCGTTATAGACGGGGATTTCCGTTTTTTAAAAAATTTTTGTTTTTGGGTTAGTTTCATAGATATGGTTCAATTTTTGGCTTGAGTTTGGTTTTTGACTCTCGTGGGTGAAATTTAAATTGGTTTGGGGAGGTTTTTTTGAAATTTTTTAATTGGGGCCATTGAATTTTTTACTTTTTTTTAGATCGTTTTTGAAGTCTCCCAAAGATTATTTTTTTTGATTCTTAAAAGGACTGTATTCAACATGGAGGGCAAAAATTTTTTAGTTCCCGTTTTTTCTTTTTGTTGGATTCCCATAAACAGATTTCCCCCTTACAATAGGTTGGGCCCTTTTTTTTGAAACCTCAATCCATATGGATTCTAAACCATAAAAATTCTAAATGGGTGAAGACGGGTTGAAGGGTTTTGGGGCTCAATAATAAGTTTTGGATTCCTGCTTTTTGGGGTTTTGGTTTTATCTTTACGCAGGACTTTATACCCTGGAAATTAAAAATTTTGGGTTATTATGTGATCTGGGAAAGGGCTGATTTTAGTTTGCCCCAGTATGTGAAAGGGTTGCCTTTGTTGTGAATAAAACTTGATTTTTCTTCGATTTTATTAAATGATGGTTTTTTATTTAGGGGCAAAAATACGTAGGCATCCTTAGAGGGCCATTGAGAGAGAGAGGAGGGGGGGAAAGAGGAGGAGGAGAGGAGGAGGAGGAGGAGAGAGGGGGAGAGAAGAGAGAGAGGGGAGGGGGAGGGGAATGAGAGAGAGAGAGAGAGGGGGAGGGAGAGAGAGAGAGAGAGAAGGGGGGGGGAGGGGTGATAGAGAGGAGGGAAGAGAGGAGAGAGGAGAGGAAAAGGGGAGAAAGGGGGAAAAGAGAGAGAAAGAGAAAGAAGAAGAGAGTGAGAGAGAGGGGAGAGAGAGGAAGGAAAAGAGAGTTGGGGGAGAGGGAGGGGGAGGAGAGAGGAGGGGAGAGAGGAGAAGGAGGGAGATGGGGGAAAGAAAACGAACCCCGCTTTGTAATGGGGGGTTCCCCTTTTTCTTCTTTTGTCATTTTTGGGGGGACGGTAGCCTGGGGTCGAGTGGGTTTTGCTAGTGATTGGTCCCGAGGGGTTTTTTCCCCCTGGAGTTAACATCAGTGCCCACTCCCCCCTCTCCCCAAAATCTTTTTTTAAAGAAAACTGTAAACCAAAGGGTTCCCTGTGCAAAAGGGATGCAAAAAAACATCTTGGGGCACACGTTTTAAAAACCCTTCCGTTTTTTTTGGGAAGGGAAAGGGCCCTTGTGTGCCCGTTTGGGGAAGGATGACAAAAAATTTACAAAAATGAATAGCACGGGAGTGGATGTTAAAAAAAAAATGGTTTTTTATACCGTTATCCTCAAAAACAAAAATATCAATCAATCAATTTAATAAATTTAAACAATCAATCAATTTAATCCCAAACAATTTAATCAACAATTAATCAAACAACCCAAACATCAACAGCACCCCAATGCAGGGGGAAAAGTAGCTAAGAAGAAGACAAAGTGCGGAAGATGATGCATGAACAAATTAAAAAATAATAAAAATCATTTATAAAGGAAAATTTTTATAGCGCTATATCTTGCAAAGACAAATTTAAAGCGCAAGCATTCAACCTAATTTCCATTACAACCAAGACAAAAAAATCAAATTTGTTCAAACAAACTATTACAAAAAAGGTACCTGCCCGACCAAAACTATGAAATAAAAATTTCCCAATTTGTCAAATTTTTTTTCAAAAGCCCCCCCCTCCCCCCCCCCCCCCCCCCCCCCCCCCCCCCAACACACCCCACAGGTCATATACTTTGCGGGGGGGGATAGGGGCTGGGGGAAGGGGGGAAAGGGGAGGGGGAAATTTTTGATATGAAAAGGAGGGGGGGGGGGATCGTAGGTTTAAATAAATATGTCTTGAGGTGGAAATTTTAAAAATGTTTAATAGGTTTCTGGCAAAGAGAGGAAGGGGGGAGCCATTCCCGGGTCGATGGACCCCAAATAGAGGGAAAAAGCGGCGGCCAACGGTTTGGGTTGGTTGAATCTTTGGTTTCGTGGCACAAGGTTTTTGGGGGGAGAGCGGAGGGGCCGTGAAGGATTGTACGGTGAAAACATTTACAGAGGTAGGAGGGTGGGAAATTTTGTGGGGACATTTGGGAAAAAGAAGACCTCCAAAACCCCCCCAAAAGTCTTGATTTTGCAGTTTTTAAGTCTTACCATCCTTTTAACAGGTGGGGGAACGATGGGTGTACTATTTTTTGTTTAAAAGCTAACAACACAGGGCCTAACAAAGCTATTTTGTGTGAGCTCAAAGACAAAAATAAACCCCTCCAAAATAAAAAGATCCACCAGGGATGAGTTTTAAATTTTTAAAAAAATTTTTTTTTAATAGATTTAATTGTACACATTTTAAGAGCCCTTTGCAAGTTTATAATAAAAGGGGGAGATCTAGATATTAATAAAAATATTGAACTGTGTTCATGGGAAATTTTAAAGACCCAACAATTTTTATCAGTTTCTGAAGTTATGTATTTTCTCCGATAAGATATTTTTGTAATTTGTTGTGAGATATATGTATGTATTATGTATGCCTGTATGCATGTGTGGGGGTGTATGTATGTGTAAAGTATGTATGTATGTTTTGTATGATGTATGTATGTATGTATGTGTAAATGTGTATAATTTTTGGTATAATAATTTTTTTTATCATACATAAATTAAAAACAATTGCTTTCATATATTATATGATGTTTTATGTGTGTTTATGTATGGGTTTTTAAAATAAAAATTTAAAAACCTTTCCTTTTATATATATATTTTAACCCTATTAGGGAGATAAGAGGGGATGGAGAGATAGGGTATTTTTAATAAATTTTGAAAATTTTCATAGGCTGGGAAACTTTTTAAAGCAAAAAATCAAGCGCTTGATAGATTATAGATTGGTAAAAAGAGAGAAAAAAAAGAGAGTTTTATAGATAGTAGGACAGATAGATAGATAGATAGATAGAGAGAGGAGAGAGGAGAGAGAGAGAAGGACAGAGAGAGGGTAGAGGAGGGGAGAGAGAGAGTTTTGGGGGGGGACGGAGGGGAGAGAGAAGAGATATAGATGAGGTGTGTATAGGTATTATGGGTTGGGTGAGGCGTGTCTAACCCCCAAGTTTGTGAACAGGGCATTAAAAAAAAACAAAAAAAAAAACACAATCAAAGGCCCCAGAAAAAAGACAATTTCTTCAGGATCAAGAGGAGAGAGATGGGTTTTTCAGGAGAAAGGCTTGTTTAAAAAAAAAAAAAAATTAGGGTTTAATGTTTCCCTTAGCTTTTTTGATCATTGTTTTTTGGTTTGGCAGCCTATAACAACCCCTTGCTTATTTTCAAATTAAAACTTGACTTGTTTTTGGGATTCATGGGAAAATTTTTTGTTTTTATTTTTTTGGGGTGCTCATAGGCCTTTTTCTTTTTTTTTTTTACAGCTTGTGATGTTTTACACACGATTTTAAAAATAATTTTTTTTCCCTATGGAAAATCACAGAACCCCAGCAGATGCCAAAAAGAAAGAGAGGAGAGGAGAGGGGAGGGGATGAGGAAAGAGAAAAGGAAAAAGAGGGGAGAGAGAGGGAAAAGAGAGAGAGGAGAGGACAGGGCGACAGGCCGGGCAGACAAAAGGGCAGAGAGGGACAGAGCGAGAGAAGGAGAGAGCAGAGAAATACAGGACAGAGAGAGAGGGGAGGGGAGGAGAGAGGGGAGAGGGGGAGAAACGGAGAAAAGAGAAGAGAGATCAGTGAAACCCCGGGGAGCATTGCCCTTGGGGTTTAGCTCTTCCAAGGACAGCAAACGTTAGATAGCGACAGTTGGTCCCGTTGACTTGTCCATAATGGGGGGTATATCATTTTGTTTTCCGTAAAACCGGGTTCCCCAGCTCTGAGCTTTGGGTCTTATCCCCTTTCACCCTAACCCTTCTGGTTTTGGTCACACAACACGTAACCATCACAAAACGGCCCCCAAAAACCCCATCACTGAAAACAAAAATCCCTAGTTTTCCTGATGTTTGATCCCCCAGGCCAAGGACGGAAAAAAGCCAATCGACAAACTGTGAATAAGCTGAAAGGAAAAAGGCCCAAAGAAAAAGAAAATAGGCGACCCGGGGTTCAGGGAAAAATGACGTGCCACGGAACTGAAAAGCCCCGGGGGAGACAAGTTAAAAAAAATTTTACATCACGTTAGAGGGTTAGGAGAGGGGGGAGGGAGAGAGATGGGGGGGGGGCAAATGGCATTTAGAGGGAAAAGGGCCAGGAATGTCGGTGGCAAAGAAAAACAAATTTGGGGCAGGGGGAGAAACATGTTACAGGAAGATTCAGAGCGAGACATGGGGGTTTGGTAACAGGTGAAGGAATTAACCTTTCTTAAAAAAACTTGGGTTTTTTTCTTTTTCAGTTCATGCATTCAAAAAACAGGACTACTTTTTTTATTTAGTCTTTGAAACACTTGTCTGATTTAAGGTTGTCTTTCCCCTTTTTACTAAGTGGTTTAGCTTCTTTTGTGATTTTTTCCCTTCTCTTTTAGTTTAAAAAACAAGTATGTTCATTTGGGGGTTTTATATGTACTTCAATCCAAACCAGTCTATTGTTTTTAGCCCCCCAAACCACAGGGTCGTTTTGGGTTTGTCACCCTTTTCAGATTTGTTAAAAATCTCGATTAAATGTGCAAATACAACAATTTTAAAACAGGAAACTTGCCAATACTACCCCTCATTATCAGTTCAAGCCCCAAAAAGAAATGGTTTTTTGTTGGGGGGTTCCCCGATTGTATTTGATCTTGAAAAAGGGTTTTCTTAAATGGCATAGCCCCAAAATCTGTTCTTTTAAAACGGAAAAAATGATTCCCCATTTTTTTTTGCCCCATTGTTTACACACACAAAAAAAACGCCCCCACACACACCCCAAAACACACACAAAACACACACACACACACACCCCACAAAACACACACACACACCCCACACACAAACACACACACACCCACCCACACACACACATATATATATATTTATTTTATTTATATATTAAACAAATTTATATAACCCCAACATCAGAAACCCCCCTTAAGGTAGACTCTTCAAGGCACTCGTCCCAAACCATTGCCCTTTTTACAGGTTTTGAAGCATGGACACTTTCTGCCCATTTAGAAAGTTTTCATTCAAGCCTTTTTTAAAATGAAGTGCCAAGGCGGATCCTGAAAATCACCTTTCAGAGACCGCCCAAAAACCCAAGGGGGACGTTTTTTGGGAGCAGTGAGGCACTGGCCGGCCCAAAACAAAAACCCTTGCTAGATACAGTTTAAAAAAGGAGGGGGAAAATGAAGTGGTTTGGCCACACAAACCCCAAAAAATATCAGCCTTTTAAAGCCCGTCCTGCAAAGGGGAAAGGTGGAAGGGGGCAAGGAGGCAGGGAAAGGGCCACGCAAAAGCGGGGTTCATCATCAAGGAAATGGGACCGGCCTCACTTTACCCAAACCCCCTGGGGGAAAAAGCCCAAAGGGGAACCATTTGGCGGGTTCCCCTTGCAAAAGGGCCATGGGGGGGACCCCAAAGGTTTTTCCCGACCAAGGGATGTGGGTGAGTGGATTTATATATTATTATATATATATTTAAAATCTATTTATATATTTATATTCACGGGTCCACTGCTTTTCTTTATTAAAATGTGTCAAAATTTTTTCTGTCCCTAATTTTGGGGGGTTTTATTTACCCTTGTGACCTTTTTTTTTGTTGTATACTTTCCTTTTGTGGTGTTTATTAGAAATTCGTTTTAAACTTCTTAATGCAGTTTCAAAATTTGTCTTTAAAATTTTAAACCCCTTTAGCCCGATTTTGCCCCATTAATATTTTCCCCCACTCTTCTGGTTCCCCTTCATTTTTATTGCGTTTTTTGGCCCCATTAGGGAATTCTATCTTTCAAGCCCTTTTTTAAAAACCAAAACCAATAAATTTTAAATTTAGCCCGCTTGATTTAAAATTAAATATTAAAGCCTTTTAGGGATATTTTGAACCCCCCTGTCCCAAAAATTTTTTATAGAGGGGGTGAAGAATGCGACTCCTACTCAAACACTGATGGAAATTTTAGCCTCATCAAATTATCTGAAAAGTTTTCAAGAAACCTTAAACAGTAGAAAATTTTATCCCTTCTGGTGGGGGAATAAAAAAAAAACCCCCCAGGCAGATGGTAATTTTTCTTTATGTTGTCCTTTTTTAGGGAACACCGACTTTTGCTCGTGCTCCCTTCTTTGGGGGGAAAAAATCAGAACTGTAGAGGATAACAAAAAACCAGACCCCAATGGAGAACATAAGCGGTTTTTCCACCTCTCTGTCCGAATGGGTTTTTACAATGATAACGAGGAGCGCGACCCCCTGTTGAGAAAAAAATCAACACAAAGAAAAACAAATGTCAGAAAAGGCACTAAAAAAAAAAGAGCTTTAAAAATTTAAAAAGAAAACAGAGGAAAAAAAAGGAGTTTTTTCTATAAAGCTGAGATCAATAGAAACAATTTTCCCCTTTAAGGGTTCGGGGTGAAAAATTTTCCTGGGATGTGCTTTTTATTTAAAAATTTCTGGATGTGTCAAAAAACTTTGAAAATATTTAAAAAGAAAGGAGCGTTGTGGATTCCAGCAAAAACGTGGATCCACATACGAATCAGAAAAAAAGTGAAGAAGAAAAGGGGGAGGGGGAAAAGAAATGCCCAACAAGCCATAAAAAGGGAAAAAAGTAGGTTTAAAAAAGTGGGGGGGGTTTTCAATAACGATTGTAAGGTTTGTTTGTTTGCAAATTTTTTGGGGTTTGGGGCTTGTGGTATTTTATTTTTTTGTTTAGATTATTTTTTGTTTTCTTTGTTTGCTTCTTTGTGGGGGTTTTTTTTTGGGTTTGGTTTGGATTTTTTTTGATTTGGGGATTTTGTTTTTGTTTTCGGCTTTATGTTTTTGTTTTAAAGAAATAGATGAAACGCCATAAGCTGTTTTTACAATGAGAATACCAGAGGCCCAAGAAATTTGTAGGCCCAGTACCAAAAACCCGTATCATACCAAACCCGAGGGGCGACCCCGGGTGCCCTTTTGGCTAGAACTTACGCTCGCAATCTGCGACCCGGGGGTTTGATTCCCGGGTTCCCAAAGGGGATTTTTCCCCTGGAGGGTTAAAATCAGTGCCCAAATTTCCCCTCTCCCCAAAAGTCCTTTTGGATTTAGACTATAAACCCAAGGGGCCCGGGTTTGCGAAAGCCAGAGAACATTTGCCCTTAAAAACCCCGTTCCGCTTTTCGAAAGGGGGGTATGCCATTGTGTGCCGGTGGGAAAAAGGGTGACCAATTTTCAAAACCCCCATACACACGGGACTGGATGTAAAAAAAACAATAAGTGCCCCTTTTTCCATTTTCCTCCCCATATAAAAAAATTTAAAAAAAAATAAATAAAAAAAAATTTTAAAAAAAACCTGGCGGCCCTTAATTTTTAGAACATGGCTTTTGGGTTTTTTTTTATCCAAACCTTTTTTTCCATATTTTTTGGGAAGAATTGAATTGTTTACTTTGCTAAACAGGGTTTGTTTTTTATGGTTTTGCCCAAATTTAAGGGCAAGGTGAAGCACAATTGTTTTTTTAATTTTGCCCAGGGAAAACCTTTAAGTTTTCTTAAAATTTTAAAAATTCAAATTATTTTTTATGCCAGTGGACGGGATAGCCCCCAGTGGTCAGAGGGACTTGCTTTCCCCCAGCTAAAGGGTTTTTCCCCGCATCCCAGCGTGGTTTTCCCCAATGGGATGGGGTGAACCCTTTTTACCCCTTGTCTTTTAGTACAATCCCCCGGTTCCCCCCAGGGTGTAAAAGGGGAAAACCCGCCCCTTTTTAAGGGGGGGAGGGGAAGTAAAACAGCGAGTGAGAGGGGGATGGGCGCCCCCCCTTTAATTGCTGGCCCCTTTTGGGAAAATGAGGTCTCGGGCGCATCGCTCCCCTTATGACCACATAGGTTATGGGACACCTTTTCCTTTTTTTACCCTAGTGGTTAGAGCGTTGGGGTCGCCATTCAACAACCGCCTTGTTTATTACTCAAAGATGCCCCCTTTAAGTGAATTTTTCCCCCGGATTTAATTTCCGCAATAAATTTCCCCCTTCTCCAAAAGTCCCCAAGTTGAGACTATAAAACCCAAAGGGATCGGGGTGCCCAAAAGCACGCAGAACATTTTCATACACGTTTTTAAACCCGTTCTGTTTTCGGAAAGTGTAGGGCATTCGTGTTGGGAAAAAAAAGGATGAAAAAATTTTATTTAAAATTAAAAACATGGGGGTGGTGTTAAGACATTCTCCGAAGTCGGGGAAAACGGATTCCCTTTAAAGTGGGAAAAAAACCCGTTGCTTTTCGGGAAAAAAAAACTCACAAATTTGGGGAACCTGGGGGCTTAGTGAGGAGCAAGAGAAAAAAAAAACAACTGAGAGCTTTTGTTGTCTTTGAAATTTTTATCATTTAAAAAAAAAAACCTTTGGTGACAAATTTACCCAGACAAGGGGAAAAACAGGAAAACCAAAAGGATCCAATGATGTCGTCTTGGGTTTGGTTTGGCCCCTTTCCCGTTTGGGCACCAGCCCCAAACAAAATTTTGGGTTTTACAAAAGCCCCCAAAAAGGGGGAACAGGACCCAGAAAAAAGGGAGGGGGGGTAAATATAGTAGAGGGGAAAAATGGCCTAATGCAAAGAGGAAAAGGGCCCATTCGGGAAATTTAAAAGAGTGAAAGGGGAGACCAAAGTTCATTGACCCAACTTTGGGGGAAAATTTCACGTCTTTTAAGAAGTAAAAAAGTAGGAGTTTTTTGGGGGGGGGGCGAATTTCCTTAAAAATTTTGAATTCGGTTGGGATTGAATTTGGGTTTAAATTTCTTCGAGCCTTAAAAATTTTTCTTTCTTCACCAAATTTTTTTTTTTTCCTTTACCTCTGTTTTCACTGCAGTCTCTGGGGTTTTAAAGTTTTTGTGTATAGGTTTGTTTACCCTACCAATTCTCCCTTTTAAGGGTTCCTCTGCTACAACTACTTAACTTTTACTGTGTGTGTATATGTGTGAGCATGGTTTTTTGTGCATGGGTTAGGGATGTAAAGTCAAAGTCAAGTCAAAGTTCAAAGTCAAACTTTTATTTTTGATGGGGACATCGAATAAGCGGGGCCTTTGCTTTGTTTTCATAAGCCAAAAACAGTGTGTTTTGTGCGCATGGTTTGTGCATGTCATGTTTGTATACAGGTGTGGGTGTGTCTGCGTGGGGTGCACGCCGCGCGCACGGCATGTGGTGTTTTTGACACACACAACACACAAACCCCCGGGCCTGCCAAAACGAGTGTAATGTGACTGCTTTTGCAAAGGGGGGGGTTTTAGATGACAAAGGCAGATCCCTTTACCTGAAAAGGGGGCCCCTTTTAACTTCAGGTGGGAATGGGCCACAAAAAGCCCTGAATTTTTGCAAATGATTGCCCCCGGCGGGGGATTGATCACTCACCACAAATTACACAGACGGGAAGGGGCCACGCACGCACGGGCCACGCACACGCGCACACACCCTTTTGATTTTACTTGACACCCTACAACAAGCACAAGCCAAACGCCCCAAAAAAAAAACCAAAACAAAAACACACACAGACACACGCAAAAGCCCCCTGCACTACGCAAACCCTGCGCGCCCCGCACACACACCCCACACAAACACACACACACACACACACACTCACACACACACACACAAAACAACACACCCCAAACACACACACACCACACACTTAACAAACGCGAAAAGCCCCGCACCCCCCGCCCCCGCGCGCAAGCAAACAACTTTATAAATCTGCTCGATGTATACTTGCTTGCACGCATGTATTTTACTTCTCTCTCTCTCTCTCTCTGGGCTCTCTTCTCTCTCTCTCTCCTCTCTCCTCTTTTTCCCTTTTCTTTTTTCTTTTACATTTCCAAAAAAAACCAGGGCACAGAAAACACACACCTACACATCATACACATCACACCACACTGCAGCACAAAAACCCCACATACACACAACCTTCCCACCCCCCTTACTCACCCCCCCCCCACCCCCCCCCACCCCCGCCACCACCCACTTTTTTAAAATAAATCACTATCTGAAAACGCTCTAAAGCATACCACACAATACACCACAATAATAAATGCCACTCTTTTTGCCCAACTTTTTTCCCAAAAACACACACCAAAACAAAACCCCCACACAACACACACACCACCCCACACACACCAAAACACACACACACCCCACACACACAATCCCCAAAACACAACACAAAACAACACCGCCACACAAAACACCACCAACACCCCAACAGAACACACACACACACACACACACACCAAAAAAAACACACTTTACCACCCCATCACACACCACAAACACCCCCACAACACACACCACACCCCCACCAAAAACACACACCAACACACACACACACACTCTCCTCTCTCTCTCTCTCTTATTTCTCTCTACGGACGGGATAGCCCAGTAGAGTTAGGGAAAGAGGGGGAGCTAAGCCTCAAACTAACTTACTGTTTATATAATTCCAGGCATCTTTGGTCCGATTCGCTTGCCTCATCGAACCAAAACTTGCATAGTTTTATATAATAAAACTAAACTGTTTACCTTGACCCCCTTTTTCACTATCTCTTACTAAAACTTGAAGTAATACTAATTTATTTTTCGATGGGTAAAAATATAAAAATATGGGTAAAACAGTAAAAAAGTTTGCAAAACCATCTCCTCTGCCAGAAACCATTAAAGCATGTGCACTTTATCAGGTTGCTTTAATGAAGCATTGGGCAGAGGAGATGATTTCGGCGTTCAACAACCTTTGGAATGCCGACCACCACGCATTGCACAAACACATAAAATATAATGGACAGTGACAGCACAATCGTTTTAATATTACATTAATAACATTAATAACAGTGTGTGTAGTGGCCATTCAGAGTATACAGCAAATTCTCAACCATTTCATTTTCTACTTATCGAAACGAAAATAATAAATCTAAAAATGGGGTACACTACTGGGACTCGAACTCGGAACACCAACCAAACACCATTTTGCTCTTGGCCATGACGACAAACTGCTAGCAAGTCTGCCACCCAGGAGGGTGGATGATTGTTAAATTTTAATATATAACTTTTCAGCTTTTAGTGATGGTGCAATATCCAGCGCGCTTCCTGATTGGCTGAATGGACTCACAGCGAGGCGCTTGCCTAGTGCACACACGCAACACAGATCAGGAATGATGATTCATACAATGCTGTATGTGTGTGTTCTGGGCTGCATGTTCTTGTGTGTGGGTTTAAAAATAACTAGCTATTGGGTTTTACTCTACACAATATTTAGGTTGGATGGTCTGTTTTTGAGTATTGTTTACTATGCTTTGAGTTCTGAGGTTTTAGTTTTATTTCTTTTCTCTTTCTTCGTACCGTCTGTAATACATCATTCTCCCGAAGGCATTTATATAACCATCTCTGTCTTTCATGTGAAAAAAAATTACAATGACTTTTGATTTGTTCACGGTAATCTTTTTTTATGCTATTGTATTTTGGTGTCAGCACACAACAGATATCTGTGCATGTCATCCCACTGAAAGCGAGCTTAGACAAACTATTCCTTGTCTTAACATTGTCACGCTCTGCTGAGCAGTCGTCTATTTATGAAAAGGGCTGCTATTTCAAGATCCTGTAAATGTTATTCCTAAAACTCGCTTAGCCTTGTAGAGGGATCTTGACTTTAATTATATTCTATTCTGTCAAATAATTTTCTTCTCTTCTGTATGTTTTATTGTTGGTAGTGTTGGACTGGAATATAAACAATGAACTCGAAATGATTTTTATACAATGTTTGTAAATAAAATGCTAAATCAAATACAGTCTTGCCACAGCCTGTCTGCCCGCATTTTAGAGAGCGTGTGCTTCTCCCCCTTTGGTAGAAAACTTTAGTGGTCCATTAGAAAACTATTCTTTTCGTCTGTTTCCTTCTTGGTGAGCTGTGCATCCATCACTACAATAGATTTTATTTTTTATGGGCTCATCATTTTCTTGCTCTTTCTCTAGTTTGTTATAGTTATTCCTTCTGAGCCGTTTTTCAATGCGTCTTCCTGAACCATGCAGCTTATCCTCATATGTTGATCTTAAGTCAACCCACAATGCATATTTAGATGTTAGGTATTCATGCAGGCCCTAACATATGTAGATGTAAGATTGCTTGTAACTCCAGTAGTGGTATCATTAGTGTTGACCAGAACCAAAGTATTTTCTACCTCATCAAAGTGTTGATATGGTAATAACCTGAGGCGTAGAATTGATTTGGTTGCCTCTATCTACATGATTAAAGTTTAATACCGGGATTAATGAACCTCTCACTTAATCTGGAAAGGGGGGTGGTTTGGTTTTCTAAACAGGCATTACTATTCATTTTTTTGATCTTGCTGGAGTGTTCAGATTTATGTTCCACACTAGTATTGCTTTACGCTTCATTATGTGCTATGGATTAAGGAGTCTTCATAATAAATAGCAAGCCTTGACTGAGTATTGCTGTGCAAATCAAGCGTGCAAGATGCTGGGTGGTTGACAAACATCATACTCTAAAGATATACCAGATATATTGTACTTTGCGTCAGGGTCACTGGATTGTAATAACACGGGACTGGAATTAAAGGTCAGCTCATACGCCAGTCTGTCTTTGGTGCTCCCTGACTTGTAAGGCAATGTTGAGAGTGAGCAGTTCAAGTCAAGAGGAATACAAAAAACCTGTTACCACTTGGCTTTTGCTTATGGCGGATTCTTTTTTTTGTTTCCCTTTTCAGCAGAACCTTCTCTGTGTTTTAGTCCCTCATCATCCTGTATTGCCTTGATAATGAAGATCATTCTCTTTTTTCTTTTGTCATTCCATAAAATCAGTATAGGTTCGGAATATGTCGGCATTGTTGAATGCACAGTACTTCCCTGCCTTTCTAGCCTTGACACTATATTTTTTATAATAGCCCTTACTCTAAGTTTTGCTACCACACTTCTGTTTGGATCATCTTCAGGTCTTCTAGTTCAATTTGAAATGCCAGCCTTGTTGTGCCTGGACAATGACATCATCTTTTTTAATTAGGAAACCTAACTGTCTGAATCTGTATTTTCATCAATGTGAGGGGTTGTTTGTAATATCGATTGTCTGTCTGTTTCCTTTTATGCTATGGGATCTTTTAAAGTCTGTATGGATCAAGGATTGCTCCAAATGTTTGTTGCGCCATCTTTTTTTTTTTTATATGTTCGCAAAATAAAAAACAATAATGAATATGGAAGGATATGATAAAGATATGGGTATGATGTGTTTACGCCAGCTGATGATAGGGGGAAGCGGAACATCTATAGCTCCTTTCATTCAGTCAAGAAGAGAATTATTAGTAAGCCAGAGTTAAAGATGTTCACACAAGTTTGGGGACAACCAGCCTGATAATAATAGACATACTGACTATTGATATGGACAACATAGACAAATCTGTATGGCTGTAACGACACAGGACAATGAAGGTTTTTATTAACAATGAAAAATAATCTCATCAGTGCTAGCAAAGAATACACTTAGGACAAAGACTAAAGCATTGCAATACAGAGAAAACTAGGTAATTAATGAAGCACTATATACTCATTTAACTACCAAAACACAAGCCGTTGCTCTAACTACCAAAATGCTGAACAAAACCTACAAACAATTATTGAAGTTTACATTGAAGACCTAGCACTGTCGGCAAACACAATAACTGAAAATATTCTGGATTTGGAATAACTAGCTTCAACAAGAAGACGAAGACACAGCACTGAAAACAGCAATGATCACCCCTAACCTGCGAGAAATATGGGTCTCATTCAAGCACTACAGGTATTAGAGGCAAACTGATAAATATTTAGCAAAAGCTAGGTGAGTAGACTCACGCATAGAACTAGAAAAGAAAAAGTAGCTCAGAAGCAGACGATGCAAATCTTGACCCAGGAAAGTAAAAGTAATAATCCACAGGTCTAAAATAATCTTGCAGATGAACGCAAGCAAGAATTAGAGGTCTTAATTCAATACCAGACAACAACTACAATCTCAGGTGAGCAGAATAAAAGAAAACAATTCATCGAATTCTGTATGAAACACAAATTAGCGGAAGAATCCGTACACTGTTCGCTGAGCAAAGGCATAACAACTTGTCAGTATAATTACAGCATTGGGTTTCGCTCATTAGCCACATTGTGTATGCGCTGACAGGTAAGCTCTCTTACGCCACCACCACCACACAACCTTCGCACCCCATCAGGGCACAGGCTGGGTTGGAAAACATCTTGGCCACTTAGCTGACCTATTAAAAAAATTAGCCTACAAAGTTGGCTTGTCTTACCTGGTTTAATTGGTTCTGTTGTTAGATGGCTTATTATCACAGCAGGTAAAGTTGTAGGGATTTTATGCGAACCTTTATGGGCGTTACTGGTTTTAGTTGTTGGTGTTCTTCTTTCTAAAATAAAGATAAGCAAGGCCGCTTAAAACAAGTATACTTGTTAAAGCAGTTATTTCATCATAGTGACTGTCTCTTACAAGGGGAATAATTATTGTTTTTTCTCTTTGCTCTGAGGTGGTAGTAGTTCTTTCCCTTGTTCTTGGTGTTGCTTCTGTTGTTGTTGTTACTACACTTTTTGCTACTGCTGTATTGTTTATACTTTGATTTTTTACAAGCAGCACATCATCTCCAGCAATAATAATATTGTTGTTGTAGTTTGTAATTGTTCCTATTTGTAACTGCATGTTGGAAGGCAGCATATATAAACCATGTCCTATAGCAAAGTTTACCTTAGACCGTGCATAGTGACGAACATCTTGATAAATGCTTGATGCTCGATGGGTAGTCAACGGCGAGTTAATATCTGTCTTCAAGATTTGCTAGAAACTGCTTCTGAGCATCAAACCCCAGTGGCCACCAATAATACTCGACCTTGTCTGTGCCTGTGCACCAAGCAGCACCACACATAGGTTCGAACAGAGTCATTAAATCCTCTCTAATCTGGTCTTGTTAAACCCTTCACTCTTTCAAGAATAAAAGTCGTCCATGCATACATGTGCATTTGCTTATTGAACCCTAAGAACAACTCTTGCACCGCGTGTGATTGATGTTTTTGGTGGGCCACCAGTCAAGTTATACTCTGTGCACAACTACAAATGCAGAGTCACCATGCATAATTTGTGTCTGTGTTTGTCTGAATGCAGTCTTAGACATTATTGAACTCATAGCACAGCATCTCATACGCCTTCTGTTAATCTTCTATTAAAGGGATTAAGGTACTATCAGTGAGGCAGTGGGGAACTGTCAGCTCAGATAACACACGCCTGAACTGTTAGTACAATTGAAACCTGTACACAGGACTTTTCTAACTGGGGTTTGGATTGTCATGTGGTCAGCTTTGAACCCCACAGTCCCGTAGTTGCACAGTGGATAGCAAGTTTAAGTGGTTTTGATTGAACTGTATAGTATTAGACAACCATGCTTTCGCCATGTGGCATCATCCTTAAGTGGTGGGTTTAAGTATGAATTTCAGTGGGTTGGGAACTTTTACTTCGAAGATCAATGTCTCTGACACTGCAACATCTAGCTTATTAAAGGTAATGGTCTTTGGGTTTATAGTGAGATCAAGCCTCGTATTTTGCATCTTTATTTATAGTATACATGTATTATTCTATAGTAGATAAAGTGTTTATAACACTAACTAAACATCCATTCAGGTGTACCTGTTAAATAGCCATTGCCTATTGACAACCGCTGTGGTCAACATATAAAAACAGTGGATATTGCCACGAGGTCTTCTTACTAGTATCTATGACAAACTCGACCGCAGCACAACGGCTTAAAAAAATAAGATCCTAAAACTAGAGCGGTTAATTAAATTTACTGTGAAAGAGGTTATTATGATTTCTGCTCACTGGAAAGGAGCTCTTTCGCCCTGTGGTATCACCAGAAAACTCAACCAAGCTAGTCTAGAGTCCCTTTACAGTCATCTTAAGTATAGCTATGTCACAACTGTCTTATGGAATGCTTGGGTTTGACATTAGACATTATTGAAGAATGGAAAAACCAGATTGGGACTAGCAATTGCTTGGTGGTGATGATGGTTATGGTACGCGGTAGGAAATAACCATGGTCGGTTGTGATAAATGAACCCATTAAACATGGCCAGTAAACTCTTTGCGGAGGGGTGACTTTTGTCAACTGTCTCAGTTAAAACACACACAAAACTCAAGTTGCGTGACGAAGGCTTCTTCTATTTTTCCCTTATGATCTACTAAGAATCTTCACTAGCAGGGCAATGTACTGCGGAAATGCTGCACATCGCTTTACTACATTCAATCTATGAGCTAGAAGAGGCTTCCATTGAACACATTCTGTATAAAATCAAAGACACAGCTCAAAGAACAGTTGACTGTAAAAAATTTCCATATTACATTTAGAATAGAATAATATATATACTAATATACATACATATCCTTCGTCCCGACGGGTCCTGTATAGTAGAGCACCTGAATCATGCCAACACTATTGAGCTTAGATCTCCCTGGTGATGTACAAGGTTTGAGAAGGATGGGGAAATTGGATGCAGTTTACGCTTTTGAGTACAAAATGATGGGATACTACAAGCGTTACAGCAATAGAAGAAGCCTAAGAAACCTCTCGGTTTCCTAAACTGAACAGTTGCGTAATGTTGAAGCTGAAGCATTAGCAGATGATGATTTTATCTTACAATGTATCATTTAAAGTAATAAATGGCACTTTCAAACCCAAACCATCGACGGCAGATCAAGTTTGAAGTTATTAGTCCTTACACTCTCTATGCACCCGACGTACTTTCCGTAAAGCCTTAAATGCTTGGACCCAGAAACATAGCATTAGCAGCCAGCAGAGGTTATAGCATTACAGAACTATGGCACGTTTAATGCTTCATAGAAATGATCAGTGACTAAACCATCAAACACATTGCTACGATTCCTTCCATACTTTCCTCTGGATGATCAGTACACATTGGTTGTTTGTTCTGGCTTGCAAGAGAATGTGGAAAGAAGCATTCTTTCTTGTTCATGGAGGGTGATTTACTATTAAACTGGAAGACCTTGCGTTGATGCCCCTCAGATTTGCTATTGCTATTCGGTACAGCGGCAGTGACATTGACATTGAAGGAACATTTCCAGTATTAAGTCAACTTGCTCCTAGACACACCACAGCTAACAAAATTAGCATCCCAATCTACACCACATTGACCTCGTTGCGTTATATTACAAGATGTTCTATACTGCCCGACATTCAACTACAAGACTTACTTTATGAATACACAATAAAAATTTCACACACATTTTTAAAAACGTTAAGACAGAAGATGACGACCGCTAAATTTCCTAAGTTCTAGTGCACCAGATCCTGAACTCTTATTGATAATGCTAATACCTTTCGTTTGACAAACATTACACAGATGCAGCTGGACATTGAGCAACAACTAGCAAAGTTTACAAAATAGCAGGCGTAGGTACAGATCAGCATTTACTGTGTATGAGCTCTATTACTACAGGTAAAGCGACTCTGTATACAGCCGCAGCAGGAACAGGGCATTTCTCTCTTGGCTTTGGAATTGCTGCTCCTGCATCTATAGCATTGCGGCTCTGTTATTCAAATAACAGCCAGGAGCCTTTGTACATTTGTCACATCTGTCTTTTCGAGTAAGGTTGTGCGTAAAATTAGAAAAACATGATGCTTGTGTTGCCTTGACATTAGCCAAAGCTAAGCTCTTTAGGCCTCATTATTAGCTAAGCTCTAACAGATTCCACAATATCAGAATAGGAGTTCACGCGTCTACAGGATGACTTCGGATGACTAAAAGCGTCAAAAGTTCGAACCTCCAGAACAAAACAACACAAAGCTATGACTGTGGGCATTGATGCAGTAAAAAAGGAATACATAAAAAGGGGTATCTTCTAGGGTTAGACAATACTTCAGCTAAGTATCTGTTATTGTGCTAAGATTTACCTATGTAGATGTTACTGCCGTATACCGAAGCAAAAACAAAAAAAAAACAAGAAGCAATAATTAATTAATTATTTTTTTTCTTAACTATTATGAGTTAGAGATTTTAGTGAGTCCGTAATGACAAAAGGGTTTCAGGACAACTGAGCTGAGGGTACACTAACGCAAAAACGTTGTACAAGTTCAAGATGCAATGCGCACACAATTACCAGACAAGATACAATCGAACACCAGTAAAGTGCAGTTGGTTGCTGAAATTCTATTAAACACATGCAAACAATGGACGACATTCAACTGTTCATGTGTCAACAACACAAACAAACCACTGAACTCCTTTGAAGTGCTCAAATTGCATGGGCAGATGAGATGATGCGACAACTTCGAATATTCTGCAGAAACTAGCAAGAATGGAGGGGAATCCAGGATGGACAGTTGGTAAGGTTCTTGCATAGAAAATAAAGCAAACAAACGTTTCATCCATTGTTGGCAGAAGTTACATTCCCTTGCCTGTATGTTGTAGCAAACGTGCTGTCCTGAAACATCAGAACAAAGATGACAAGTGTTTTAGTGGTGTATGCTGGCTAAACTGTTACATGGAACAAAGATGCAGTGCGAGTTTCAAACTTTCATGAACATTGGTAACTAGCTTGTCTTTACCGGCTTGTGACTTTCTGTGGCTGTTTAGGAGTATTGATCTGTATTGAGGATACTAAAACCCTCCCATCTGTGTATTATGTGTACACTGGGGAAGATGTGGCTTAGTAATACTTCTTTGTGGGCTCTAAGTCCACTTAGGATCTCAAAAAAGGTCTCACAATAGGTAATCCTGATAAGAACCATGTAGCCCTCTTGCTAGTGAGTAATAGAAACCAGTTATCATTGTTACATCATTAGAACAATTAGTTAGATTGTTGCACAGGCAACAAAGCATACCACAGAAGAAAGGAGTTTTGAGACGATGCTTGGTTCTTTTACCTCATTACAAGCAGCAGTCAACACTGAAAAACATTGTTAAGAGTGAGACGAAGCAATCACTGAACATGTAATACAAAGCCAGGAAGCAAGGTGTACTTCAAGAATATTAAAAAGCTACAAAAGAGTCCATATGTAGTGGTATGCTGACTTTGGTCTATCATTGTGCAATTCAAGGACCAGCAACGGAACTTTTGCCTAAAACAGTCTGACTCAGTAATCATCAAGTCTGTTGTCCTTTGCTTATGTTGTTGTTAGATCGGATGGTGCACACTCAGAGCCAGATAGTTTGTATAGAGGACCCAGACGCGATAGCTTTTTCTTGTACCACATGAAAGCGAATCATAACCACTACTCTCACAGCTAAACTTTCAAGGTGAACAATTAGTTGATGAAGACCAGGAACAGTTATGCTTCTGCCACACCTTGCTGGATTTGTGTATCCCTGGCATGCGAGCTCAAGTCAGAGATCATGACCACATCAGTGGTTTAAGTTTCGTGGAGCAGCACATAGTAAGTGTATCTACAACTAAAAGTAGTTCCCAATACATGGAAGCTGCCAGTTTCTTCCACAATCTAAGAGGTTACGACTCACACCTAATTCCATCAGCTAGTGGCAACTGATTGAGTATAAGGCTTACTGCATTGCTCAGTCATCAGAGAAGTCCTGACTTTTATCACATCAATAGCTTGGCTTCTTTTGATTCTGACAAAACATCTGAGGATCTCTAGAGTCCTTGTTTCATCACTGAGGTGTACTTGCTCAAGTTACAGAAAAATACTTCGACACAAAAGCTCGTGCGAAAAGGCGTCAATCCTCTATGAAGTACATGGACTCATGGAAAAGCTTTGATGAAAGAAGAGCCTGCCTCAAAAGAAGCATTCTTCAGCAGCTGACAGGCAAAGGAAAATCAGTGATGATGACTCTCAGCATGCTCTGTGGGCTTGCAAAAAGAGCTAGTGTCAGACGATGGGCGTTACCATGCTCAGTATTACTTCGTCTGAAGCATGTTTGCTTGCTGATGTCTTTGAGAAACTACAGAAAGACTGGCCATGAAAACATTACGGACTAGACCCATCACATTTATTACAGCACCGGAATGTCTTGGGATGCTTTCTTGAAGTTTTACTGGGGTGCAGATTGAATTTGTTGTCTGACCTGCCAATGCTCCAAATGATTGAGGATGGTCTGCGTGGTGGCCTAGTATGGCATGCAAATTACTGTAAGGCCAACAACAATTCATTTTAGAAGAATATGATCCTAGCAAAGTTTAACTACATCATGTACTTGGACGCAAACAATCCGGTCTGGATGGGCGATGTGGTCAGTCACTACCATAAGAACTTGCGGGCTGTTTTTAATGGTCCTTTTGCTGTTGCTGAGACTATAAAGCGTTGTCACAAATGGTGCCTGATCAAGCATAGGTTGGATCTTAGGAAGTAGATTTAGTCTATCCCATGAACTACATGATGCGCCAATGACTACCAATGCTGCAGAAGGCTCAAATATCTCCAAAAAACCTCCAATGTTGTACCAAACTTAATGACAAGAGCACGTATGTTTGTCACTACAGACTGCTACAGTTCTACTAGGGCATGGGTTAATTCCTTTACTGCTGGTTCATCGTATAATTGTGTTTGACCAAGAGCTATTCATGAAACCATACATTCATGAAGAACCTGATCTGAGAACGAAGGCAACCGATGCATCTAGAAATGGTTTACTTCAAGCTCATGAACATACAGCTGCTTTGGTAAAACAATGGTGAACCCACACAATAAGAAAAGATGTTAGATTATCACTAAAGAAAACGAAGCCATAAAGATACATCCAAACTAGCTATCAAGACCAACAGGCAATTCCATTGACAGTCTGTTATATGGCATTCAGATGAAGAAGTTGCAGGTTATAACTAGGGACCAAACCAGTATTCATTGGGTTTAAGAACCGTGTTGGAGCTGTCATGCTGTTGATGCTTGGAGTTTTCTTGTATGATTACTTCAAGCTAAACATCCTGCTGTAAGGGTCTTGTACACAGACACAGAATCTTTCATCCTAGACATACCCACAGATGATATATACATAGGACCTTGTAGAGGACGTAGCAATGGGAATCAGAGTCATGTTATGACACTGGATTATCCAAAAGACAGTCCTTTGCATTCATCCGTAACAAAAAGTTATTGGTAAAAGAAGAAGGATGAGATGAACGGCACTATTAATCAAAGAATATGTTGGGTGAGGCCAAATGTATAGCGTGTGCAAAGCCAGACAGGTGTTTATAAAAAAGGCAAAAAAGGTTGTTGGAAACAGGTGGTCAAATCAAGCATCAGTACATGATAACTACAAAGAGGCTCTCTTTGAAGTAGAGTATTTCATCATGGACAACCCAAAGCTCAGTCAACTTGCACCAAACAACACAACGGTGGTTAGAAAAAAAGACAATTGATTGCACAGGATACAAAAACGAGTATTTTCTTCACCAGAGCACTCATACGCACTGGCACTGGAGGAACTAGTAATTAATTAATTAATTTAATTTTTTTAATCATTTATATACGTGTTAAAAATCTTGATGAGACTCACAATGATTGTTTCTCTTTATCAAAATATATGGTAGTGGTTACAATGCTCGTCTCTGACTTTTTACAGTGCTGAAATTCTAGACGACTTTGGTGAGCAGTAGAAAATAAAATTGATCATGGTACATAAAGAAGAGGTTGCTAAATAAGATTCTAGGAGTTGTTAGTATGATGAGAGAGTGTCAACCTCTTCTGTATTATCAAAAATGGTTCCTGAAATTGTAGTAACAAAAAACAGTTAGATGAGACCACTAACAGTCAATTACTTTCGGATGATATAGGAGCCCTACCTTATGAAGCAGGACAGTATTAGGTGGCACTAGACTGCGTTCTCCTCTAACAACGGCCCGCTGTGGCGCAGGTTAATGACAAATTATTAAATAGGAGGATCCATCTCCACAACTTTTTTTATTTCATAAGTGTCTATGCTCAGATGGGATATGTTGCGCGTTTGTGAGACCGTTGGCTTCAGCTTCTCCAGGGCATAAGATATCTCAGTTTCTTCCCGAAAGGGTACTAGTGGTTGCTTAGAAGGTGTTGTTTGGATGTGCTTCTGTATTGTTTTATGTTTGATAGCGTCCGCAGGTTTTTTCCTGTGGCTGTTGTTATCTCAGAGTTCATTGCTCTCAAAACAGCAGCAGGTCATTCTTACCCCACTCTGTTATTCACGTGTGCCCTGGGAGCATGTTTCTTGGTGGGTACTGATAGGCAACAGGTCTTTATGCTAAACAGCTTGTTAAAACTTTAACAGTGCTTGAGATCTGTGGTTGCCTGGTATACCTCTTTTTATTTGCTACTCCATGCTTTATGTACAACTGATTAAATGAATCCTTTAAACTTATTTTCCATCATCACACTGAATATTGTCTGGGATATTTAGTGGGCCCCCGACTTATTTTTAGATTTCTTGCAAAGCAACGGCATGTTGCGAGGTGCACTCTTTTCAGTAAGGGGCTCTGCATCTTTTATACCAGAAGTACGTCCACTACAGTAAGGAGATACTTATTACTCTTTCTTCTGAATATCATGGGGTAAGTATAAAAGGTCTATTTGTGTGAGTATCATTTGCTTCATGTTGATGTAGGAGGGGTCTATTAATGCGCTCCTTGGTGCAGGTAAATAGATTGCCATATTGCTTGTTTTGAGCACTTCTTTCTACTTCGGAACTTACTCCTGCAGCAATGCTTCAGTTTATTAATGCCGCATGTCATTTCCGAGTACCCTTTTGGTGGTGTGTTGATCTTAGAGAGTTGGGTATCCATTGTTCTAATATATAAGTTAAAAAAAAAAGCATGTTGGTTAACCAACTTTCGGTTCTATGAAGTATACTATTGTCATGCCCTCCACATAAAAAAAGCAATCTCGCCTGTCTATCGGGGTTTCAGTGGAGTTGATAATAATTCACGAAGCTGTGGCTAGTAATAGGAGATTTTTGTTTGCCTGTCAAATGTATTACTCCTTTTTTTGCAGTGTTCAAACATCAGAAAATGTTTTTTGCAGCTGTCCTTGTTCACGAAGTTTTTCTTTAATAAAGTCTAACTGAGCAATCTTTGTCTTTCGTATCTGCTTGTGCTATGTTCAGTTTGTTTCTTTGCTGTATCATTGTCTCTTCCTTTCTTCGTCTTGTATGAAGTTTTAGAAAACAAGTAGTTTGCTGCTGTAAAAGCAGTGCGTTTACTACAGCCACCACCAACCTTCTCATCTAAAGAAGCACATTTTTTATTTTGGACTAATATTTTCTGTATGATTCCCTGATTAAATACCAAGAAGTCTTTGTAGCAATGGATGCTGTTACAACCTACAACTAGCTTGGCGCTGTATTCAAAGTCTAGTTTTCCTATAATCAGCAGGCCTCATTTTTAGAAACCTCTTCCTACATAGTATAGCCGACAATAAGACTGCCAATAACGGATGCGTGGTAGACCAGTATTGACTGCTGTCTTTTCTGAACTATATTTCTACTATAAGTTTATATTATTTATTTATTATCTATTAATACATATTGAATGGGATCGTTTGTCAGGTGTTTGCTTTGCAATGGTTTGTGGCTGTGGTTGTGTTTTGGCTTTGGTTATTGCGGCGGTTCTTGTCTTGCGGGTTACGTGCTGCTCCATACTCTATGGCTGTATAACCAATTCCCATTGCTGTTATTACATATCTTAAGTAAGACTGAATGTTTGGTTTTGGTGGTGCTGTGTCTTTTTTCTGTGTTTAATAGGCATCTGTATGTTCTAATGTTTCTACAGATAAGATCTTTTGCTTTTGCTTGGTTGATATGTTTTTTCTGTCGATTCCATTCTGTACTTTGCCAGCTTAAAACCTCTCAGGTTTTCTTTGTTACAGAAGTCACTTGTGAAAGGGAGGGGTGCTCTTGGTTCTTGGATTCTCCTGTGTTTCTCTGTTGGTTCGTGGCTGTGTATCTGTTCCTCCATCTTTTCTTATGTGGTTTTATTTTATATGTTTTAAGTTTATCATAATAGCAGATACTGTGCTAAACAGAGAGCCCAAACAGTAATACCATATCGCAGCCAAGAGAGTGTCTCCAGCGTTCTAGGAACAAATAGGTCTTGTGAGATGGTCATATGCTAAGTCAGCTTCTGAGTCCACATTAAAGACCTATTGTTGCTTTAGGATATAGACCAATAACAGTATGCCTAGGCTTTTTCACCATTTTTTGCTCCCAAGAAGAGTTTCATACCTATTTAAAACTAAAACTTTTTAAAAATAAAAAAAATTTTTTTTTGTCTTGTTGGTGATAACTGCTGCACCTGTTCTTCTGTTAGTTGTGTAATATGTAATGCTTTGTTTTACCACAAGCAGCATAGAGAGTACAAATTCTCTTCTTATTACAGTAGATTTCTTCGTCATCTGTTTATTTCTTCTTGATAGATCCAGTAGATTGTTCATCAATCAAAAAGTTCGTCGCAATTCATGTGTGTCTATCTTTATACATATATGTTGTGTAAAATAATTGTTGTTGTTTCTTGACAAGTTGTTGAAAGTTGTTGATAAGTGTTGATGGGGCCTTGTGTATTTCTTGACAAGTTCTTAATATAGTTCTTTTTTAGTTCTTGTTAAGTTCTTGATAAGTTCTTGATAAGTTCTTGATAAGTTCTTGCAAGTTCTTGATATGTTGTTGATAAGTTGTTAAATAGTTCTTGACAAGTTCTTGATATGTTATTGATTAAGGGCTGTGATAGTTGTTGACAAGTTGTTAATAAGTTCTTGACAAGTTCTTTGATTAAAGGTTATTTGTTTTGCATAATTTACCAAATAATTTTTATAGTTTTAACCATCAAAAATAAATTAGTATTACTTTCAGTTTTAGTTAGAGATGATAGGGGAAAAAGGGGCGGTTCAAGGTAAACTACTTTAGTTTTTATATAAAAATAGGCAAGTTTTTTGGTTCAATGAGGCGAAGCCGAATCGGACCAAAAGTTGCCTGGTTTTGGATAAACAGTAAGTAGTTGAGCTTGACCCCCCTTTTTCCCTATCTCTCCAGTGGTTAGAACACTGCACACGCAATCTGACGACCCGGGTTCGATTCCCATTCAAGCGGATATTTTCCCCTGGAGTTAACATCAGTGCAGACTCTACTCTCCCCAAAAAGTCATTCGGATGAGACTATAAACCGAGGTCCCGCGTGCGAACGCACGCAGAACATCTTGCGCACACGTTAAATCCTGTCCCGCTTTTTTCGTAAGAGTATGTTCATTATGGTGCGGTGGAACAGATGCCAGAATTCACAAACCACTTTCACACGGGGAATGGAGTAAAAAAGAAACAAGTGCTTATACAATTATCCTCGATATAAAAGACATGGAAATGGAAAAAACCCAAAAAAAACCCACTCTCTTCTCTTCTCTCTGAGTCTCTGTTTCTCTCTCTCTCTCTCTCTCTCTCTCTCTCTCTCTCTCTCTCTCTCTCTCTTCTCTCAACTCTGTGTCTCTTGTTTCTCTCATATCTCTTTTCTCTCTCTTGTGTCTTCTGTCTGTCTGTGTGTCTCTCTCTGTGTCTTCGGTCTGTCTCTCTGTCTCTGTTTCTCTCACTCTCTGTTTTTCTGTCTATGTATCTCTTTTGAGAAGTTTTTTTTTGGTGTTCTTTTGCCCAGAGGACTGGTTGTAAAAACATGTTTGCTTAAGCCATAACCCTCTTTGAATAAAATTAATTCAATTCAATTCCATTCACTCTCTCTCTCTCTTTTAGAGCAAGGGGTAGGTCTATGAGAGATAGTCTGGCTATGGGATGCCTCAGCTTCTTTTGATTTGATTGTTTTGTTGCTATATCTATCTAGTTATGACATTGACCCTAACATTCTGAAGAAGTACAGGACTTGTTTCCACTACCTTATATTCTAGAGTCTTCGAAAAAGTAGTTCTCAAAAACAGCTCAACACCACCTTTATCTCCAATAATTTCATCCTGCGTTTCAGTCTGCCTATTGCGTTCAACCACAGCACTGACACCCCTAGTCCGCACTTTAACACACGCTTCTACTCGTTCTGACTCAGGGAAAATCTCCCTTTCACTCTTACTCGACTTTTGCAGCTTCGACACGATTGACACTCTATCTTATCTCTCCTGTCTTCAAGAAACGTTTTCGGTGTTACGGGTAACATCCCTGCAACGGGCTTAGCTCATACCTGATCTGAACGATTCCAGACAGTCACTAGTTATAACTATTCAGTCAAGTGCTGCCAGACTGGTATTGTGGCGTACCGCAGGGGATCAGTTCTGGGCCCTGTTCTTTTCACTCTCTACACCGCTCACACTGTCACTTATTATTAACAATCATCTGATCAACCCTCACCTTTTATGCAGAAGACTCTAGATTTAAGAGTGGACACTCTGAAAAATCTGCTTCTCTCTTGACAAATATAGCCTCCGCCTTTCAAGTTATCCTAAACAGGATGATAGAGAACATGTTACAAACTAAACACTGATAAAACTGAATCATGATTGTAGGGACCAAACACAAACTTTCTTCCTTACAAAACAGCTTCATAGGGAACGACAATGCCACCAGGCCTTATTCACTGCTGTGAAAGTATCTAGGGTCATTATCGATACACATCTCTATGAAAAAATTAATCACCAGACTGCAGTAGTGTCTACTATCAATTTTCAGCGTATTATTGCAATGCGAAAGTACCTGTTAATGTACGCCAACTATCACTAAACTCGGGTTGTTCTCATTCTTTCACGTCTGGACTATTGCAATTTCTTTTGGCTGATCTGCCCAGCATAATCTTATCTCACTCCTCATACTTCATTCCCAAACTCTGCAGCTCGACTAGTCCTCAGAAAGAAAAAGTCTGAGCACATTACCCCTCTTGCGATCTCTCCACTGGCTACCTGTGCCACAAGGAATAAACTATAAGATCTGTACCCTCTGTTACAAATGTCTCCACAAAACTGCACCCTCCTACCTCTGTGAATGTCTTAACATGTACACTCCTTCACGTTCCCTCCGCTCTGCTGCAGATTCCTTGTGCTTACGAATACCTAGGTTCAGCCAGTCCACCGTCGGCCGTCGCTCTTTCTTTATCTGGTCCATCGATCTGGAATGGCTTCCCTATCTCTCTTCGTGACACTTTTAAATCCGGCCTCAAGACATATTTGCTTAACACCTAAGATTTTCCTCTCCTGTTTCATTTCATAGCTATCTCTGCTTTTGAACAGCCAAAATCACATCACCCTGCCAAAGTGTCTAATCTGTGTGTGTGTGTGTGTGTGTGTGTGTGTGTGTGTGTGTGTGTGAGGTTGTGTGTGTCGTGTGTGTGTGTGTGTGTGTGTACATTTGGACTTGTTAGAATATTTACTTGCTATTGGTTGGCTATGACTGTATAAGAATGCGTTGATGCAAGCGCTTGATTTGTCTGTGCAAGATACAGCGCTATATAAATTCATTTATTATATTATTTTTTTTACTATCTATCTATCTATCTTTCTATCTATCTAAATCTATCTTTCTATCCTATCTACCCACACACATACACACACACCTTCCCACCCCACTTCACCTACCCCACCCCACCCCACCCCACCCCCACACCTATTTTTATAAAAATAAATCACTATCTGTAATCAGCTCTAAAGCATACACACACAATACACACACAAAAAAAAGCCACTCTTTTTGCCCAACTTTCTAAAAACACACACAACACACACACACACACACACAACACACACACACACACACACACACACAACACACCACACACACACACTCACAACACACACCCCACACACACCAAGACCCCAACACACAGACACACACACACCCACACACAACAACACACACACACACACACACACACCACACATGCACACACACACACACAAAACACACGACACACACACTCACACACACACACAAACACACACAACACACACACACACAAACACACACCACAACACACACACACACACACACAAAACACACACACACACACACACACACACACCACACACACACACACACAAAACCACACACACACACACACACACACCACCACACACACACACACACACACACACACACACAACACACTAACTGCCATGCATGGGAAGAAGCATTGGCTGACGTGATGCCACTGCTCATTGCAGGCTCCCGTACAGTCAAACATTCATTGACAAGGAATCATTCCCCTCTCTCGGTTCGTGTCCCAGAAACCTCTGTTAGTGTCACGGGCCCTAAAACTTTCATCCGTCTGTGATGCTCTCTGTCTCTCTCTGTGTCCTGTCTCTCTCTACTCTGTCTGTCTGTCGCCTCTGTTTTTTTTTCTCTCTCTCTCTCTCTCACCTGTCTCTGTCTCTCTCTATCTCTGTCTGTCTCTTTTTTCTCTCCTCTCTCCGTGTTCTGACTCTCTCTATCTCTGTCTGTCCGTCTGTCTGTTGTCTCTGTTTCTCTCTCTCTGTCTCTCTCTCTATCTCTGTCTGTCTGTCTGTCTGTCTCTGTTTCTCTCTCTCTCTGTGTCTCTTTCTCTCTTTATCTCTGTCTGTCTGTCTGTCTTTGTTTCTCTCTCTCTCTCTCTCTCTCTCTCTCTCTCCCCGTGTCTCTGTCTTTTTTCTATCTCTGTCTGTATCTGTTTCTCTCTCTCTCCGTGTCTCTGTCTCTATCTCTGTCTGTCTGTATCTGTTTCTCTCTCTCTGGTCTCTGTCTCTCTCTATCTCTGTCTGTCTGTCTCTGTTTCTCTCTCTGTGTCTCTGTCTCTGTCTATCTCTATCTGTCTGTCTGTCTCTGTCTCTCTCTCTCCGTGTCTCTGTCTCTCTTTATCTCTGTCTGTCTCTGTTTTCTCTCTCTTGTGTCTCTGTCTCTCTCTTTTCTCTGTCTGTCTCTGTTTTCTCTCGTTCTCTCAGTTTCTCTGTCTCTCTTTATCTCTGTCTGTCTGTTCTGTCTCTGTTTCTCTCTCTCTGTGTCTCTGTCTCTCTCTATGTCTGTCTGTCTCTCTCTGTGTCTCTCTCTATCTCTGTCTGTCTGTCTGTCTCTGTTTCTCTCTCTCTCTCTGTCTCTGTGTCTCTCTATCTCTCTCTGTCTGTCTGTCTCTGTTTCTCTCTTGTCTGTCTCTCTCTCTGTCTCTCTCTCTCTTCTCTCTCTCTTTTCTCTCTCTCCTCTCTCTCCTTGCCCAGACACAGAGAGCCCAGGGAGAGAGACACTGTATATAAACCGGTTTCCCCAAATATACAGTCTCTCTCTCTGTCTCTCTGTGTCTGTTTCTCTCACTCACTCACTCACTACTCACTTACTCACTCACTCACTCACTCACCCACTCACTCACTCAACTCACTCACTCACTCACTCACTCTCTCTCTCTCTCTCTCTCTCTCTCTCTCTCTCTCTCTCTCTCTCTCTCTCTCTCTCTCGGGACGGGTTACTAGGGGTTAGAACATTGCACTCGCAATCTGACGCCCCGGGTTCGTTTCCCCGTTCAAGGGGATGTTTTCCCCTGGATTAACATCAGTGCAGACTCAACTCTCCCAAAAAGTCATTCGAATGAGACTATAAGCCCAGGTCCCGCGTGCGAACGCACGCAGAAACCCCTTGCGCGCACGTTAAATCCCGTCCCGCTTTTTGTAAGAGTAGGCCATTGTGTGCCGTGGGAACAGATACCAGAATTTACAAACCGCATACCCCACGGGGATGGATTAAAAAAGCACACAAGTGCTTATTCCATTATCCTCGATATAAAAGAATGAAATAAAAAAAGAAAAAAACACTCTCTCCTTTCTCTCTGTGTGTCTCTCTGTCTCTGTTTCTCTCTCTCTCTCTCTCTTCTTTCTCTCTCTCTCTGTGTCTCTGTCTGTCTGTATGTCTCTCTCGCTGTGTCTCTGTCTGTCTCTGTTTCTCTCACTCTCTGTTTCTCTGTCTCTGTCTCTCTTTTGAGAGGTTTTGATGTTCTTTTGCCCAAAAGGGCTTGTTGTTTAAAAAAACATGTTTGTTTATGGCATAAACCTCTTTGAATAAAATTAATTCAATTCAATTTATTTCAATATACACCCCTCTCTCTCTTTTAGAGCAAGTGGTATGTCTATGAGAGATGTCTGGCTCTGGGTTCCCTCAAGCTTCTTTTTGATTGATTGATGATTGCTAATTTTCTATTAGTATGACCTGACCTAACAAATTTTGAAAAATTAAGACCTGTTCCAACTACCTTTTGTCTCTGAAGACCTTGAAAAAAAAGTTCTGAAAAAAGTTCAACAACCTCTACTCTCCAACAACCTTCTTCCTGCGTTTCAGTCTGCCTTTTTGCGTCAATCACAGCACTGAAACCCCTAGTCCAACCCTTTAAAAAACTTTCTACTGCTTCTGACTCAGGGAAAATCTCCTTCTCACTCTACTCGACTATCTGCAGCCTTCGACACGATTGACCACTTCTATTCTTCTCTTCGTCTTTCAAAAAGTTCGTGTTACTGGAAAAGCCCTCACCCTGGTTTAGCTCATTTACCTGATGACCGATTCCCAGACAGTCCAGTAAACAAGATTCAACAGTGCCTGCCAGACTGGAATGTGGAGTCCGCAGGATCAGTTCTGGCCTGTTATTTTCACTCTCTACACCATCCACTGTCACAATATTTAACCTTCATCAGATCAACCATCACTTTTATGCTGATGCCTCTCAGATTCTAAGCAGTAACACTCCTGAAAATCTGCCTTCTCTCTTGACAAATATGACCTACTGCTTTCAGAATATCCAAAACTGGATGATAGAGAACAAGTTACAACTAAACGCTGATAAAACTGAAGTCATGCTTGTAGGGACCAAACACAAACTCTCTTCCATTACAACAGCTTCAATAGAATTCGCAATGCATCAGTCCTCTATCCACTGCTGTGAAGTATCTAGGGGTCATTATCGACAACACACTCTCTATGCAAAAATTCATCACCCAGACCTGCAGACGTGCTACTATCAATTATAGTGTATTAGTGCAATTCGAAAGTACCTGTTCCACAGACACAACATTCAAACTCGTGGCATCTCTCATTTTTCACGTTTGGACTATTGCAATTCTCTTTTGGTTGGTCTACCAGCATCATCTATCCACTACCTTCAACTTATTTAAAACTCTGCAGCTCGACTAGTCCTCAAAAAGAAAAAATCTGAGCATATTACCCCTCTCCTGCGATCTCTCTACTGGCTGCCTGTGCCACAGAGAGTAAAGTACAAGATCAGTACTCTCTGTTACAAGCGCCTCCACAAAACAGCACCCTCCAACCTCTGAGAATGTCTTAACCTGTACACTCCTTCTCGTTCCTCTCGCTCTGCTGCAGATTCCTTGTGCTTACGAATACCTAGGTTCAGCCAGTCCACCGTTGGCCGTCGCTCTTTTTGTTTCTGTTCCATGGATCTGGAATGGCTCCCTATCTCTCCTCGCCAAAGGCATTCTTGTGACACTTTAAAATCCGGCCTCAAGACATATTTGTGTCAACCTAAGATTTTCCTCTCCTGTTTCATTTCATAGCTGTCCTGCTTTTCAACAGCCAAAATCCCATCACCCTGCCAAAGTGTCTAATCTGTGTGTGTGTGTGTGTGTGTGTGTGTGTGTGTGTGTGTGTGTGTGTTGTGTGTGTGTGTATTGTGTGTGTGTGTGTGTGTGTGTGTGTTTGTGTGTTTACATTTGGACTTGTTAGAGCTATTACTTGCTATTGGTTGCATGACTGTAAGAATGAGTTGAATGCAACGCGTTGATTTGTCTGTGCAAGATACAGCGCTATATAAATTCCAATCATATCTACTATACTATCTATCTATCTTCTATCTATCTATCTATCTATCTATCTATCTATCTATCTATCTATCTATCTATCTATCTATCTATCTATCTATATCTATCATATTATCTATCTATCTATCTATTTGTCCACACACCACAGACAGTCGCAGACAGACAGACAGACAGACAGACAGACAGACACACACACACACACCAACACACACACACACACACACACACACACACACACACAACACAACACACACATATATATATATATTATATATAATATAATATATATAATATATATATATAAATATATATATATATATATATATATATATATATCCTTCAGCTTATATCACTTATGAACAAAAATAGCTACGCCCGCTGACAAGACACTTTCACCAAAGCAATGCCATCTTACAATCTATTCTTAACTTCTACAATTTTAACTCACACGTACATTGCAAGCAACACAACCCTTTCAGACATTTACTTGAAAAAGTCATTGATACTGCCTATAGAAATATGACACCTGATAACAAAGGAAATGGCTCATAGTATTGAAGCAATGACTATTTCAGTTTCTGTACTTTTTCCATTTCACGTGAGCATAAAGCCAGGCTGAGAAGTGTGGGGACAGACACCCAGGGAGACATGGAGCTTGAAGATAAAACCTCACACTACACACATATTCCCCACCATCACTGAACTTGTCATGTATCACGTGCTGCTCAGTTTGCTTGTCCACACCAAAGGTCAAAGTGGACTGTCATGAGGGCTGATGCCAGAAAAAAACTCTGTCAAATAGAAGTCACATGAGAATAAAACTAAAAGGAGATTCCTCATGAAGACTATTTTGGATATAAAAAAATGTATTTTTGTGTCATGTTTATGATTGAATACACTTTATATAATTCTGAAATAGAAAATGGAGGATTATTTCATGGTATAGTTGTTGAAATAATCTATTTAGATTTCAATTTTCTCCCTCCCTAAAATTTGTTTTTATTTCGAGGATAATGGATAAACACTCCTCTGCTTGTTTGCATCCAGTCCCTGTGTGTATGTGCTTTTGAAACTTTGGTCATCCATTACCACTGGTACACAATGACATACTCTTCCCAGAGGAACGCCTTTTAACGTGTGCGCAAGAAAGACTGCTACATAAGAAAAAATGAAAATTTGAAAAACAAACATGAAAATTTAAAAAAAAACAAAACAGGAAAGCAGACATACTGATAGACAGACAGACAGACAGACTGACATAAACCCCCCAATAAAAACACAATGTTTAGAGATCATGGAAGATTCAGAGAAAAAAACGTGCCTGAAATCAAAATAATATCTGGTTAAGTATTTTACAGCAAAGATATTAAACTCCCTTCCTTCTGTTACTGTAACAGGCCTGACAATGAGAACTACCTTTATAACTATGTGTCCAAGAAGCATGTCTGATCTTACTGTGTACATCCTCCTACTTCTGTGAATGTCTTACCCTGTACACACCTCAATTCCTCCGCTCTGCTACAGATACCTTGTGTTTACGAATACCTAGCTTTAACCAATCCACCTTTGGCCGTCGCTCTTTCTCTATTTCTGGTCCATCCATTTGGAATGACCCTCTCTCTCCCTTTTCCAAAAGCCTTCTTAAAAGACTCAAAATCCAGCCTCAAGACATCTTTATTTCAAACCTAAGATTTTCTCCTCCTGTTTCATCTCGTATCTGTTCCTGCCCTCAACAGCCGAAATCCCCACCACCCCGCTAAAGTGTATAACCTGTGTGTGTGTGTGTGTGTGTGTGTGTGTGTGTGTGTGTGTGTGTGTGTGTGTGCATTTGAATTTGTTAAAACGTGTGTTTGTTAATTGTTATGGTTGCATGCATAAGGATAGGCTGAATGAAAGCATTTCGATTTGTTTTTGCAAAGATACAGTGCTATATAAATTCCATTTATTATTATTATTATATTATTATTATCATTATTAATTATTATTCTTTATATTATCATCATCATCATATCATCATCATCATCATCTCATCATCATCTCATCATCATCTCATCATCATATCATCATCATCATCATCATCATCATGTGCTACATTTTATATAGGCTTGGAACTCTCTTTGCATATCTTACTATCTGTTTTTACATGAATTAAAAATGTTTATGCATGATACAAACTAGTCATAATATAAATTACTTTGATTGATCTAGTTATGTGATTTTACATACTCCACCCATCCCTCTTTTTTTATTTTTTACAAACACTGATGCCCAGTATTATTTCTTTAGAGCTAAATACCAAAGAAAGTCCACAATATCAGATCCCAGATACCAAAGGTCTTGTAAATGTCGTCTGATGTACATCCAAAAGACTAGCACCCAGACACCACTTACAATCTAGTGGGTGGAAGGAAATGTGTTGGGCACAAGCAGGGATGAACCTGGTCTTTTCAATAGGCCTGTTGGTTATCCCTAGACCAGATCCAGCTGATCTTCCTCGATCATAAAGCCTGTTTAAGAACCAACACAAGAAAAACTGTTTTCTGTCAAAGGTTTCAGAACAACTCGAATATTTTTGAAATGAATCAGACTTTGACATATATAAAAAACAACAAAAAAAGGAGACGAACAAAAATGGACAGTTTCAGCCCAGAGGTCTCATTGGATCTTTATTGATGTATTGCTGACGTCATCTCACGTCACAGCCCTCTCTATGTTGTGAGATGGCGAAACAACCATCATTAAAAAAACCCCAACCAAAAACGAATAAGGAACTTATTATAAACCAAATACCTTTTCTTCACAGTCTAATCTTTTGATGTATTGGTACAATCCAAGTAACACAACTCTACAGCCATTTCCCTGAAAAGTCAACCGTGTCAGCTATCAAGATTATGACAGCTTAAAAAAAAAGAGAAAAGGCTCAAGGTATTGACAGAAAGTTTATTTTTGCTTCTGCACGTTTCTGTTTCACGTGGGATTAAGAGATGAAGTCTAGTCGAGACCCGTGGGGGCAGACCACTGAACTGACTTGTACCAGCTGAGGATAAAGCCACACACTACATACTTCTTCCCCAAAGATTCTGAGATTCTCATGCGTCACTGCTGCTCAACCTGTCATCTTATATCAAAGATTAGAGTGGCTTGGGGTACTCGATGACGTCAGAAAAGTGTCACCAGAGACAGGACGAGACCAATGTTTGCTTAAGTGTCACCTGGAGATTTGAAGCAAAGACACCCTCACCCTTGTCCATCAACCAGTTTTTAGACTCAAACTTCTGACCCATGACTAAACCACCTTTTGGATTTAAAGATGTGTCATCTTTTCCTCTTGTAGAGTGTCACCTACCGGCAAAACCATTATGAGAAAAGTTGAAATTTATCAAAGTTTTGAAAACAGCTGCATGTCGTACCAGAAAGTACTCCTGAATGATAAATCTTTGACAAACAAAACTAGTTTTATTTCAAAATATTAATGAAACAAGCCCATTTTTACTGTTATATATTATTTCAACTTAGTTCTATACCTGGAGCAACACAAACTATTTCAGTCTCATTTCTATGAAATTATTCAATAACACTGGTTATGAATATGACAGCTGTCAAAAAAGGCTTAAGCTATTGAATGGATGACTATTTACGTTTTTGCTTGTTTCCATTTCACGTGAGCATAAAGCCTGGCTGAGAACTCTGGGGACAGACGCCAGGGAAATATGGAGCTGAAGGGAAAACCACACACTATTACTACCTAATTCTTCCTTGAGCCAACTGCTCGTGCCTTAAGTGCTGCTTAACTTGTCATCTTATAGCAAAGATGAGAGAGGGCTGTGGTACATGATGACGTCAGAAGAATGTCATGGAAGGTTTAATTTCACCTGGAGATTTGTAAAACTCACCCACACCACCTCATTCTGCTTTACCAAATACCTTTCAGATTTGAATTGCTGACTCATGACTTCAACACTATTTGAATTTAAAATTCTGTTATATTATCCACTTGATGGTTGTGCCTACATAAAAAATATAGCTGAAAAGTCAAAAGTCTATCAAAGTTTTAGGAAAAAGCTAAAATGTATACTACAGTACACCGGTAACTGATACATCTTAAAAAAACAAAAGTAAACTTCTTACAATTAAAAGAGACTTTCATGAGACAAAAAATCCCGTTTCCTTGTTTTTTTCCCCATTTCTGGGCTAGAGCTATGAGGTTCAGAAATGGTAAGATTTTTTCATATGCAACTGTTTTCTGCCCACCATAACGGTAGGCGCATTCTCACCTTGGAGATGAGTAAACGTGACACCAGTGTGCATGCATTTTTAAAAAAATGGTGTCATCCATTCCTTCCTGCACACAGTGGCCTACAGTTTTGAAAGGTGGAACGGGTTTCAACATACGCACAGGATGTTCTGCATGTGTTTGGACACAGAACCTTGGTTAATAGTCTCCTCTAAAGACTTTTGAGGGAGTGAAGCGAGTTCTGATGTTAACTCTAGGGGAAAGATCCCCTTGAACAGGTGCCTCAGTGGTGGCTCAAACCTGGGTTGTCAAATCATGAGTGCAAAGCTTTAACCACTAGGCTATCCTATCCCCCGTTTGATGTGTAAACTTAACTGGTATCTCTAACCCAACAAAGACAACCCCTTGTCAGTCATTTCCATAAAAAAAATTCAATGACACCGGCCACGAATATGACACCTGGCATAACAAGAAAAGAAACGGCTCAAAATATTGAAGCAATGACTATTTCAGTTTCTGTACGTTTCCATTTCACGTGAGCATAAAGCCAGGCTGAGAAGTGTGGGGACAGACACCCAGGGAGACATGGAGCTTGAAGAGAAAACCTCACACTACACACGTCTTCCCACAGTCACTGAGCTTTCCTACGTCACCTGCTGCTCATCTTGTCATCTCCTGGCAAAGAGAGAGGAGAGAGCGGGCTGTGGCGCTTGATGACGTCAGGACAACGTCACTGAAGGTCAGAGGAGATCAATGATTACTTCAGTTTTGCAGGTAGGTTTGAGTAAGATCAAATGAAGAAGTGATGCTATGTCTGCGAGAAATGTATCTCTGAAACGTTGTTTGTCATCCAGGAAAACACTAATTTAAAAGTTTAAGTAATATATCTATATATATCTCTCTCTATATATATGTATACATAGATTGGTAGGTAGATAGCTATATGTATATCTCATATATCTCTCTATATAGTTAATAATTATAATAATAATAATAATAATAATACAATTACTACGACGATGACGACGACGACGTCGTCTACTAACTACTACTACTACTACTACTACTACTACTACTACTACTACTACTACTACTACTACTACTACCACTACCACTACTACTACTACTGATGATGATGATGATCTATGGAATACTAGAGAGTTGAATCTTGTGAAGCAAATATATATCTTAGACAGATAGACAGACAGACAGATAGATAGATAGATAGACAGACAGACCGAAATATGGTTTGATTGATAAATTATATGGATGATAAACAGACGGATAGAAAGATAGACAGATAGGTGAATAGAAAGATAAAGAGACAGAAAGGTAGGAGTAGGAAGAGGAGGAGAAGAATTGAAAAGAATTGCAAAGAAGAAATATTGCAGAGAAGAAGAAATGCAGAGGAGAAGAAGAAGAAAAGGAGAAAGATGCAAAGAAGAAGAAGAAGGAAGGAAGGAAGAAAGGAAGTAGAAGAAGGTGGAGGAGGAGAAGGAGGAGGAGAAGAAGGAAAAGAAAGAAAATGTAAAGAAGAAGAAGAAAATGGAGGAAGGAAGGAAATAGAAGACCAAGAGGAGGAGGAGGAGGAAGAGGAGAAGAAGAAGAAGAAAAGAGAGGAAGAAAGAAAGAAAGTAGAAAAAGAAGAACAAGAAAAGGAATGAAAGAAGGAAGGAGGAAGAAAGAGGCGGAGAAGAAGAAGAAGAAGAAGAAGAAGAAAGAAAGAAAGAAAGAAGACGCAACAACAACAGCAACAACAACAGCACCACCAACTACAACAACAGCAACCCCATTCACAGCGTTGACCCGCTTTCCCCTCACCTTCCCCACTTACAGGACAGATCCACGCTACAGAGAGACAGGGGCCTGAATTAGCCGATTCCCCCGCGGCACCTCGCTATGTACATACCAGTCAGCGCCTCTGTCCCTGGCACTGGATGCTTCCTCCGCTGCTAGGACCGCGTTCAGCTAGCCTAGCCTGGTGCTCAGACCTTAACACATTGCGCTCATGATCTGCTGACTCCGGGTTCGAATCTCGTTCATAGGGGATATTTTCTCCTGGAGTTAACATCAGTGCCGACTCCACCCCACTCGCCAAAAGTCCGGATGAGGCTCTAAACCAAAGGTCGATCCCGGGTGTGCACGTGTTCTCTCTGCTGTAAACGGGTACCTGCCCTCTTTGGGGACATTTCATTTATTTCATTTCATTATACCACTTTAAGTCACGATATTTCTCTGCGTGAAATTCGGGCTGCTCTCCCCGGGGAGAGCGCGTCGCCACAGGAGCAGCGCCACCCTTTTTTGGGTGGGGGGGGGGGGGTTGTCTGCAACTATATTTGTTTCCCTATAAGAGTGGCTTTTTAAAAAATGAATTTTGCCAGGGAAAAACTAACTTGTTGCCGTGGGTTCTTTTACGTGCGCTAAATAATTTTGTGTAACACACGGGACCTCGGTTTATCGTCTCATTCCGAAAGACTAGCGCCCAGACCACCACTCATGGTCTAATGGATGGGGAAAATGTTTTGGGCCCAGACGGGATACGAACCACCGCACACTTCCGACCAAACTTTTTACTTTCTAGACAGGCGCATCCACATTGAAGGAAAAGCAGCCAGGGGAGAGGAGAGGGGAGGAGAGAGGGGGAGAGAGAAAGAGAGAGAGGAGAGAGAGAGAGGAGAGAGAGAGAGAGAGAGAGAGAGGAGAGAGAGGGGAAGAGAGAGGAGAGAGAGAGCGGAGAGAGAGAGACAGAGACAGAGACAGAGACAGAGAGGGCAGAAAAGAGAGAAAGATTTTTATATATTTTAAAAATATATTTTATTCTTTTATTTCGAGGATAATGGAAAAGCGCTCATGTGCTTTTTTTTACACCCAGTCCCCGTGTGTATGCATTTTGTAAATTTTGTCATCCGTTCCCACCGGCACACAATGGCCTACTCTTCCAAAAGCGGAAGTGTTTTAACGTGAGTGCAAGATAATCTGCGTGCGTTCGCACACGAGACTTCGGTTATAGTCTTATCTGAAGGGGAGAGGAGGAGAGGAGAAGAAGAAGAAGAAGAAAAAGAAGAAGAAGAAGAAAAGAAGAAGAAGAAGAAGAAGAAGAAGAGAGAGAGTAGAGAGAGTAGAGAGAGAGAGAGAGAGAGAGAGAGAGAGAGAGATGGGTAAAAACCACCATATATTGCTGGACCCCTAGCAAAAAAAGCTGAGGTCTCTGACACCTCACTCCCCAACGACCGCAAAGGTTATGGGAACACCTTTACCTTCTTATACTTGTTAATGCTAAAAGCACGTCACGCACAAAAAACAATATCAACATAGCATTTCAAACCACAACAACAGTCACTTTGCTGACATCAATGACTGGTCTGGGACAAAATATCATATCAAAACAACAGTTTTCTTCGCAGTGCCAGAGTCTGAACTTTGTATGTTTTCCAGTCTGACTTTAGAACCTGTATGTATCGAGTTTGTTGATGGGACGTTTTTGTTATCTTGAGGGTAGTGCATAAGTGTGCCTCTTGTGACGAAGATGTTGCTCTGACAACCTTTAGTCTCAGTGTTCTAGCATGAAGCTGTGTGCGTTGTTTTCAATACTTTCTTGCTATTTCTTTGGGGGAGTTTTTAACGTCGGTAGTTTTGATTTTGTGTGGCACTTTTTGTAGGAGACCGAGTATCCAAAATCGTTAGAACTTAGAAAAGAAACAAATTGGTATAATTGCTGTGGTTAGAAGATTTTTGAGTTTTTGTTAGCATTGAAGTGCAGCATATGCAGTGTGTGTGTATGTGAGAGAGAGAGAGGCAGAGAGACAGGGACAGAGAGACAGAGACAGAGATCCATCCATCGATCAGAGAGAGAGAGAGAGAGAGAGAGAGAGAGGAGAGAGAGAGAGGAAGAGAGGAGAGAGAGAGGAGAGGAGAGAGAGAGAGAGGGGAGAGAGAGAGGAGAGGAGAGAGAGAGAGAGAGAGAGAGAGAGAATCCTTTCAGAATAAAATAAAATTGAAACATGTTCATCCATTTTCCTCTTCATCCCAAGCTGTGGGGAACACATGGACATGAATCCCTTCAAAGACAGCAAGCTAAAGCCAAGGGCAGATAACATGTGCAGTAACTTTCACAGTGTAGACAGAAACGGCAGTATAAAGTTCACAGAATGGAAACTGTATGAAACAAAGCCTTTGTTCCGTGCTCTCCCCCCATCTCCCTCATTTCTGCTTTCTTTGAACACAACCCAGTGATCTTGCATCATAACCCGAAGGAGCTTGTCTCCCCTGGGGCTCTTCAGCTTTGTACACATCACTGCCTTCATTACCCATGTTCCTCTGCCCTCCATCACTGACTGCTCTCCCTTGAGATCTTGTCACGGGACACCTGATTGGCTGGTTTTCAGTCATGGCTGGAGGGTCTACCATCAGACTACAGTATGGGTGTACTGTATTTTAAACACACCATGTTGCGTTCATATCGTTATTGGCCGTGCTGTACTGTAATCTACTGAGGTGTAGTTCAAATTCTTTAGGTAGGAGCTGCAAATATAAGATTTAAAAAAAAAGAATCTTTGTTATTGAAATATGATAAGTCGTTCTGTTAGGGACATGGCTGTAATAGTTTAAAAAAAGAGCAGCAGCAGCAGTAGTAGAATAGAGACTAGAGGAGAAACACCTTTAACCTTCATATTGTTATATCTATTCACAATACTATCTGTTTATTTTTCCTCAGGTCAGATCAATGGCCACCAGCATCCTACATTGCCAACATTACGGACGTCAGAGGTCTAGGAGGGCTGCAGGAGAAAGCCATACTCAGCAGAGACAGAGACAGAGACAGAGAGAGAGAGAGGAGACAGAGAGAGAGAGAGAGAGAGAGAGAGGAGAGAGAGAGGAGAGAGAGAGAGAGAGAGAAAGAGAGAGAGATGGTGAAACCCTGGTGGCATTGCGTGGAGCCCTCTACCAACGATTGTGGTAAAGAGTCAATTGAGTTGAGTTGCTATTACTTGAGGTCATCAGCACTGACAATATTTTGGGACTGAATTGACCATATGGAACTTAATGATTTTAGTTGTTATGGGCTGCGCTTATTAATTTAGCCAACATTTGTCACGCACTTAGAGTTCATCAAGATTGCTTACATGTACAGACCTCTTAGTGCTTTGCCCAATGCTAGTTTGGAGATATTTAGGTATGCATCTGTCTTTTCTAATGTTGTTAGACTGAATAATCTTTCGCGAAAACAAACCGAGAAAACCCAGACAAACAAGCACAGCAAGCAACCATCCACGAAAACCAGAGCAAACAAACAAAATGAACCCCCCAACAACAACAGCAAAACTTCACATCTGTGTTACTACTTCCCATATGGCTGACTCAGCATTTCTGTCTCTCTCTTCTTCACTTTACTCTGATTCAGTATGTGGATCACGTTTTGCTGGAATCCAAAACGGTGTCTTTCTTTGTTTCAAAGTTCTTTGACTCCATTCGGAAAATATCTATTCAAAGCACATTCTAGCAGTTTTTTTTAATCCCTGGATCTTAAAAGGATTGTGTATTGATCTTGTACATTATAGAATTACTCGGTTTTTCTTGCCGCCTCATTCATTCCTAGCTCTTTCCATTTTCCTTAGGACTTTTTCTGGCATTTGCTTTCTTTGTGCTGGGTTTTCTCAGACAGAGGTCGTGGTCCTCGTTTACGTTGATAATCACTTTAAAAAGAAGTCTCACAATGCTTATGTCTTCCATGTTGTTGCTGATGTCTGTTGTCTCCTGGCCATATTAGGTATGAGGTAGTCCTAATTGCCTCCCTTTCAGAAGGAGCAAGAACGCAACACCATGTGTTACTAAAAATGGGACACACAGCAGATAGTGGGCTTTTTGTTTGTTTGTTTTTTTGGATCTGTTTTATATTAATCTAATCTTTGAGAGTTACCAGTGCATTGACGTGTAGACTGAATGCTGTGGCTGCTTAGAAATCTCACAAAACCTCTGTTGTGATTGCACTACATAAATCAGAGATTCTTGCAAAAGTGAGTTCTGACATTCTTCGAATTAAATGCAGTTTTTTTCGAAACAGAGATTTTGGAAGTATCTTCATTAACATTTATAGCAAACTGGCTAGCTGCATAACCAATGTACACATGCAGAGCTGCAATATATTGCATGCAATTCCAGTCAAGGGGACGGGATAGCTCAGTGGTCGGAACACTCGCTTTCCCCAAGCCAAGTTAAGTAGTGTCGAGCGTGGTTACCACTTGGATGGGTGACCGTTTGCGCGCCTTGGCTTCAGTACAGTCCCCCAGTTCATCCAGCTGTAAATAGGTTCCTGCTTCTGCAGGGCTAGGGAAGGTAAAGCAGCGAGGGAGAGGAGATGGGCGCCGCCCTCAATATGCTGGTCCCTAGAGAAGTGAGGTCTCTGACGCCTCACTCCCCTTCGACATTATAGGTTATGGGACAAACTTTACTTCCAGTCACAGCAACATTCTTTGCATGGACTTCGGGTTACTATCTGAAGGAAGAGTGAAGCTCCACCAAATCTGCTTTATCAAAAATAGTTTTCTGGAAGAGTGGCTATTCTCAGGGACAACACACTTGTTGCCGTGTACTCCACACAGGATCTCGGTTTATCGTTTCATCTGAAAGACTAGCACGTAGACCTCCACTCATGATCTTTAGGATAAAAAAACCCGATCTCGGTATCAGACCCGCACTTATCGGGTTTCCAGACGGGTATATTACCTGTAGACCACAAATCCAGCTTTGGAGGTGCTGTCTGTCCTAGATAAGCTCCTCTAAAGACTTCAAAGCTCTCATACACGTGGGTGTCAATGCATCTCACAGATACTTTCTCCTGTATGCTTTCCAGCAGCTGGGTCAATGTCGTTTTTTCTTTCTTCTTAGGGCTCGAAAGATAGTGGAATGTTCGGAAACTGGAAAGACATCTGAATAGACTGTCCATTCCCCCTCCCCCAAAAGCTAAGAAATTGGACTAAAGATTCAAAAAAGACAATGTGGGAAATTTGGAGTTGGAAAATGAAATTTACTGAGAGATCAATCTTAATACCACCATTTATGACAATATTGGATAATATAGGTATGTCAAGCATGAGAAAATATAGAACAATACAATATGACAGTAATGCAGCATGATAAGTCCTTCGGATGAGACTATAAACCGAGGCCCCGTGTTCGAACGCATGCAGAACATCTTGCGCACACGTTAAATCCTGTTCCGCTTTTCGGAAGAGTAGGCCATTGTGCGCCGGTGGAAGCAGATGACAAAATTTACAAAACCGCAAACACACAAGGACTGGATGTAAAAAAGCACATGAGTGCTTATTCCATTATCCTCGATATAAAAGAATAAATAAATAAATAAATAAATAAATATCCTGTTATGTGACACGACTTGCATAAGGTAGCTGGACATACCATGTTATAAGGCAATGTTACATGACATAGCACTCATTATCTTCATTGCAAAACCTAAACAGCCAAGACCGAAAAAAAGCAAAAATATCGACTATATACATTCAGTGAATACTGTATATAAGGTAAAGGTTAGGTCCATAAAGCGGCAATGTTAAACGCTTATTTTATCCAAAAAAAGAAACAGAAACAAACCAAAATGGATGTGAACCCCACTCTGCCTATGTCCTGTTTGACTGGCAGCTTCTTTTCAGCTTATGTCACTTTCACTTATGGAAAATCATGTACCTGTGATATTAATTCTAGAACCTGTTCTCAAGGTGAGAAACACTAAAGGATTCAGAGACAAGAGATTTGCATATTCAATGAGCATTCAGAATATGTCCATATCAAAACAAATTATGAGCATGCTTTTTGAGAACCAGACAGAAATGGAATAAATAAAGGATCAGAACAGAAGTACATCCACTAAGTGAAAGGAAAAAAACCCTATCTATCATGCAAGTATTACAAAGACTGAAAGAGGGTGCACCTGTTTTAGTATGCATGCACTGACAAGGAGAAAGGTTTAGTTTCTTAGGTAAGGTAAAATTCCTTCAGCCCTTACCACCATCATGTCTCGCTCTGCTGTAACATGTTTCTCCTCTGCTCCACTTTGTCTTTGCCACCGACATTCCTGGTCTTTCTCTCATGCCATGTTGGCCCCCTATCTCTCTCTCTCTCTCGCTTCTAATTCTCTGAACGTGATGTGAATTAACTTGTCTCCCCTTGGGGCTTTCAGCTCCGTGCACGGCACTTCCTGTACCACGCTCTGCCTACATACTGTTTGGTTGGTGGCTTTCCTTTTGAGCTTATGTCACAGCTTGTCTGATTGGCTGTTTTTGTTGTTGATGGAAGATCTAGGGTCAGATAACACTACAGGTTCTTAGAGTTCAATAATCTGGCATTATAGAACTTTTTGTTTATAGTCAGAGTGTTAACTTTAAAGGGAAAAAGCAAGACAAGGTGTGTGTGTGTGTGTGTGTGTGTGTGAGTTCTTTGGGTACACACACACACATTCATGCGTGCATACACACACATCTCTTGTCGGTCTGTTCCAAATAATATGTGACTTTATATAAAAAAAAGTTTGTTTGCTACTACATTGTTATTTTCCCCATCAAAACCCAAGTTAAAGCTAATACCTAACAAGATGACAAAGAAATGTTTTGAAAGTTTTGTGTGTGTATATTATGGAATTATTGAAACTTACAACACCCCCCCCCAACTATATTCTTATGTCATAAAGAAAAAAACGTATGCTCCCACTCTTTGAAATGATATAAATTTTAAAATTACTGCATCAACAATCTGTTGACATGTAGCCTTACTTTCTCACAATACATAATATATACACATTCTCCTGTTCATGTAACAAAATGCGAAATATCCCATAAACATTCCACTGCATGTTACAAGAGATATACACAGCAGATGCTCAAACCACTGAGCAATCCAATGCTTCAGAAATGCATTACATACTGTATGGGCACTTTATGTTACTTCAATCCACTGAAAAAATATAACATGAAGTATGAAGTCTAAAAAGAACATCAGTTTTATTCTTCAGGCATGCATGCATGACTAAGATGAAAACTCTGGCAGGTCTGCACATTAGCTGAGCTGGACTCCCTACCCTTTATCCACCACGTGGAGAAAAGATGGTAAAACTTGAAGTATGATTGGGATTGGAAGTCTTTTTCTTTGTTCACTTGGTCAGTGGATCTGTACATTTCCTTATCTTCTGCCTAGCTACAGTTCACCTACAACTAAAAGCAAGGCAGTGTGAAGGCTAAATGACAATAAGAAGTACAAGGAACTCCCATACAAAAGCAGGTCTTGTTCTCCCCACATCTCTCTCTCTCTCTCTCTCTGAACGGGAAGTGAATTAACTTGTCTCTCCCGGGGCTCTTCAGCGGTGCACACGTCACTTCCTGTAGCAACCATTGCTCCTGTCCTGCCTGCTTCAGTGACCTATCTTCTTTGAGCTTTTGTCACAGCCTCTCTGATTGGCTGGTTTCTGCTGCTGGCTGGAAGGTTCACTGGCAGGAGAATCTGTGTGACCTTCGCTGTCATTGTATTGACACTGTGGGCTATTTGTGTGTTGCTGTTGGCTGGTTTATTGGTTACCAAAGTAAAACAAAAAACGATGAAAAAAGAAAACAGAGAAAAACAAACCACAGAAGAGAATGACTAAGCTTGCCATGATCATTTATGTAATTATGTTTACCTTGATGCAGAAACAAAAGAAAAAAGTTGATGTGAATATTAGCTGTCAGACACATCAGCAATTACGAAAATGAGATGAAGATGTTTACTGAGTAAAACAGAATAGTAAGATTTTCTCTAAAAGGGAGGCTGGGGGTAGAGGCTGAGAGAGAGAAGGAGAGAATAAGAAGAGCAAGAGAGACATGAGAGAGAAGAGAGAGTGATGAAGCTTCAAGAAGAGAGTAGAGAGAGAGAATATTAGAGATGAAGAGAGAGAGAGAGAGAGAAAAAATATAAGTGCAAGAACCCGCATTACATAGAGAGTCTAGTTCTTTCCCCGTCTCTCTCTCTCTCTCTCTCTTACTCAAAAGATAAAAAAAAACCCATATCTTTAAGCCTTGTAAAGATCCGATTAAAATGGAAAATTAAATCCTATACATGCACATAATATGAGTACACTAGATGGAGACAACAGAGAACTCCGATATTTTAGATTAGGTCTTATTCACCTTTAATCATTCATTTTTTTTATCAGTGATTTAATCTCATTGCACCTTTAATTCCTATTAGAGTTGACTTAATTCTGTCTGCTGATGAACTGCTTGGGTTTTCTTTTGTCAGATTGTCAGGAGATGTTGTGAGCGTGGTTACCACTTGGAATGGTGACAGTTCGTGCGCCTTGGCTCAGTACATTCCCCAGGTTCCCCAGTTTGTGAATGGATACCTGCCCTCTTTAGGGTCAGGGAAGGTAAAGCAGCAAGAGAGGGAGATGGCGCCGCCTAAGAAATGCTTGTCCTAGAGAAGCTGAGGTCTCCAACACCTCATACCCCAACTATCACCTTTTTCTACGGTAGGTTTCCGGCAACCAGTGTGCTCAGTCTGCACATACTCCTCACCTCATCTATCACATAGTCCAGTGGACCTTGGGGGCACCAATGAAGATTTTGCAACCAGGTTCTTCCACTCCCCGAGGTTTTCTGTTTTCGTAGCAAATTGTTCCACACAAGGCCAGTCCACTCTCTGATGTTGTCTTCCCATCGTTTTCTCTGTCTGCCTCCTCGTCTCCCTCTTTGTACTGTTCCATTCAGGAAAGCCTTGGCCAGTCCAGATGTTCGTGTGCACAGACTATATACAGTGAATTGAAAAAAGGAGTTTAAAGTCCATTTTATTATTCTAGACCAACATCAGAACTGTTTGAGAACAAGAGGAAAATAACTTGGCAGAGCTGGAAAGCATAATATCTCCACAGAAGAGGAAGAAGCCCCTTTCCAGCGATTCTTTCTATTGATCTGCGTCAAGAACTTCCATGTGTCCAGCACCATTTTGTTAGAGACACCATGGTAGTTTCCCTGTTGTTTTTCCATTCTCCGCTTTGTATGTTAACGTTGGAGAAGAGGTGGTTCGTTAACCTCAAGCAGAGGTTCAAACGAGAGAAGTGCAACAGCAACAGTGTTTTGGGTATTTTGGGAAGGGTTTCACTCTAGGTGTAGGGTTGGGGAGGTTGGGTGGTGGTGTGGTGAGAGTGGTGTGGAAGAGAGAGAGGGGGAAAGAGAGAAAGAGGAGAGAGAAGAGAGGAGAGGGAGGGGAGAGAAGATAGAGAGAGGAGAAAGTTTGCGTTTCATTATTTTTAAAATTCCCAAGATAGAACCTTATAAGGCAAGGAACCTGTCATTTATGTCGTTTTTCAACAGAATAATTTTACTAAAATAGATTTCAAAACAAAGATTTTCTCCTTTTTCATTGTGTGAGGAGAAATTGTCATTGCTCGAGCTTGTATTGTTATATTAAATTTGATAAGAATCCGAAATGTTAACTAAAAGATAAGATTTAATAGAAATATAAAAAAAGTAATAATGAGGTGTCAACTTTTGCTATCTTCTTTTATCAACAATCCTTTCTCTTCCCCTCGCTCTCAAGAAATCAACCCCCAATTTTAATACCAATATCTATCCTAATCATCTGTTCTTCATAACCCCCCCCCCCCTTGCCCCCATATGAATCCTTTTTTGAAATATCTTATAAGGGTTTCATATTTCACGCCCTATATCTCCGCTTCTATTAGGTAGGTAAATCATCTCCTTTTTCATTAGACAGGTGTCAGATTCTCAGCTCATAACCATCATCTTCATCTTTAAACTCTAGTTTCTACATATAACTTTCAGAGACCACCTTGGCCCAAAAAAGTGAGTGTGTAGTGTGTGTGTGTTGTTGTGTGGTGTGTTGTGTGTGTAGCTTATGAATTTTGATGCTGAAATTTGTTCCCGCGGGTAATTTTTGTGGTTATTGTTGAGACTGGTTGGCTAGGTTACTGCGTGCCTTTGGTAGTGAAATGAGAAATTAGTTTCTTCTGAAGCGGTCCTGATGAGAGAGTAGGCTAGTTTAGCACGGGAAAACCGGCCCCTTTCAGCGAAGAGAGGAGGGAAGGAGGGAGAGAGGGGAGAGGGAGGAGGAGGAGGAGAGAGGGGAGAGAGAGAAGGAGAGAGGGGGAGAGAGAGGATACAGAGGAGGGAGAGTAGAGAGAGGGAAGACAGAGAGTGGAGGAGAGAGGGAGAAGAGGGGGAGACAGAGGACAGAGAGAGGGAGAGAGAGGAGAAGGAGAGAGAAGAGAGAGAGGAGAGAGAGAGGGAGACAGGAGACGAGAGAAGGGGAGAGAAGAGAGAGAGAGGAGAAGAGAAGAGAGGAGAGAGAAGAGGGAGAGAGAAGGAGGGAGCGGAGAGGGGGGAGAGAGGGGAGAAAAGGAGGGAGGAAAAGAGAAGGAAGGAAAGAGAGGAGAGGGAGAGAGAGGGGAGGAGGGAAAGAGAGGGAGAGAGAGAGAGGAGAGGAGAGAAGAGAGAGGAAAGAGAGGCAGAGGAGAGAGAGGAGACAGAGAGAGAGAGAGGAGGAGGGAGAAGAAGAGGAGGAGAGGAGGGAGAGAGAGAAGAGAGAGAGAGAGGAAAGAGAGAGAGGGGGGAAAGATGGAGGAGAGAGAGAGAGAGAGGGAGAGAGAGAGAAGGAGGGAGGGACAGAGAGAGGGAAAAAGGAGAGAGAGAGGAGAGAGAGAGAGAGGGGAGAGAGACGTGAGAGAGAGAGAGAGGGAAGGAGAGAGAAAAGGGGAGAGGAGGAGAGATGAGAGAGAGAGAGGGGAGGAGAGAGAGAAGGGAAGAGAGAGAGAGGACAAAGAGGGGGGGAGGAAGAGAGAAAAGAGAGGTGGGGGAGGTAGGGAGGGGAGAGAGAGAGAGAGAGAGGGTGGGGGAGGTAGGGAGGGAGAGAGAGAGAGAGAGAGGGTGGGGTGGGTGGTGCAGCATTGCAGGAACTATTTATAGCTGTGGTGTATGGCCACTGTAGCCCGGGGCAGTGGGCATCAGAATGTGTTCTCTCTCTCTCTCCCTCTCTCTCTCTCTCTCCTTTCTGGGTCATGCGGTTATTGTTGGGTTGTGTGCGGCTATATGTGTGTCACTATTTGTCTGTCAGCTTCTCTGCTTGTCTGTCAGTTTCTCTGTGTGTCTGTCAGTTTCTCTGTTTGTCTGTCAGTTTCTCTGTTTGTCTGTCAGCTTCTCTGCTTGTCTGTCAGTTTCTCTGTTTGTCTGTCAGTTTCTCTGTTTGTCTGTCAGTTTCTCTGTTTGTCAGTTTCTCTGTTTGTCAATTTCTCTGTTTGTCTGTCAGCTTCTCTGCTTGTCTGTCAGTTTCTCTGTTTGTCTGTCTGTTTCTCTGTTTGTCAGTTTCTCTGTTTGTCTGTCAGTTTCTCTGTCAGTTTCTCTGTTTGTCTGTCAGTTTCTCTGCTTGTCTGTCAGTTTCTCTGTTTGTCAGTTTCTCTGTTTGTCTGTCAGTTTCTCTGCTTGTCTTTCAGTTTCTCTGTTTGTCAGTTTCTCTGTCAGTTTCTCTGCTTGTCTGTCAGTTTCTCTGTTTGTCTGTCAGTTTCTCTGCTTGTCTGTCAGTTTCTCTGTCAGTTTCTCTGTGTGTCTGTCAGTTTCTCTGTTTGTCTGTCAGCTTCTCTGCTTGTCTGTCAGTTTCTCTGTTTGTCAGTTTTTCTGTTTGTCTGTCAGTTTCTCTGTCAGTTTCTCTGTTTGTCTGTCAGTTTCTCTGTTTGTTCATCGATCTCTGTGGCCCTGTCTGTATCTGTTTCTCTTTGTTTCTGTCTGTTGCTTTGTTCTATTTTCAACCCATTCGTCTGTCTGTCTGTCTGTCTCTCTGTAATTCTCAACCATTGGCAACTTTTAACGGATTCATTCACACACATTTGTTCATTGTTTTCTATTCAAACAACACCTATCTATTTCTTTTTCCTAGCTGTAATGTACAACAATTCCCCTCTGAAGTCAGGGGAAACGATGTCTACTAAACCTTTGTAGATATTCTCACAAATTTTTAACATTTCCTATCAACAGTTTTATGTACATCAGAACTGTAAAGAATGTGTTTTTTTAAAGTTAGAATAACTAAACCTTTGTAGATTGTCTCACAAATGTTTAAATTTGCTATCAACAGTATACTTATGTACATCAGAACTGTAAAGTGTGTCTTTTAGCTAGAACTTATTCTGGTACTGTCCCACCTCTCCTAAAACCCCTGCAGCAGGAGTGAGAGGCAGGTGCTAATGGAATCCACAGGGGTGTCACACCCGTGTCCTGTTTAACAATTTCCTGTGCCGTGTTAGCATGTTAAGTGCTAAAAAGGGAACATTGACAATTCCAAGAATGCTGAAATGGTCTTTTCCACTGGTGACAGTATCATCGTGTACAGGAATTTTGTTTGAAGTTGAAATTTCACCGAGTATTTCCTCAGTTTTTCAAATGTTTTAGTTTTTCTTTTTGGGTACTTGGGTCATTTTAGTTTTAAAAAATAAATTTTCCCTAGGCTGTATAAGGGCATCCCAAAATAGTTTTTAAAAACCCAAACAGATGTATTTCCAATCCATTAAAAAAAAATCTGCATTTATCTATTGACGGGATAGCTCAGTGGTCAGAGCATTCGCTTTTCCCAGTCAATCTTAAGCAGCATCCAGCGTAGCTACCAGTTGGATGGGTGACCGTTTGCGCGCCTTGGCTTTAGTACAGTTCCCCCAGTTCACCCAGCTGTAAATGGGGGACCTCCCTCTTTAGGGCCAGAGAAGGTGAAGCAGCGAGGGAGAGGAGATGGGCGCCGCCCCTCAATATGCTGACCCCTTGTGAAGTTGAGGTCTCTGACGCCTCGCTCCCTATGACCACATAGGCTATGGGACACCTTTACCTTTTTTTTTCTTTCTTGAGTAATATCATTAAAACTATTGTTGTTAGACTACATGGAAAGGATGTTATTTACATTGACTTTCTTCTTTCGTTTGTCGAATTCTGTCTGTTTTACTTGCTATTCAGTCTTTGTAATTTCCATTCCTCATTCTCGACAACCTATATACAAACCCCTATATGCCTCTTGCTTTTCTTTTTCCTTCTTTCGTGCTTCTTGTGTCTCTATATTATATACACAGAGGGAGATTGACAAATGTTCTCAGCGGGGCTTCTTCTTAACCAGGCCATTCGGAAAAGAAAAGTAATTTCCCTGTCAGACCAGTTCCTTCCGGCCCAGAATGGAAGAAACAAGTTTTGATTGGTTGAGAAAGAAATGCTGTCATAACAAGTTTTTTACTTGTATGGACATGACTGGTGGTATTTCAGTGAAAAATGATCATTGCTTCTTCAGCTTTTGTATACAACCGCAATTTCTGATATTCAGCAGTGTTCTAGAGTTGGGCAGGACAAAATAAACAATAAATTGTTTTCATCAGTCAGTCTGCTAAGGTTTTTCTATTTTCTGATTTGATATAACATCAACCAATTTCATTTCTTGGTTAGCTTATCTGAAGAAGTTGCAGGAGAAGAATGAGCTGGAGTGGGGTTTTTTTTTTCAAGAAAAAGCCATCCTTTTTGTAGAGATTTTAACCCCAGACTCAGATTTTTTTCCATTATATATGTGTTGTTTGTGTGCACTTTGCGCATTGTAACGTTTGAACTACAAACCCCTTTCCTTACCCTCTCCTCCCCCTCCCTCTTCTAGAAAGAACTGTTCAACCTGGTTAGACTTCATGATTTGCTTAGTTCAGCAATTCTAAAAGACAGGGTTTCTTTGTCAACCTCTAAGTTACAGTGTGCCCTTTGGACAAACACCTTTTCTGTTTGTATACCCATGGTTGTGGTTGAGGATTCTTTAATTCCACTTGAGACTTTCTCTAAAAGAAACCAGTTGAAGTCTCTCTTGGCAAACCCTTTCTTCACTTTAGTATCCAACAATGTCTCCTGAGCCAGAAGATCAGTGCATGGTGTAGCTAAGTGTTATCACATGTAGGCCTATAGTCCCAGGGTGGTGGCTCAGCCCTTTGTCTTTAACAGTCCCTTTGTCAGCTACAGTGGAGTCCCCTCTATTCATGGCTGAGGCATAGTGTAGAGTGTCCAGTGGAACAGTCATGTGATAAACACCTCAGCGCTTGCTAAGCTGGTTTTATTCAACAGCCACTGTGGGGCCTCTTATTAGTTGAACATCCTCCTTTCCTTTTCCCCTTTCTATTAAACCCCCCCCCCCCTGAACTTCCTTTAGTAAATCAGCGATTTTGTATTGTAGTCAGAACATTGGTTGATTTTTGTTTGTGAATAAATTTGTTTGTCAGCTGATTTTGATGTGTGGTCAGGATTGGTTAGTCTGTTTCCAAAAGTATTAAATGGTCAGTGGAATTAGTAGTCCTGCAACTAAACCAATATAAAAAGTTTGTACAGGCGTTTTAAAGTCATTCTCTTGCTGGCTGTCTGGTGCTACATTCTTCATGAAGTTAGACAGGCTGTTTTAAGGTGAAAACTTGGAGAATGACTTAGACACAAACAACAGTTTTGCTCTGGTTTTGCTTGAACTGTGTATGTTGTGTAGATGAAACAATAAATCGTGTTACATAACACCCGTGCGTGGCCTCACATCATTCCTTTGAGTGCCTGAGTCCTAACATCCCTTAGCCACAGCATCTTAAAAACCCAACAGTGCATCAATACTGCACTTGTCTGATATCACTTAGAGTGAACAGGCATAGAATCGAAGCAACAGCACAGGCAGAGTGTGTTTAAAATACAATACATCCCTACTGTACCCTCATGGTAGACCTTCCACCCATGACTGAAAGCCAGCCAATCAGGTGTGTCCTGTGATAGGATTTCAAGGGAGAGCAGTCAGTGGTGGAGGGCAGAGGAACATGGGTAATGAAGGCAGTGCTGTGTACAAAGCTGGGAGGCCCCAGGGGAGACAAGCTCCTTCGAGTTATGATGCAAGATCACTGGGTTGTGTTCAAAGAAAGCAGAAACGAGGGGAGATGGGGGAGAGCATGGTACAAAGGCTTTGTTTCATACAGTTTCCATTCTGTGAACTTTGTACTGCCAGTTTCTGTCTACACTGTGAAAGTCACTGCACATGTTATCTGCCCTTGGCTTCAGCTTGTGTCTTTGAAGGGATCCATGTCCATCTGTTCCCTAAAGAGATGGGACGAAGAGGAAAATGGCTGAACATGCCTCGATCTTTTTAAAATTCTGAAAGGATTCTGTCTGTCTGTCTGTCTCTCCTCTCTCTCTCTCTCTCTCTCTCTCTCTCTCTCTCTCTGTGTGCAGGCTGCATTTGAATGCAGATCTGCTGTCTACACCCATCATGTTGATCTTAATTCTTATTTCTATAGATGTTTGCTTTGCTCTTTTAAAATGTTTGGATTCTTTAATCTACTATAGAAAAAATACAACCAAGATCATACCTGCTAATGCTGAGAACTCTTAAAAGAAAGATCATGAAAATATTGATAATAATAATAATAATGATGATGATGCTAATAATAATAATAACAAAATGGAATTTATATAGCGCTATATCTTGCAAAAACAAATCAAAGCACAAAAATCATGCACAAAGCTTTACATTTGAAGAGGAAAGGACGATTCAAACTTCTAAAATGTCCAAGAAGCAACAGGTACGTCACACATTCAAGACAGAAGACACACTGTCTATACGTCCTCCTCTAGATACAAGAATCGACCACCAAACCACTCCATAGAAGTTCCGCAACTGAGTTTGAAAGTATGTTCGCAAAGTCTGATGCTGCATGTAATAATGTTATATACATGCATGATGCGCACGGGACATCGGTTTATCACCCCATCCTAACAACTAGTACCCAGACCACCTCAAGTGCATGGGATAACATTGTGCTTTCTAAAGGGGATAGATCTCGTATTTGTTTAATCTTCTAGGCAGGTTGTGCTATCTCTAGAAAAGTGATACACCTTACGAGTTTAAAGTTTAAGACGCGGGTTTTTTTTAGGCAAAAGAGATGGAAATGGGGGAGGAAATAAAATATTTCTCAAATCAGAAATCCAAACGATTTAATTACACACACACGCACACACACACACACAACACACACACACACCACACACACACACACACACCACACACACACACACACACCACACACACACACACGCGCACACACACACATATATATCTATCTATATATATATATATATATATATATATATAGAGAGAGAGATGAGAGAGAGAGAGAGAGAGAGAGAGAGAGAGATAGAGAGAGAGAGAGAGAGAGAGAGAGAGAGAGAGAGAGAGAGGAGAGAGAGGAGAGAGAGAGAGAGAGAGAGAGACAGACAGAAACAGACAGACAGGGAGAGAGAGACAGAGACAAAGACAGACAGAGACGGACAGAGAGATAGGGACAGAGAGAGAGAGAGGAGAGAGAGAGAGAGAGAGAGAGAGAGAGAGAGAGAGAGATGGAGAGAGAGGAGAGAGAGAGAGAGATGCAGACAGATAGCCAGCCAGCCAACAGACAGACAGACAGACCGACAGAGAAATAAAAAAAACCCAATGACGATAATTCTTATAAATGTCATAGCAGCAGCAATACTAATATCAATAACACTAATACCATATGTATTACTATTACCACTTTAATTTTCTTTCTTCTGTGTCATGAAAAACACGAAATCATTGATCTGCATAGTCGACCTTCTTTCTTCCTGAACACACAAAGAGCACTGAAGCACTGGCAGGACTACACAAACATAGACCATCGACTTTTTTTTTGCAAATGTCCCCAACCTTCATCCAGCAGATAACTCCTAAGGCGAAATGTACGTACCTTTATGTGAGTAAAAACGGTCCCGAACGCAAAAATATCATCATTGTTTAACCTCAGCGCTTTAGCCAAGGAATGACCAAAAAAAAATCAAGCAGACGAGATTCGAACCCACACACGGTAACTTGAGCGGGGTAGGATAGCCTAGTGGTTAGAACATTGCGCTCGCAATCTGACGATCGGGTTCAAATCCCGTTCAAGGGGAGTTTTCCCCTGGAGAATGCAGAATCCACTCTTCCCAAAAGTCCTTTGGATGAGACTATAAACCGAGGTCCCGTGTGCGAACGCACGCAGATCATCTTGCGCACACGTTAAATCCTGTTCCGCTTTTTGTAAGAATAGGCCTTTGTGTGCCAGTGGGAACAGATGACAGAATTTACAAAACCGCATACACACGGAAAGTGAGACGTCAAGCTGTCAAGACGTGTCCAAGGAGCTCTCCAATGAAGCTGGTTTTTTCCCGAAGATTTCAAGGATTTTGATACAACAAAGGTGCAGTTGAGTGTGTCTGGGATTTGTGAAAAAAAAAGTGCAATGGTCTAGCAAACTTGATGAAAATATGAGATTTTTAACCCATATTTTTAAAGTCTTCTGTATTTTTTTTATTTCCCAAGTGTGGGGCCCATTTAAAACCCAACCCCAAAAACGATGTAAACGTTCAAGGACTCTGCCGTAACAGGCCGCCACGGCGGTTAAAGGGAGTGTCTTATGTCAGGATGGGGGGCCCAGTGGCTAAACTGTTTTCCCGGTTAAAAGCTAAGTCCCCCTTTTGTGGAGTTGGGTTTTTGTTGTTTCTCGCCAAAACACAGGTCAGTGAAAAAACCATTTCCTTATTTTTTAAAAACAAAGAATGTGGGGCTCGCTAGCAATGTGTGGCCATTAAAAGGCACCAGAGTGCATTAATCTCCTCTTCCCATGTTGCGACTTGTTTTCTTATTTTTTTGTTTTGGGGTTTGTTTTTGTTTTTTGTTTTTTTTTAAATTTTTTTTTTCTTAGTCTCCTTCTTCCCCTATTTAACTTGACAAAATAAAAAAGTGATCTCCAATGATGGGCCCCAAAAATCGCCCATGTTTCCCAACCCTGTGAAAGGAGACATTACGTTCCCAAAGACCCTGCAGATAATTTTGAGGTAACTGGTAATTGCCTTTATGGCGATTTGTATTATTGAAGGATGTGGGCAATACCACCCTGAAATATTACCCAACAATAAAGAATTTGAAAAAAAAAACAAAGGTAGTACCCCAACAGTTTTAACTTACTTTCCCCCAGTGAATTTTTGGAAAACTTTCCCTTTCGGTCTATTCTAGTGGGGCAAACCCCTGACAATTCCGGTCCCACTCCACTGGACAATCGTGAAAGGAACCCGGGGGCCCGGGTGGGTGGGAAGGATTCGAAACCTTAAAAAATATTGAACCGGCTGGAGCACAAGTGTCACCGCGCAACTGCGACTGACGCTCTTTTTCCGCGCGTCTGGGCCGTCCCTTAGGGCCCATAACCCTGGGCCCGGGCGCCACTTGGCCGGGAGTGACCCCCTTGACGCCCCCGTGTACCCACCCCCAGAAAACAGGCGTGATCCCATTCCCCCTCTCTCATTGCCCCCCCCCTTTTCCCACTCCCCCCACTCCATACCCCTGCCCCCCCAGGTCTTCCCCCCTTTTCCCCAAAGAAATCCTACCCTACCAGCGATTTTGACCATCCCTCCCCCCCCCCAAACCTCTCGCTTTTCCCCCCAACCCCCCCCTTCAACCAGTGCCTTTCCCCCGGGGAAAGAAAACGAAACCCCACCACTCTCCCTGCCCCCCCTTCTTCTTCGCAGCCCAAGGTACTACTCAGCCTCCCTCCCCTCCCCTCTGTTGCCCATGTGATCTCACTCACCCCCCCCCCACTCCATCCCCAAACCCAAACCCACTCTCCACCCCAAAACCCCCCTAAAAAACCAAAAGACCCCACAATGCTCACAGCAAGAACCACACCTCTTTTCAACTGAAAAAACGTAGAAACGAAACGTGCTCCAACAACCCCTTGCAGCCAATCTCCTATCCCCAAACATGCATAAAAATAAAACCACTCAAACTCAAATATCAAAAAATACCCCAACAGACAAAATCAACGCCCCGAACCATTCTGACTTAAAAATAAGAACAAAAAACCATAAGAAAGGGGAAAGGGGACGCTCACAAAAAAACAACCAACCCCCAAAACAGAAAAAAAAAAACCCGTACTAAATTAAAAGAAATTGCTCAAAAACCGCTTTCAAAGACAGTCAACAAAACAACAAAATACTACAGAAACAGATAAAACACTCGACAACCAGACACACACATACCCCCAGCAGTCAGCTGCACCGCAAAAACCACTCACGAAACACACAAAAGGGAATACAATATCAAACATCCAACAGATACGCTTTTTTGCCGACGAACCTTGTTGCCTTCCTCCACTCTGTACACCACACAAACAAAAAAACGGAACAATTACCAACTTCACCAAAAAAAAAGAAAACAGCCTTCCCCTCAAAAAACACATTGCTCATAACTCCACACTCTTCCGTCCTCACCTAACCAACCTCCATTCCCATTCACAAACCCACCAGGGAGCACCCCCTTTCAGTCCCCTAAATGTCCCCCAACAAAAATCGTCCCAGAAAGGTGAACCCGGGGTTATAGGTAAATCAGCGTGAAGGGTGTGGACGAGAAAAAATGTCAGTTGGGGGCCGGTTTTGTCTGAAACCTGTCTTACCAGGCCAAAGTACAACTGTGTCGGGCTGGCAAAAAGCTGTCCTCCCACTTTCAGGCGTCACCTTTCAGGGGGGCATCAACGCTGAAAAGCGGGGCCCTTGTCACAAAGCAGGGGACCAATGTCCACTGTAAAAAAAGTTTCCCCCATCCCACTTACAGGCCTCCCCACCCTCCCCCCCTTGGCGATATCCTTACGTGACGGGGCTTCAAAGTGAGGGCTTCTTTGGGGAATCCTAGGCAAGAGGGGGTTGTGTTTTTTGCCCAACACCCCCTCCTTCATCACCGGGCTGGAGACCAAAAAAGTTTGTCCAGATGCTCTCCCCCCGCCCCGGGGTAACGAACGCTTGCCTAACATTCGTTTCCGGGAAAACCTAAAACCAGCCCCCAGTCATGAACCCCCAGCAAACCCCGGGACCATTAAGACCGTACAACACAGTCAGCTCGCCCGGGCAGTGAAAGGTGTGAGGGTACAAAACTGCTCCCTACAAAAAAGCGACCCTCACCCCCCCTTGGGGGCCCCAACGACAAAACAACCTATCCCAGACACACTTTCCCCCCTCCCACCAAAAAACCCCCATTTTCAGAAGTGCCGTGTTTTAGGAGGACTCAGACCCCCCCAAAACAAAACACCCCTTAGTCAAATGGCTTTCTGGCTCTTAGATATTTGAAAAAATAAGTAGGGTGCTGTGCTGTGGTGCTGTGCGGTAATTTGTGTGGAAAGTGTGTGCGAAATGGGGGGGTTTTTTTTATTTATCTTTATTTTTTTTTTATTTTTTTGTTCTTTCATATCGAGGACAATGGGTAACACTAGTTGTTTTGTTTTTCCCAAAACCCTTTTTCCGTGTGGGAGGGTTTTTTGTGGTTTTGCTCTGTTCCAAAGGCGCGCAGTGCCCTGCTCTTTCGAAGAGCAAAAACAGGACTGCTGTGCAAAAGATGTTCTCCCAGTGTTGGCACACAGGGCCTGTTTTAGTATATCCAAAGGGCTTTTTGGGGGTTAGGTAAATAAAGAGTTGTTTGGTGCGCGCTGCGCTTGCGTGCGTGACATGTCATCTGCAAGTTTTTTCGTGTGGTGGTGTGTGTGTGTGTGTCTGTCTGCCTGATAAAAACAAAAGGGTACATGATCCAAGAATTTAAATGATTGTTCTTTCCCCCAACTTTCCCCTCTCCCTCTCATACTTTTCTTCACTCTCCTTTTTTCCTTTCATTTTTTTCTTTCTTTTTTTTTTCCAGAAAATTAAATGATGTTGATAAAGTCGTGTGTGTGTGGTTTATAAAGGTTTGCCTGATGAAGAAATTTGATTTTGTGATAAAAAGTTATTGTGGATTATAAAGCGTCTGCTGACTGAACAATTGATTTTTGCAACTAGCAGCTTTTTGCTGGTTTATACAAGCAATCTGCTTGTTGAAAAAATTTGACTGTTGTGTTAGCAGCTATATTGCTCATCGAGACTCTAGCATCAGAAAGTTTTTTTTGAGAAAATTTTGCTATTGATTTCCAAGAAATTCTATTTTTTATTATTGTATCTATGCTTGTGATGTATTTCGTTTTTGGCTTTTATAAATTTACGTGTTTGTGTAAGTGATGTTATTGATTTAGAAAAAAAAAGAAGAAGTTTTGTAGTATTTCTTTATAAATATTTACATTTTAAAGTACGTGGGTTTATATTTTGATCTCATTTAGTGTATGAAATATAAAGGGGACGGGATTTTTTATACTGATTGTTTTAAAACAGATCATTTTTTGCAGATCCAGAGCGTTTTTAAAATTTGACCTTTAGTTTTTTTCGTTTTTTTGGGTTTTCTTCATTTCTTATTATTTCTCCTGTTTGATTATTGAATAAAAAACCCTACAAAGGGTCTTTTTTTTGTGTTTACTTAAACGTACAGAACAAGAAAATACATCAAAAATTAGCCAATCATCCTGACAATATTATGTCCTACTTCGGAAATGGCCAAAAAAACAGGGCCTCGGGGGGCTATGAATATCAACAATGCAACAAACAAAAAAGATGACATTCAACATTTTATACAAAAAGTGGAAAACGTTTATTTTTTTTCCTATCGAATCCCGACTTTTCCAAAAAATTTTTCGATGCCCATGATATTTCCGGGTTCAATCTTGTGAAGATCCCCACAAACCCCGTTAACCCGGGGTTTCTTACATTATGCCTCCTCGCTTTGTAAAAAATATATAACCTTGAGGTTATGAATTGAAACATGTGGTTTTAAATAAAATTAAAACACAATAGCCCAATTTAATAGGTTTTATACAGAAATCTTCAGAAAAAAAGGACTGGCAGAAAAAAATTTAACTCCCCTTATGGCGAGGTAATCTTTTAAACAATGAAAAAATTTTTTTGGGGGTTTTAACTAACTTATTTTAAAAACCCAAAACCAAATGGGCCAAACATTATATGTTTTGGCCAGAAAAATAAAAGATAGACCAACTCGGGTAACAAAAAATCTAAACATTTAAAAGTCATATCTAAACTACTACAAAAAAAACCATAAAGAAGTATGTGCTCCCTCATGTGGATGGTTCATAAACCGTGTGCTTTACTTGGTTTAAAAAAGTATCAAAAAACCTAAATAGGGCAAAAACATTTTTTACGGAAAAATTTTAAAAACTTTAAAGAGAAGATTTCCTTTTAGATTTACAATCGCCTTACATGCCTATACCAATCGGCCCTGATGATTTTTGAATTTTGGTTAGGACATTTATTCGATACGACAAAAATGCCCCCTTTTATAAAAAAAGGTTAGAAAAAAACAAACCACTTTGGTACAAAAAAATAGAATCCGAAATAAACCCAAGGACTATTGAAAAACATGGTTAAAAGGAGTTCGGCCAAGAAAAAAGTTTCTTTACTAAAACGGAAATCAAACGTGAATTTCATTAAAAAATTGTTAATTCAAAACCGACTCTCGACAGTATGGAAAGCCCATCAACACATTTTGTAATAAACCATATCAAAAAATCAAAGACGTTAAAGATATTCAGTGATGAATTGAAAAACCCTTCTAACATTGTGACAAAGTAATTCAAATGCAAATCAAAATTGAAAATGTCTCCATTACTTTGAACAATATCGAATCAAAAGAAAAAAATTTTCCCTTTAAAAATATGCCTGACAATCACAGACGTCTTGGAAAGCCCGTCTCTTCAAAAAAAATTCCGAACACGTGGGGTTTGCTTTTGTGGGAAAAAAATTAAACTTTGGGTCAGTTTAGCTGGAAAATGCATGTTGTTAACTTGGCATAGAGAAAAAAGTTTTGCCATATTTAAAAGGCAAAAATCATCCAGTCCACAATCAGGTGATATGCTTGTCCTTAAATTTAATCCCCAAATTTTAATTCTGTCTGTTTATCTAAACCTTTTGAAAAACATTCCAAAAATCCGTAATTTCCCACTTTTTAAAAAACAAATTTTTAAATGGATCAGTGGTTTTGTAAAAAATATTCCTGTCACACAATCTTAAAAAATTACAGCAGTTCCTACACAACATCAAAAGAAAATAAAAAAAAACAGGCCTTCTTTTTGTTGATTTTAAAAAGATTTTATGTAATCATCATTCCCTATTATTGCGTAAACTTCATTGTAATAACAAAACCGAAAAGATAATCTTTCGAAAAACTTTTTGTCGAATAGCAGCAGTAGAACTGCAAATAATCAAAAATCAGAAATGTACCCAAAAAATGGGTACCCAAGGGGCAATTTGGGCCCCCTTCTATTTTAAACTTGTAAAAGCTTACCCCCAAATTTTTAGAAAGTAGCTGTGAAAAGTTTTTCTGATGAAATCCCCCCCCATTAGTGATTTGACCCCCCATATTACAATCAAACTTAACACAAAATTGACAGATTGGTTTTCTTGGACTAAGCTAAACCCCTTTTCCCTAATACGCGAAAAAACTAGTGTATGTTGTATGCAAGACAAAAGAGACAAATTGAAGGTAAATTCCAACCTCTGTTGTAGATAAAAGGTAATTGAAGAGTTGACTCCCCCAGAATTTGGGTGTAATTATTGCAAAAAATTTTCTTGGGCCGCCTGTGATGGGTAGGGGAAAACGTCCTTTTTTTACAAGCTACTTCAAATTATGAAAATAAAAAATTTTTTAAATAAAACCCTCGGAAAATCTTTTTTTGCGGCTATTTTGCCTATGTTGACTATTTTATCTTTTGGGACACTGCGTGATACAAATTTAAAAAGTTTATAGTTTATAAAAGGCACGAAACTTTTCTACTAAAAACAAGCTCCTAAACCAACGATTATAAGAAAACAAAAATCCCAAACCCTTTAAAAACGACTTTATCTAAATAAAAACTCTATTTGTCCGAAAGTTTTTCAATGAAAAGCCCTCCAAAAAATCACCAATAGCTTCAAAATCAATGAACACAGAAAATCTCTATAAAATTTCGAGACCAAAAAATAATCTTTCAAAACATTTGTATCAGGGAGTGATTTTGGAACAAGTTCCAAAAAGCTTTAAAAAGTTTCCCAAAAACAAAATCATTCAAGACACAGCTAAAAAAACCCTTTAAAGCATGAAGCCTAGGAATTGACTAATAAGGAAAAAAACATGATTAATAGGCAAAATAACATATTTCTTTACTAGACTAATGGTATTCCCCACAAAAACAAAAAAAATTTAAGTATATCTTACTTTTTGACTTTTTGAAATTCTCAGAACCACTGTTATGTGTGGGGCGGAGGGGGGGGCAGAAAAAGGCCACTAATTTGCAAAGAAGTAAAAGAATCTATGCAAATAGTAAATAATCGCAATGTTGAAAAAGTGGAAAGGGGGGGAAATTTTTTTAAAAATCTTTTTGGTGCTGTAGCTTTATGTGTTCTTTTCTCTCTCTCTCTCTCTCTCTCTCTTCTCTTCTCTCTCTCTTCTTCCTCTCCCCTCCTTTTTCCTCTCCTCTCCCCTGCCCTGGTCTTTTCTAATTCAATGTTTTATCGTGGGGTTGTTTTTATTGCATTTAAGATGAGTTATTGTTTTTTATAAGCGATACTGTTTTTGTTTTATATTGTTTTTGTTTGATAGTCCAGTTGATTATGGGCTTTTTAAAATTTGTTCGTTGGGGTTCTACTTGTTTGAATAATGGTTTTTTTAAAATTTTTTTCTCTATTGATTTAAGGTGTATTTCCCCCTTCCCCTTGATACTCCTCCCCCCCCCTCCTTCAATGTTTTCGTTTTTTTCGTTATGTTGTTGTTTTTTTGGTGATGGGGTCATTTGTTATATTTTTTGTCTCATGGTGTTGGGGGGATTGTTGTTTAATTGTTCTCTATTTTAATAATATTTTGTAATCTTATTTGACTTTTCTTGCTGGATAGTTTTGTGTGAATATGTCTTTTTAAAAAAGCGCTATTTTAAAAAATTGAGCGCTAAAAAAGACACCTTTCTGGGTGGGGGAGGGGGAGGGGGTCTTTGAAGGTAATATTATCAGTAACGACGATGCCTAGTATTTTCTAAACGTTTTATTCCGACTTTTTTTTATCTAAAATACAAAATGAAAAAAGGTATGAAACAGTAAGTGAAGTAATTTGTTTGTCCTGACGTTTTATGCTTTTCTTTTTTTAATTCTTAAAACAATTTTTATTTAAATGTGTGTGTGGACGTGAGCGCGCACAGGTGTGCATGAGTATGTGTGTGCGTGTATATGTATATGTGGTAATTTGTATTTTCAATGTATTTCCTTAACGAGTTTTTCCTTTTTTTTCTTTTTTACTGGTTTTAATTTAATGGTAAATGATGCTATAATGTAGTGACTTAGTATAATCATTACGAAATTTGTTCTTAGATAGATGGCTTGATGAAAAAAAGCAAATGCATTGCTTATTCAATGTACCATCTGGAAATAAAATTTTGACTTGACTTGACTTGAGAGTGCTTATTCCATTATCCTCAAAATAAAAGAATAGTAAATAAAAGATAAATTAGAAAACTCACACATACAAATCCAGCAGACGAGATTCGAACTCACACACACTGATTTTTAGCACCTTTAAGATCAGAAGACCATCGCCTTAACCACTAGGCCACTGCGACAGTCATGCCAAAGCAGACACTGTGCAAGTGCAGAGACCTCCCCTAACAAAACTGCCTTAAAGGTTTGGGGCATCAACATGCCCTCTTAAAAAGCGTCCCCCTCCCCTCACCCTCCTCCACGTTCTCTTTTCTGAGCGTGACAGGAATGAGCTTGTCTCCCCTGAGGGGCTCTTCAGCTTTGTACGTGTTACTTCCTTGACAACCCTGGCTGCAAAACATAGTTAGGTCAGACGGTATGTAGTATCTACGACGATGTAGAATTTGATGTAAAGAAAAGTTCTCGCTTTAAAAATGAAATGCTTATAATATAGGATAAAAAAAAAGAGAAGGATATCATTGCTATGAGGTCAGAAGAGAGTAGAAATGATCGTGATACGTGTGTGTGTGTGTGTGTGTGTGTGTGTGTGTGTGTGTGCGCGCGCGCGCGGGCATGTGATTTACGTATACTCTATTCAAAAATGACTTTGACCATGCCTGTAATGGTTAAGATGTTAGCTCACAATGGAAAAAAGACAATCAAAGAAACACCAAAATCTGTCATGTTTTTCTTGCACAAAGAAGTCTGAACGTAAATGTTGATGAGTTGAAGCACGAACACATCTGCACACATCCCTAGGTTTAACAGAGCATTCAGTTCCTCAAGCCTTATGAAGTAATGTTTTGCAGATAGGGTATCACATATATGGAAAATTTCACAATTCTATAAAACAAGCTGATTCCAACTGAATGCAGGAGACATTTTTAAAAAAAACCTTTGAAAACAAACACACACCTAAGCAAAATTGTATCATTTATAGCACCAGGAACTTGTGTTAGGCTGTTACTAGTTTTCCTCTGCAGGTTAGCACCTCATCAGGTAACTGTGGATTACAGCCTGCAATGCTTGCGGTCATTGCCTCCCTTGCTGGCTACTTTCCCTTGAATTCTTATCATGGCGTTTCCTGATTGGTTCATTTCCCCTGTCGACTGCTGGCAGAAGTTCTGTTGGACTAAAGAATTGAGAGAGCGGGGGTCAGTTCCATCTCACACACTACAGTCATTTTATTTTCGGGGTAGAGAAAAGAAAAGAGGTCAACTCCCCAGTGAGCGTTTCCAAAACAGAGCACCGAAATTAACAACGAACTCCTCTTCCTACCCCAAGGGTGGATTTTTTTTGCATGTACATCAATTATTCTGATATACCAGCAATCGTTTTCTATCTCAGAATAGTTTCAAGAAAAAAGAGTGGAATAAAATTGACCAGCTTCTTTTAAAGGCAGAAATAAGGACAGAACCCTGAGGGGGGAAAAGACAGCCATAAAAGGAAGGAAACCATGAATATGTGAGAGCAAACTGGAGTGTGTTTTTGTGGTAGGGATCTTAATTTCAGTCCCTCACTTTCTGCAGCTGATATCATGCATGCCTATTTGTGCGTATGTATCTTTCCCTGTGGGGATGCCAGGAGCCTGTGAGTATAAATAGTATCTATACCTTTTGGGAAATTAATGGTAGTAATTCCCTCTTTTCTATCCCTCTCTTTCCTTCTGCTGTTTTGTGGCCTTAGGCTGATGAACAGTAAAAGTCTGAAGTCTTTCTTTCTGCCTTGTTCGTTTTCTTCCTGTCACCTCCTTCTTGTCTACTTTCTGCCTTCTTGGTCCATTCTCTTGCCTTTCTTTTCCCTAGAAAGACTTAAAGGAGAACTATTCTCCCCCACACTGAAATCTGAATCACTGGGCCTGACTTTTCAGGTTCTTAATGCAGTGCAACGCATTTTCGCACATATGACAGACAACAGTAGTTGCTGTCTGAGTGTTTCATGACAACTCACTGAATATAGCAGAAAATATGAAAACTTGAAAGCATACACATTTCTAGGAAAACTCGTATCCCTTATGCGCTGAGAACTGTGTATCTAACACCTTTGTTTTTAGGTTGTTGCTAGCGTTTCTGTGAGCGAAGCACGCAGGATAGCCCCTCATCAGGTAACTGTGGACTACAGCCCACAATGCTTGCGGTCATTGCCTCCCCTGCTGGCTACCCTCCCTTGAATTCTTATCATGGCGTTTCCTGATTGGCTCATTTCCCCTGTCAACTGCTGGCAGAAGTTCTGTTGGACTACAGAATTGAGAGAGTTGGGGTCAGTTCCCTCTCACACACTACAGTCATTTTATTTTCGAGGCAAAAAATATTTTTAAAAAAATCAACTCCTGAGAGAGCCTTTCCAAAACAGAGTACCCAGATTAACAATGAACCGGTCTTCCTACCCCCAAGGGTGGAGTTTTGCATGTACACCATTTTTTTGTGAAATACTGGGAATCATTTTCTATTTTAGAGGAGTATCAAGAAAAAAATTGGAGTAAAATATACTAGCTTCTTTTGAAGGCAGAAATAAGGACAGAACCCTGAGGGGGAAAAGACAACTGAAGAAAAAGAAAAACCATGAATATGTGAGAGCAAATGGAGTGTGTTCTTGTGGTTGGGGTGACAGGGATTTAATTTCACAATCCCTCACTTTCTGCAGCTGTATCATGCATGGCCTATTTGTGGGTATGTATCTTTCCTGTGGGGTGCCCGAGTGTCAGATTAAATAGTATCTCTACCTTTTGGAAATCAATGGTATTTATTCCCCCTTTTCTATCCCTCTCTTTCCTTCTGCTGTTTTGTGGCCTTAGGCTGATGAACAGTAAAAGTCTGAAGTCTTTCTTTCTGCCTTGTTTGTTTTCTTCCTGTCACCTCCTTCTTGTCTACTTTCTGCCTTCTTGGTCCATTCTCCTCCCTTTCTTTTCCCTAGAAAGACTTAAAGGAGAACTATTCTCCCCCACACTGAAATCTGAATCACTGGGCATGACTTTTCAGGTTCTTAATGCAGTGCAACGCATTTTCGCTCATATGACAGACAACAGTAGTTGCTGTCTGAGTGTTTGAAGACAACACACTGAATATAGCAGAAAATATGAAAACTTGAAAGCATACACATTTCTAGGAAAACTCGTATCCCTTATGCGCTGAGAACTTTGTATCTAACACCTTTGTTTTTAGGTTGTTGCTAGCGTTTCCGTGAGTGAAGCACACAGGATAGCCCCTCATCAGGTAACTGTGGGCTACAGCCCACAATGCTTGTGGTCATTACCTCCCTTGCTGGCTACTCTCCCTTGAATTCTTATCATGGCGTTTCCTGATTGGCTCATTTCCCCTGTCGACTGCTGGCAGAAGTTCTGTTGGACTACAGAATTGAGAGAGCTGGGGTCAGTTCTCTCTCACACACTACAGTCACTTTATTTTCGGGGCTAAAAAATATTTAAAAAAAAATCAACTCCTGAGAGAGCCTTTCCAAAACAGAGTACCCAGATTAACAACGGACCGGTCTTCCTACCCCCAAGGGTGGAGTTTTGCATGTACTCCATTTTGTTGTGAAATACTGGGAATTATTTTCTATTTTAGAGGAGTATCAAGAAAAAAATTGGAGTAAAATATACTAGCTTCTTTTGAAGGCAGAAATAAGGACAGAACCCTGAGGGGGAAAAGACAACTGAAGAAAAAGAAAAACCATGAATATGTGAGAGCAAACTGGAGTGTGTTCTTGTGGTTTGGGTGACAGGGATCTTAATTTCACAATCCCTCACTTTCTGCAGCTGATATCATGCATGCCTATTTGTGGGTATGTATCTTTCCCTGTGGGGATGCCACGAGCCTGTCAGTATAAATAGTATCTCTACCTTTTTGGAAATCAATGGTAGTAATTCCCCCTTTTCTATCCCTCTCTTTCCTTCTGCTGTTTTGTGGCCTTAGGCTGATGAACAGTAAAAGTCTGAAGTCTTTCTTTCTGCCTTGTTTGTTTTCTTCCTGTCACCTCCTTCTTGTCTACTTTCTGTCTTCTTGGTCCATTCTCCTGCCTTTCTTTTTCCTAGAAAGATTTAAAGGAGAACTATTCTCTCCCACACTGAAATTTGATTCACTGGCCCTGACTTTTCAGGTTCTTAATGGCAGTGCAACGCATTTTCGCTCATATAACAGACAACAGTAGTTGCTGTCTGCGTGTTTGATGACAACACACTGAATATAGCAGAAAATATGAAAACTTGAAAACATACACATCTCTAGGAAAGCTCATATCCTTTATGCGCTGAGAACTGTATATCTAACATCTTTGTTTTTAGGTTGTTGCTAGCGTTTCCGTGAGTGAAGCACACAGGAGAGCCCCTCATCAGGTAACTGTGGGCTACAGCCCACAATGCTTGCGGTCATTGCCTCCCCTGCTGGCTACCCTCCCTTGAATTCTTATCATGGCGTTTCCTGATTGGCTCATTTCCCCTGTCGACTGCTGGCAGAAGTTCTGTTGGACTACAGAATTGAGAGAGCTGGGGTCAGTTCTCTCTCACACACTACAGTCACTTTATTTTCAGGGCCAAAAAAAAAAGAAAAAAAAGAAATAAACTCCCGAGAGAGTGTTTCCAAAACAGAGCACCCAAATTAACAACAACTCCTCTTCCTACCCCCCAAAGG
>CM054137.1:83181538-83214282 GCA_028751875.1 Rapana venosa | reverse complement strand
TGGGTTTGTGGCCCCTCTTGAGTTCACTTTTTTATTTGTCATAGTTAACTTAGGGAAGAAGAACTAAGAGAAAAAAAATTAAAACTAAAACAAAAACAAAAACAACCCGCGAACAATAAAATGAAGAAAACAAGGTCGCAAACGTGGTAAATGAGTTAATGTCACCCTGGTGTCCCATTTTAATGGCCATCACATTCGCGTAGCGAGCCCCACATTCTTCATTTTAATAAATAAGGAACTGGTTGCATCACTGACCTGTTTTTGGGCGAGGATAACAACACAGAACACAATCTCACACAAAGGGGCATTTCCCAGCTTGTAAGCACGGAACACAGTTTAGCCATCTGGTCCCCCATCCTGACATAAACACTTCCTCTTCAACCGCCGTGGCGGCCTGGTTACGGCAGAGTCCATTGAACGGTTACATCGTTCTTGGCGTTGGTTTAACTGTTGGCCTACCATTCACTTGGAAGTAAAGAAAATACAGAAGACTTTACGAATATAGTTAATATCTCATATTTTCATCAATGTTGTGCTAGACCATTTGCACTTTTCTGTTCACAAATCCCAGACACACTCAACTGCACCTTTGTTGTATCAAAATCCTTGAAATCTTCGGGAAAAAACCAGCTTCATTGGAGAGCTCCTTGGACACGTCTTGACAGCTTGACGTCTCACTTTCCGTGTGTATGCGGTTTTGTAAATTCTGTCATCTGTTCCCACTGGCACACAAAGGCCTATTCTTACAAAAAGCGGAACAGGATTTAACGTGTGCGCAAGATGATCTGCGTGCGTTCGCACACGGGACCTCGGTTTATAGTCTCATCCAAAGGACTTTTGGGAAGAGTGGATTCTGCATTCTCCAGGGGAAAACTCCCCTTGAACGGGATTTGAACCCGATCGTCAGATTGCGAGCGCAATGTTCTAACCACTAGGCTATCCTATACCCCGCTCAAGTTACCGTGTTGGGGGTTTCGAATCTCGTCTGTTTGTTTTTTTTTTGGGTCATTCCTTGGCTAAAGCGCTGAGGTTTAAACAATGATGAATTTTTTGCGTTCGGGACCGTTTTTACTCACATAAAGGTAGTACATTTCGCCTTAGGAGTTATCTGCTGGATGAAGGGTTGGGACATTTGCAAAAAAAAAGTCGAGGTCTAGTTTGTGTAGTTCCTGCCATTCTTCAGTGCTCTTTGTGTTCAGGAAGAAAGAATTCGACTATGCAGATCAATGATTTCGTGTTTTTCATGACACAGAAGAAAGAAAATTAAAGTGGTAATAGTAATACATATGGTTTTATGTTATTGATATTAGTATTGCTGCTGCTATGACATTTATAAAAAATTATCGTCATTGGGTTTTTTTATTTCTCTGTCGGTCTGTCTGTCTGTCTTTTTGGCTGCTGGCTATCTGTCTGCATCTCTCTCTCTCTCCCTCTCTTCTCTCTCCTCCCCTCTCTCCCCTCTCTCTCTCTCATCCTCTCTCTCTCTCTCTCTCTGTCCCTATCTCTCTGTCCGCCCTCTGTCTGTCTTTGTCTCTGTCTCTCTCCCCCTGTCTGTCTGTTTCTGTCTTTTGTCTCTCTCTCTCTCTCTCTCTCTCTCTCCCCTCTTTCTCTCTCTCTCTCCCCTCTCTCTCTCTCTCTCTCTCTATAATATATTTTATATATATATATAAATATATATATATAGATATATATGTGGTGTTTTGGCGCGTGTGTTGTGTGTGTGTGTGTTGTGTGTGTGTGGTGTGTGTGTGTGGTGTGTGTTGTGGGGTGTGTGGCGTGTGTGTGTAATTAAATCGTTTTGGATTTCTGATTTGAGAAATATTTTTTTTCCTCCCCATTTCCATCTTTTTTGCCTAAAAAAACCCGCGTCTTAAACTTTAAACTCGTAAGGTGTATCATTTTCTAGAGATAGCACAAACCTCCTAGAAATTAAACAAATACGAGATCTATCCCCTTTAGAAAGCACAATGTTATCCCATGCACTTGAGGTGGGCTGGTACTAGTTGTTAGGATGGGGTGATAAACCGATGTCCCCGTGCGCATCATGCATGTATATAACATTATTACATGCACATCAGACTTTGCGAACATACTTTTAACTCAGTTGCGAACTTCTATGAGTGTTTGGTGGTCGATTCTTGTATCTAAGGAGGACGTATAACAGTGTGTCTTCTGTCTTGAATGTGTGACGTACCTGTTGCTTCTTGGGCATTTTAAAGTTTGAATCGTCCTTTCCTCTTCAAATGTAAAGCTTTGTGCATGATTTTTGTGCTTTGATTTTTTTTTTGCAAGATATAGCGCTATATAAATTCCATTTTTTTATTATTTTTATTAGCATCATCATCATTATTATTATTATTATCCAAAATTTTCATGATCTTTCTTTTAAGAGTTTCACATGCAGTATGATCTTGGTTGTATTTTTCTATAGTAGTTTTAAAGAATCCAAACATTTTAAAAGAGCAAAGCAAACATCTATAGAAATAAGAATTAAGATCAACATGATGGGTGTAGACAGCAGATCTGCATTCAAATGCAGCCTGCACACAGAGAGAGAGAGAGAGAGAGAGAGAGAGAGAGAGAGAGAGAGAGGAGAGACAGACAGACAGACAGAATCCTTTCAGAATTTTAAAAAAGATCGAGGCATGTTCAGCCATTTTCCTCTTCGTCCCATCTCTTTAGGGAACAGATGGACATGGATCCCTTCAAAGACAGCAAGCTGAAGCCAAGGGCAGATAACATGTGCAGTGACTTTCACAGTGTAGACAGAAACTGGCAGTACAAAGTTCACAGAATGGAAACTGTATGAAACAAAGCCTTTGTACCATGCTCTCCCCCATCTCCCCTCGTTTCTGCTTTCTTTGAACACAACCCAGTGATCTTGCATCATAACTCGAAGGAGCTTGTCTCCCCTGGGGCTCTCCAGCTTTGTACACAGCACTGCCTTCATTACCCATGTTCCTCTGCCCTCCACCACTGACTGCTCTCCCTTGAAATCCTATCACAGGACACACCTGATTGGCTGGCTTTCAGTCATGGGTGGAAGGTCTACCATGAGGGTACAGTAGGGATGTATTGTATTTTAAACACACTCTGCCTGTGCTGTTGCTTCGATTCTATGCCTGTTCACTCTAAGTGATATCAGACAAGTGCAGTATTGATGCACTGTTGGGTTTTTAAGATGCTGTGGCTAAGGGATGTTAGGACTCAGGCACTCAAAGGAATGATGTGAGGCCACGCACGGGTGTTATGGTAACACGATTTATTGTTTCATCTACACAACATACACAGTTCAAGCAAAACCAGAGCAAAACTGTTGTTTTGTGTCTAAGTCATTCTCCAAGTTTCACCTTACAACAGCCTGTCTAACTTCATGAAGAATGTAGCACCAGACAGCCAGCAAGAGAATGACTTTAAAACGCCATGTACAAACTGTTATATTGGTTTAGTTGCAGGACTACTAATTCCACTGACCATTTAATACATTTGGAAACAGACTAACCAATCCTGACCACACATCAAAATCAGCTGACAAACAAATTTATTCACAAACAAAAATCAACCAATGTTCTGACTACAATACAAAATCTGCTGATTTACTAAAGGAAGTTCAGGGGGTGGGGGGTAATAGAAAGGGAAAAGGAGGAGGATGTTCAACTAATAAGAGGCCCCACAGTGCTGTTGAATAAAACCAGCTTAGCAAGCGCTGAGGTGTTTATCACATGACTGTTCCACTGGACACTCTACACTAATGCCTCAGGCCATGAATAGAGAGGACTCCACTGTAGCTGACAAAGGGACTGTTAAAGACAAAGGCTGAGCCACCAGCCCTGGGACTATAGGCCTACATGTGATAACACTTAGCTACACCATGCACTGAGTCTTCTGGCTCAGGGAGACATGTTGGATACTAAAGTGAAGAAAGGGTTTGCCAAGAGAGACTTCAACTGGTTTCTTTAGAGAAAGTCTCAAGTGGATTTAAAGAATCCTCAACCCACAACCATGGGTATACAAACAGACAAGGTGTTTGTCCAAAGGGCACACTGTAACTTAGAGGTTGACAAAGAAACCCTGTCTTTTAGAATTGCTGAACTAAGCAAATCATGAAGTCTAACCAGGTTGAACAGTTCTTTCTAGAAGAGGGAGGGGGGAGGAGAGGGTAAGGAAAGGGGGTTTGTAGTTCAAACGTTACAATGCGCAAAGTGCACACTACAACACATATATAATGGGAAAAGATCTGAGATCTGGGGTTCAAATCTCTACAAAAAGGATGGCTTTTTCTTGAACAAAAAAAACCCCACTCCAGCTCATTCTTCTCCTGCAACTTCTTCAGATAAGCTAACCAAGAAATGAAATTGGTTGATGTTATATCAAATCAGAAAATAGCAAACCTTAGCAGACTGACTGATGAAAACAATATTGTTTATGTTGTCCTGACAACTCTAGAACACTGCTGAATATCAGCATCTGCTGGTTGTATACAAAAGCTGAAGAAGCAATGATCATGTTCACTGAAATACCACCAGTCATGTCCATACAAGTACAAACTTGTTATGACAGCATTTCTTTCTCAACCAATCAAAACTTGTTTCTTCCATTCTGGGCCGGAAGGAACTGGTCTGACAGGGGAAATTACTCTTCTTTTCCGAATGGCCTGGTTAAGAAGAAGCCCCGCTGAGAACATTTGTCAATCTCCCTCTGTGTATATAATATAGAGACGACAAGAAGCACGAGAAGAAGGAAAAAGAAAAGCAAGGAGGCATATAGAGGTTTGTATATAGGTTGTCGAGAATGAGGAATGGTATTACAAAGACTGAATAGCAAGTAAAACAGACAGAATTCGACAAACGAAAGAAGAAAGTCAATGTAAATAACATCCTTTCCATGTAGTCTACAACAATAGTTTTAATGATATTACTCAAGAAAGAAATAAAAGGTAAAGGTGTCCCATAGCCTATGTGGTCATAGGGGAGCGAGGCGTCAGAGACCTCAACTTCACAAGGGGTCAGCATATTGAGGGCGGCGCCCATCTCCTCTCCCTCGCTGCTTCACCTTCTCTGGCCCTAAAGAGGGAGGTACCCATTTACAGCTGGGTGAACTGGGGGAACTGTACTGAAGCCAAGGCGCGCAAACGGTCACCCATCCAACTGGTAGCTACGCTGGATGCTGCTTAAGATTGACTGGGAAAAGCGAATGCTCTGACCACTGAGCTATCCCGTCAATAGATAAATGCAGATTTTTTTTTAATGGATTGGAAATACATCTGTTTGGGTTTTTTAAAAACTATTTTGGGGATGCCCTTATACAGCCTATGGAATTTATTTTTTAAAACTAAAATGACCCAAGTACCCAAAAAGAAACTCAATCATTTGAAAAACTGGAGGAAATACTCGGTGTATTTCAACTTCAAACAAAATTCCTGTACACGATGATACTGTCACCAGTGGAAAAGACCATTTCAGCATTCTTGGAATTGTCAATGTTCCCTTTTTAGCACTTACATGCTAACACGGCACAGGCATTGTTAAACAGGACACAGTGTGACTACCCCTGTGGATTCCATTAGCACCTGCCTCTCACTCTCTGCTGCATGGGTTTAGGAGAGGTGGGACAGTACCAGAATAAGTTCTAGCTAAAAGACACACTTTACAGTTCTGATGTACATAAGTATACTGTTGATAGCAAATTTAAACATTTGTGAGACAATCTACAAAGGTTTAGTTAGTTCTAACTTTAAAAAAACACATTCTTTACAGTTCTGATGTACATATACTGTTGATAGGAAATGTTAAAAATTTGTGAGAATATCTACAAAGGTTTAGTAGACATCGATTCCTGACTTCAGAGAGGAATTGTTGTACATTACAGCTAGGAAAAAGAAATAGATAGTGTTGTTTGAATAGAAAACAATGAACTAAATGTGTGTGAATGAATCCGTTAAAAGTTGCCAATGGTTGAGAATTACAGAGAGACAGACAGACAGACAGACGAATGGGTTGAAAATAGAACAAAGCAACAGACAGAAACAAAGAGAAACAGATACAGACAGGGCCACAGAGATCGATGAACAAACAGAGAAACTGACAGACAAACAGAGAAACTGACAGAGAAACTGACAGACAAACAGAGAAACTGACAAACAGAGAAACTGACAGACAAGCAGAGAAGCTGACAGACAAACAGAGAAATACAGACAGAGAAACACTGAGAAGACAGACAACAGAGAAACTGAGACAAACAGAGAAACAGACAGACAAACAGAGAAACTGACAGACAAGCAGAAAGCTGACAGACAACAGAGAAATGAAAAAACAGAGAAACTGAACAAACAGAGAAACTGACAGACGACAAACAGAGAAACTGACAGACAAACAGAGAAACTGAGACAAGAGAAACTGACAGACAAACAGAGAAACTGACAACACAGAGAAATGACAGACAAACAGAGAAACTGACAGACAAGCAGAGAAGCTGACAGAAACAAGAAATGACAAACAAAACGACAAAGAAAACGACAGACAACAGAGCAAATGACAGACAAACAGAGAAACTGACAGACAAGCAGAGAAGACGAAGACACACAGAGAACTGACAGGACAAACAGAGAAACTGACAGTAAAAGAGAAAGCTGCACAGCACAAGCAGAGCAATCTGACAGCACAAACTGACCACACATATAGCCGCCACAACTCCAACAATAACCGCATGACCCAGAAACGCGAGAGCAGAGCTGACGGCTGACGAAAACACATTCTGATGCCCACTCCCCCGGGCTCAGTGCATACACCACAGCCTATAAATACGTTCCTCACGCTCCTCATCCTGCACCATCTCCCCCCTCCCTCTCTCTCCCTCTCCTTCTCCCACTTCCTCCTCTCCCTCCCTCTCTCTCTCTCTCCTCTCCTCCTCTCTCTCTCTCCCCCTCTCTCTCTCTCTCTCTCCTCTCTCTCTCCTCTCCTCCCTCTCTCTTCTCTCTCTCCTCTCTCTCTCTCTCCTCTCTTTTCTCTCTCTCTCTCTCTCCCTCCTCTCTCTCTCTCTCCCTCTCTCTGTCCCTCTCCTTCTCTCTCTCTCCCTCTCTCTCTCTTCTCTTCCCTCTCTCTGTCTCCCTCCCTCCTTCTCTCTCTCTCTCCCTCCCCCTCTCTCTTCTCCCTCCTTCTCTCCTCTCTCTCTCTCTCTCTCTCTCTCTCTCTCTCTCTCTCCTCTCTCTCTCCTCTCTCTTCTCTCTGTCTCCTCTCTCTCCCCTCTCTCCTCTCTCTCTCTCTCTCTCTCTCTCTCTCTCTCCCTCTCTCTGTCTCTCTGTCTCCCTCTCTCTCTCCCTCTCTCTCTCCCTCTCTGTCTTCCCCCCCTCTTCTCTCTCTCCCTCTCTCTGTCTCTCCTCTCTCTCCCCTCTCTCTCTCTCTCTCCTCCTCTCCTCTCTCTCTCCTCCTCTCTCTCTCCCCCTCTCTCTCTCCTCTCCTCTCCTCTCCTCTCAGCTGAAGGGGGCAGCAGCCTCCAGTGGCTAAAACTAGCCTACTGCTCTCATCAGGACCGGCTCTCAGAGAAGCTATCTCATTTCACTCACCACCAAGGCAACGACAGTAACAAGAGACCAACAGTCTCAGACAACTAACAGCAAAAATAAAACCAGAAGCGGGAAACAAGATACTTCAGCATTCAAAATACATAAGCTACACACACACACACACACACACACACACACACACACACACACACACACTTTTTTTGGGCCAGAGGGAGGTCTCTGAAAGTTATATGTAGTAAACTAGAGTTTTAAAAGAATGAAGATGATGGGTGAATGGAGCTGAGAATCTGACACCTGTCTAATGAAAAAGTGAGAGTGATTTACCTGAGCCTAACAAGAAGCGGAGATATTGGGAGACGGTAGAAATGTGGACCCTGAGGGGAGAGATATTTCTGGAGAAAAAGGATTCATAAGGAAGGGGCGGTGGGGGTGGGGGGGTTATGAAGAACAAGATGATTGAAAGGGATGAGATGGATGTGGTGATGAGGAAAGGTGGTGGTGGTGGTGATGTTCATGAGGAGGACGAGGGAAAAGAGAGAAGGATGATGATAAAAGGAAGATGATGACAATAAGTGTGACAACAATAGCATTAGTACTGGTAATGGTTGGGGTTATGAGGATGATGACTAGTGTAAAGATAACAGTAATCATGATATGGTGGAGGATATAAAGCAGTGGTCGGGAATATTCATGAATATCAAAATTATATAATGATAACAATGACAAGCTCGATGACAATGACAATGTTGCTGTTCATGCGGACGACGAGGAGGAGGAGAAAGAGGAGAAGAACTAGCATGTGTGTTTTAGAATAGTTATTTTAGGTACATTATTCTGTTGAAAGGACGACATAATTTGACAGCGTTCCTCTGACCTTTTAGGGTTCTATTCTTGAATAAAGATAGATGACATCAGGCAAAACGTTCTCTCTCTCTATCTCTCTCCCTCCTCTCTCTCTCTCTCTCTCTCTCTCTCTCTCTCTCTCTCTCTCTCTCTCACCACACACACACACACACACACACACACAACACACACACACCTAGAGTGAAACCTCCCAAAAATACCAAAACACTGTTGCTGTTGCGACTTCTCTCGTTGAAACGTCTGCTTGAGGTTAACAAGAAACACGACCTCTGTCTGACACAACGTTAACATACAAAGCGGAGAATGGAAAAACAACAGGGAAACTACAATGGGTGTCTCTAACAAAATGGTGCTGGACACATGGAAGTTCTTGACGCAGATCAATAGAAAGAATCGCTGGAAAGGGGCTTCTTCCTCTTCTGTGGAGATATTATGCTTTCCAGCTCTGCCAAGTTATTTTCCTCTTGTTCTCAAACAGTTCTGATGTTGGTCTAGAATAATAAAATGGACTTTAAACTCCTTTTTTCAATTCACTGTATATAGTCTGTGCACACGAACATCTGGACTGGCCAAGGCTTTCCTGAATGGAACAGTACAAAGAGGGAGACGAGGAGGCAGACAGAGAAAACGATGGGAAGACAACATCAGAGAGTGGACTGGCCTTGTGTGGAACAATTTGCTACGAAAACAGAGGACCGCGGGGAGTGGAAGAATCTGGTTGCAAAATCTTCATTGGTGCCCCCAAGGTCCACTGGACTATGTGATAGATGAGGTGAGGAGTATGTTCAGACTGAGCACACTGGCTGCCGGCAACCTACCGTAGAAAAAGGTGATAGTTGGGGTATGAGGTGTTGGAGACCTCAGCTTCTCTAGGAGCAAGCATGTTCTTAGGGCGGCGTCCATCTCCTCCTCTTGCTGCTTTACCTTCCCTGACCCTAAAGAGGGCAGGTATCCATTCACAGCTGGGTGAACTGGGGAATGTACTGAGCCAAGGCGCACGAACTGTCACCATTCCAAGTGGTAACCACGCTCACACATCTCCTGACAAATCTGACAAAAGAAAACCCAGAGCAGTTCATCAGCAGGGACAGAATTAAGTCAACTCTAATAGGAAATTAAAAAGGTGCAATGAGATTAAATCACTGATAAAAAAAATGAATGATTAAAGGTGAATAAGACTAATCTACATATCGGAGTTCTCTGTTGTCTCCATCTAGTGTACTCATTTTATGTGCATGTATAGGTTTTAATTTTCCATTTTAAATCAGATCTTTACAAGGCTTAAAGATATGGGTTTTTTTTTATCTTTTGGGTAGAGAGAGAGAGAGAGAGAGAGACGGTGGGAAAGAACAAGACCTGCTTTGTAATGGGGGTTCCTTGCACTATTTTTTTTCTCTCTCTTCTCTCTCTCATCTCTCTACCTCTCCATCTCTCCTCTCTTTCTATCTCTACTCGTCTCATTTACTCATACTCTCTCACCTCTTCTCTCGTCATGCCTCAAAGCCGACCCCTATTTAAAAAACTTTTTCTGTTTCTACTCAGTAAACATTTCATCATTTGTAATGATCATGGTCTACAGCTAATTACTCACTTTTTTCTTTTGTTTCTGCATCAAGTAAACATTTCTTTATTCATCAGTTATCATTCTCTTACTTGGTATTCTTATCTCTGTTTTCTTTCATGTTTTTTTACTTTGTAACCAAACCCCAAATAGCCCACGGTGTCAATACAATGAGAGCGAAGGTCACAAAGATTCTTCTGCCAGTATACCTTCCAGCCAACAGCAGAAACCAGCCAATCAGAGAGGCTGTGACAAAAGCTCAAAGAAGATACGTCACTGAAGCAGGCAGGACAGGAGCAATGGTTGCTACAGGAAGTGACGTGGGCACCGCTGAAGAGCCCCGGGAGAGACAAGTTAATTCACTTCCCGTTCAGAGAGAGAGAGAGAGAGAGAGATGGGGGAAGAACAAGACCTGCTTTTGTAATGGGAGTTCCTTGTACTTCTTATTGTCATTTAGCCTTCACACTGCCTTGCTTTTAGTTGTAGGTGAACTGTAGCTAGGCAGAAGATAAGGAAATGTACAGATCCACTGACCAAGTGAACAAAGAAAAAGACTTCCAATCCCAATCATACTTCAAGTTTTACCATCTTTTCTCCACGTGGTGGATAAAGGGTAGGGAGTCCAGCTCAACTAATGTGCAGACCTGCAAGAGCTTTCATCTTAGTCATGCATGCATGCCTGAAGAATAAAACTGATGTTTTTTTCAGACTTTATATTATAAGTTTTCATTGGATTGAAGTAACATAAAATCGCCCATACAGTATGTAATGCATCTCTGAAGCATTGGATTGTTCAGTGGTTGGAGCATCTACTGTGTAGATCTCTTGTAACATGCGGTGGAATGTTTATGGGATATTTCGCATTCTGTTACATGAACAGGAGAATGTGTATATATTGTGTAGTGTGAGCAAGTAAGGTTACATGTCAACAGAATGTTGATGCAGTAATTTAAAAATTATATCATTTCGACGAGTGGAAGCACAAGCTTTTATTTATGACATAAGAATATAGTTGTTTTTCTTTGTGAGTTTCAATAACTCTATAGTATACACACACAAACTTTCAAAACATTTCTTTGTCATCTTGTTACGTATTAGCTTTAACTTGGATTTTGATGGGGAAAATAACAATGTAGTAGCAAACAAACTTTTTCATATAAAGTCACATATTATTTCGAACAGACTGACAAGAGATGTGTGTGTATTTGTGTGCGTGAATGTGTGTGTGTGTGTGTGTACCCAAAAAAATTCACACACACTCACCTTATCTTGCTTTTTCCCTTTAAAGTTAACACTGTGACTATAAACAAAAAGTTCTATAAAGCCAGATTATTGAACTCTAAGAAGCTGTAGTGTTGCCTGACCCTAGATCTTCCGATCAACAACAAAAACAGCCAATCAGACAAGCTGTGACATAAGCTGAAAGGAAAGCCACCAACCAAACAGTACGTAGGCAGAGCGTGGTACAGGAAGTGACCTGCACGGAGCTGAAAGCCCCGAGGGGAGACAAGTTAATTCACAACACGTTCAGAGAATTAGAAGCGAGAGAGAGGAGGGGGGGGGGGGGCAACATGGCATGAGAGAAAGGCCAGGAATGTCAGTGGCAAAGACAAACAAAGTGGAGCAGAGGAGAAACATGTTACAGCAGAGCGAGACATGATGGTGGTAACAGGCTGAAGGAATTCACCTTACATAAGAAACAAAACCTTTCTCCTTGCCAGTGCATGTATACTAAAACAGGTGTACCCTCTTTCAGTCTTTGTAACACTTGCATGATAAATAGGGTTGGTTTGTTTCCCTTCACTTAGTGGATGTGCTTTTGTTCTGATCCTTTATTTATTCCTGTTGTCTTGTTCTCAAAAAGCATACTCATAATTTGTTTTGATATGGACATATTCTGAATGCTCATTGAATATGCGAATCTCTTGTCTCTGAATCCTTTAGTGTTTCTCACCTTGAGAACAGGTTCTAGAATTAATATCACAGTTTCATGTTTTTCCATAAGCGAAAGTGACATAAGCTGAAGTAAAGAAAGCTGCCAGTCAAACAGGACATAGGCAGAGTGGGGTTCACATCCATTTTGGTTTGTTTCTGTTTCCTTTTTGGATAAAATAAGCATTTAGCATTGCTGCTTTATGGACCTAGCCTTTACCTTATATACAGTATTCACTGAATGTGTATAGTCGATATTTTTGCTTTTTTTTCGGTCTTGGCTGTTTAGGTTTTGCAATGAAGATATGAGTGCTATGTCATGTAACATTTCCTTATAACATAGTATGTCCAGCTACCTTATGCAAGTCGTGTCACATAACAGGATATTTATTTATTTATTTATTTATTTATTCTTTTATATCGAGAATAACGGAATAAGCACTCATGTGTTTTTTACATCCAGTCCCCGTGTGTTTGCGGTTTTGTAAATTTTTTCATCTGTTTCCACCGGCGCACAATGGCCTACTCTTCCGAAAAGCAGAACAGGATTTAACGTGTGCGCAAGATGTTCTGCATGCGTTCGAACACGGGGCCTCAGTTAATAGTCTCATCCGAAGGACTTATCATGCTGCATTACTGTCATATTGTATTCTATACTTTTTCATGCTTGACATACCTATATTATCCAATATTGTCATAAATGGTGGTATTAAGATTGATCTCTCAGTAAATTTAATTTTCCAACTCCAAATTTCCCACATTGTCTTTTTTGAATCTTTAGTCCAATTTCTTAGCTTTTGGGGGAGGGGGAACGGACAGTCTATTCAGATGTCTTTCCAGTTTCCGAACATTACACTATCTTTCGAGCCCTAAGAAGAAAAAAAAAACGACATTGACCCAGCTGCTGGAAAGCATACAGGAGAAAGTATCTGTGAGATGCATTGACACCCACGTGTATGAGAGCTTTGAAGTCTTTAGAGGAGCTTATCTAGGACAGACAGCACCTCCAAAGCTGGATTTGTGGTCTACAGGTAATATACCCGTCTGGAAACCCGATAAGTGCGGGTCTGATACCGAGATCGGGTTTTTTTATCCTAAAGATCATGAGTGGAGGTCTACGTGCTAGTCTTTCAGATGAAACGATAAACCGAGATCCTGTGTGGAGTACACAGCAACAAGAGTGTTGTCCCTGAGAATAGCCACTCTTCCAGAAAACTATTTTTGATAAAGCAGATTTGGTGGAGCTTCACTCTTCCTTCAGATAGTAACCCCAATTCCATGCAAAGAATGTTGCTGTGACTGGAAGTAAAGTTTGTCCCATAACCTATAATGTCGAAGGGGAGTGAGGCGTCAGAGACCTCACTTCTCTAGGGCCCAGCATATTGAGGGCGGCGCCCATCTCCTCTCCCTCGCTGCTTTACCTTCCCTAGCCCTGCAGAAGCAGGAACCTATTTACAGCTGGATGAACTGGGGGACTGTACTGAAGCCAAGGCGCACAAACGGTCACCCATCCAACTGGTAACCACGCTCGACGCTGCTTAACTTGGCTGGGGGAAAGCGAGTGCTCCGACCACTGAGCTATCCCGTCCCCTTGACTGGAAGTGGCATGCAGTATATTGCAGCTCTGCGTGTGTACATTGGTTATGCAGCTAGCCAGTTTGCTATAAATGTTAATCAGGATACTCCCAAAATCTCTGTTTCGCAAAAAAACTGCATTTAATTGGAAAAATGTCAGATCTCACTTTTGCAAGAATCTCTGATTTATAAAGTGCAATCACAACAGAGGTCTTGTTAGATTTCTAAGCAGCCACAGCATTCAGTCTACACGTCAATGCACTGGTAACTCTCACAGCTTAGATTAATATAAAACAGATCCAAAAAAAAAGCCCACTATCTGCTGTGTGTCCCATTTTTAGTAACACATGGTGTTGCGTTCTTGCTCCTTCTGAAAGGGAGGCAATTAGGACTACCTCATACCTAATATGGCCAGGAGACAACAGACATCAGCAACAACATGGAAGACATAAGCATTGTGAGACTTCTTTTTAAAGTGATTATCAACGTAAACGAGGACCACGACCTCTGTCTGAGAAAAACCCAGCACAAAGAAAGCAAATGCCAGAAAAAGTCCTAAGGAAAAATGGAAAGAGCTAGGAATGAAATGAGGCGGCAAGAAAAACCGAGTAATTCTATAATGTACAAGATCAATACACAATCCTTTTAAGATCCAGGATTTAAAAAAAACTGCTAGAATGTGCTTTGAATTGATATTTTCCGAATGGAGTCAAAGAACTTTGAAACAAAGAAAGACACCGTTTTGGATTCCAGCAAAACGTGATCCACATACTGAATCAGAGTAAAGTGAAGAAGAGAGACAGAAATGCTGAGTCAGCCATAGGGGAAGCAGTAATACAGATATGAAGTTTTGCTGTTGTTGTTGGGGGGTTATTTTTGTTTGTTTGCTCTGGTTTTCGTGGATGGTTGCTTGCTGTGCTTGTTTGTCTGGGTTTTCTCGGTTTGTTTTCGCGAAAGATGATTCAGTCTAACAACATTAGAAAAGACAGATGCATACCTAAATATCTCCAAACTAGCATTGTCAAAGCACTAAGAGGTCTGTACATGTAAGCAATCTTGATGAACTCTAAGTGCAGTGACAAATATTGGCTGAAATTAATAAGCGCAGCCCATAACAACTAAAATCATTAAGTTCCATATGGTCAATTCAGTCCCAAAATATTGTCAGTGCTGATGACCTCAAGTAATAGCAACTCAACTCAATTGACTCCTTTACCACAATCGTTGGTAGAGGGCTCCACGCAATGCCACCAGGGTTCACCATCTCTCTCTCTCTCTCTCTCTCTCTCTCTCTCTCTCTCTCTCTCTCTCTCTCTCTCTCTCTCTTCTCCTCTCTCTGTCTCTCTCTCTGTCTCTGTCTCTGCTGAGTATGGCTTTCTCCTGTAGCCCTCCTAGACCTCTGACGTCCGTAATGTTGGCAATGTAGGATGCTGGTGGCCATTGATCTGACCTGAGGAAAAATAAACAGATAGTACTGTGAATAGATATAACAATATGAAGGTTAAAGGTGTTTTTCCTCTAGTCTCTATTCTACTACTGCTGCTGCTCTTTTTTGAAACTATTACAGCCATGTCCCTAACAGACCGACTTATCAGATTTCAATAACAAGTTTTCACCCAAAAAATCTTTATTTGCAGCTCCGACCTAAAGAAATTGAACTACCCCTCAGTTGATTCAATTTCAGCACCGCCAATAATGATACGAACGCAACATGGTGTGTTTAAAATACAGTACACCCATACTGTAGTCTGATGGTAGACCCTCCAGCCATGACTGAAAACCAGCCAATCAGGTGTCCCGTGACAAGATCTCAAGGGAGAGCAGTCAGTGGTGGAGGGCAGAGGAACATGGGTAATGAAGGCAGTGATGTGTACAAAGCTGGAGAGCCCCAGGGGAGACAAGCTCCTTCGGGTTATGATGCAAGATCACTGGGTTGTGTTCAAAGAAAGCAGAAATGAGGGGAGATGGGGGAGAGCACGGTACAAAGGCTTTGTTTCATACAGTTTCCATTCTGTGAACTTTATACTGCCGGTTTCTGTCTACACTGTGAAAGTTACTGCACATGTTATCTGCCCTTGGCTTTAGCTTGCTGTCTTTGAAGGGATTCATGTCCATATGTTCCCCACAGCTATGGGATGAAGAGGAAAATGGATGAACATGTTTCAATTTTATTTTATTCTGAAAGGATTCTCTCTCTCTCTCTCTCTCTCTCTCTCTCTCTCTCTCTCTCTCTCTCTCTCTCGCTCTCTCTCTCTCCTCTCTCTCTCTCTCTCTCTCTCTCTCTCTCTCTCTCTCTCTCTTCTCTTCTCTCTCTCTCTCTCTGATCGATGGATGGATCTCTGTCTCTGTCTCTCTGTCCCTGTCTCTCTGCCTCTCTCTCTCTCACATACACACACACTGCATATGCTGCACTTCAATGCTAACAAAAACTCAAAAATCTTCTAACCACAGCAATTATACCAATTTGTTTCTTTTCTAACGATTTTGGATACTCGGTCTCCTACAAAAAGGGCCACACAAAATCAAAACTACCGACGTTAAAAACTCCCCCAAAGAAATAGCAAGAAAGTATTGAAAACAACGCACACAGCTTCATGCTAGAACACTGAGACTAAAGGTTGTCAGAGCAACATCTTCGTCACAAGAGGCACACTTATGCACTACCCTCAAGATAACAAAAACGTCCCATCAACAAACTCGATACATACAGGTTCTAAAGTCAGACTGGAAAACATACAAAGTTCAGACTCTGGCACTGCGAAGAAAACTGTTGTTTTGATATGATATTTTGTCCCAGACCAGTCATTGATGTCAGCAAAGTGACTGTTGTTGTGGTTTGAAATGCTATGTTGATATTGTTTTTTGTGCGTGACGTGCTTTTAGCATTAACAAGTATAAGAAGGTAAAGGTGTTCCCATAACCTTTGCGGTCGTTGGGGAGTGAGGTGTCAGAGACCTCAGCTTTTTTTGCTAGGGGTCCAGCAATATATGGTGGTGGTACCCATCTCTCTCTCTCTCTCTCTCTCTCTCTCTCTCTCTCTCTCTCTCTTCTTCTTCTTCTTCTTCTTCTTCTTCTTCTTCTTCTTCTTCTTTTTCTTCTTCTTCTTCTTCTCCTCCTCCTTCCCCTTCAGATAAGACTATAAACCGAAGTCTCGTGTGCGAACGCACGCAGATTATCTTGCACTCACGTTAAAACACGTTCCGCTTTTTGGAAGAGTAGGCCATTGTGTGCCGGTGGGAACGGATGACAAAATTTACAAAATGCATACACACGGGGACTGGGTGTAAAAAAAAGCACATGAGCGCTTTTCCATTATCCTCGAAATAAAAGAATAAAATATATTTTTAAAATATATAAAAATCTTTCTCTCTCTCTGTCTCTCTGTCTCTGTCTCTGTCTCTGTCTCTCTCTCTCTCTCTCTCTCTCTCTCTCTCTCTCTCTCTCTCTCTCTCTCTCTCTCTCTCTCTCTCTCTCTCTCTCTCTCTCTCTCTCTCTCTCTCTCTCTCTCTCTCTCTCTCTCTGGCTGCTTTTCCTTCAATGTGGATGCGCCTGTCTAGAAAGTAAAAAGTTTGGGTCGGAAGTGTGCGGTGGTTCGTATCCCGTCTGGGCCCAAAACATTTTCCCCATCCATTAGACCATGAGTGGTGGTCTGGGCGCTAGTCTTTCGGATGAGACGATAAACCGAGGTCCCGTGTGTTACACAAAATTATTTAGCGCACGTAAAAGAACCCACGGCAACAAGTTAGTTGTCCCTGGCAAAATTCATTTTTTAAAAAGCCACTCTTATAGGGAAACAAATATAGTTGCAGACAACCCCCCCCCCCCACCCAAAAAAAGGGTGGCGCTGCTCCTGTGGCGACGCGCTCTCCCCGGGGAGAGCAGCCCGAATTTCACGCAGAGAAATATCGTGACTTAAAGTGGTATAATGAAATGAAATAAATGAAATGTCCCCAAAGAGGGCAGGTACCCGTTTACAGCAGAGAGAACACGTGCACACCCGGGATCGACCTTTGGTTTAGAGCCTCATCCGGACTTTTGGCGAGTGGGGGTGGAGTCGGCACTGATGTTAACTCCAGGGAGAAAATATCCCCTATGAACGAGATTCGAACCCGGAGTCAGCAGATCATGAGCGCAATGTGTTAAGGTTCTGAGCAGCCAGGCTAGGGCTAGCTGAACGCGGTCCTAGCAGCGGAGGAAGCATCCAGTGCCAGGGACAGAGGCGCTGACTGGTATGTACATAGCGAGGTGCCGCGGGGGGAATCAGGCTAATTCAGGCCCCTGTCTCTCTGTAGCGTGGATCTGTCCTGTAAGTGGGGAAGGTGAGGGGAAAGCGGGTCAACGCTGTGAATGGGGTTGCTGTTGTTGTAGTTGGTGGTGCTGTTGTTGTTGCTGTTGTTGTTGCGTCTTCTTTCTTTCTTTCTTTCTTCTTCTTCTTCTTCTTCTTCTTCTCCGCCTCTTCTTCCTCCTTCCTTCTTTCATTCCTTTTCTTGTTCTTCTTTTTCTACTTTCTTTCTTTCTTCCTCTCTTTTCTTCTTCTTCTTCTCCTCTTCCTCCTCCTCCTCCTCTTGCGTCTTCTATTTCCTTCCTTCCTCCATTTTCTTCTTCTTCTTTACATTTTCTTTCTTTTCCTTCTTCTCCTCCTCCTTCTCCTCCTCCACCTTCTTCTACTTCCTTTCTTCCTTCCTTCCTTCTTCTTCTTCTTTGCATCTTTCTCCTTTTCTTCTTCTTCTCCTCTGCATTTCTTCTTCTCTGCAATATTTCTTCTTTGCAATTCTTTTCAATTCTTTCTCCTCCTCTTCCTACTCCTACCTTTCTGTCTCTTTATCTTTCTATTCACCTATCTGTCTATCTTTCTATCCGTCTGTTTATCAATCCATATAATTTATCAATCAAACCATATTTCGGTCTGTCTGTCTATCTATCTATCTATCTGTCTGTCTGTCTATCTGTCTAAGATATATATTTGCTTCACAAGATTCAACTCTCTAGTATTCCATAGATCATCATCATCATCAGTAGTAGTAGTAGTGGTAGTGGTAGTGGTAGTAGTAGTAGTAGTAGTAGTAGTAGTAGTAGTAGTAGTAGTAGTAGTAGTAGTAGTAGTAGTAGTTAGTAGACGACGTCGTCGTCGTCATCGTCGTAGTAATTGTATTATTATTATTATTATTATTATAATTATTAACTATATAGAGAGATATATGAGATATACATATAGCTATCTACCTACCAATCTATGTATACATATATATAGAGAGAGATATATATATAGATATATTACTTAAACTTTTAAATTAGTGTTTTCCTGGATGACAAACAACGTTTCAGAGATACATTTCTCGCAGACATAGCATCACTTCTTCATTTGATCTTACTCAAACCTACCTGCAAAACTTGAAGTAATCATTGATCTCCTCTGACCTTCAGTGACGTTGTCCTGACGTCATCAAGCGCCACAGCCCGCTCTCTCTCTCTCTTTGCCAGGAGATGACAAGATGAGCAGCAGGTGACGTAGGAAAGCTCAGTGACTGTGGGGAAGACGTGTGTAGTGTGAGGTTTTCTCTTCAAGCTCCATGTCTCCCTGGGTGTCTGTCCCCACACTTCTCAGCCTGGCTTTATGCTCACGTGAAATGGAAACGTACAGAAACTGAAATAGTCATTGCTTCAATATTTTGAGCCGTTTCTTTTCTTGTTATGCCAGGTGTCATATTCGTGGCCGGTGTCATTGAATTTTTTTTATGGAAATGACTGACAAGGGGTTGTCTTTGTTGGGTTAGAGATACCAGTTAAGTTTACACATCAAACGGGGGATAGGATAGCCTAGTGGTTAAAGCTTTGCACTCATGATTTGACAACCCAGGTTTGAGCCACCACTGAGGCACCTGTTCAAGGGGATCTTTCCCTAGAGTTAACATCAGAACTCGCTTCACTCCCTCAAAAGTCTTTAGAGGAGACTATTAACCAAGGTTCTGTGTCCAAACACATGCAGAACATCCTGTGCGTATGTTGAAACCCGTTCCACCTTTCAAAACTGTAGGCCACTGTGTGCGGGAAGGAATGGATGACACCATTTTTTTAAAAATGCATGCACACTGGTGTCACGTTTACTCATCTCCAAGGTGAGAATGCGCCTACCGTTATGGTGGGCAGAAAACAGTTGCATATGAAAAAATCTTACCATTTCTGAACCTCATAGCTCTAGCCCAGAAATGGGGAAAAAAACAAGGAAACGGGATTTTTTGTCTCATGAAAATCTCTTTTAATTGTAAGAAGTTTACTTTTGTTTTTTTAAGATGTATCAGTTACCGGTGTACTGTAGTATACATTTTAGCTTTTTCCTAAAACTTTGATAGACTTTTGACTTTTCAGCTATATTTTTTATGTAGGCACAACCATCAAGTGGATAATATAACAGAATTTTAAATTCAAATAGTGTTGAAGTCATGAGTCAGCAATTCAAATCTGAAAGGTATTTGGTAAAGCAGAATGAGGTGGTGTGGGTGAGTTTTACAAATCTCCAGGTGAAATTAAACCTTCCATGACATTCTTCTGACGTCATCATGTACCACAGCCCTCTCTCATCTTTGCTATAAGATGACAAGTTAAGCAGCACTTAAGGCACGAGCAGTTGGCTCAAGGGAAGAATTAGGTAGTAATAGTGTGTGGTTTTCCCTTCAGCTCCATATTTCCCTGGGCGTCTGTCCCCAGAGTTCTCAGCCAGGCTTTATGCTCACGTGAAATGGAAACAAGCAAAAACGTAAATAGTCATCCATTCAATAGCTTAAGCCTTTTTTGACAGCTGTCATATTCATAACCAGTGTTATTGAATAATTTCATAGAAATGAGACTGAAATAGTTTGTGTTGCTCCAGGTATAGAACTAAGTTGAAATAATATATAACAGTAAAAATGGGCTTGTTTCATTAATATTTTGAAATAAAACTAGTTTTGTTTGTCAAAGATTTATCATTCAGGAGTACTTTCTGGTACGACATGCAGCTGTTTTCAAAACTTTGATAAATTTCAACTTTTCTCATAATGGTTTTGCCGGTAGGTGACACTCTACAAGAGGAAAAGATGACACATCTTTAAATCCAAAAGGTGGTTTAGTCATGGGTCAGAAGTTTTGAGTCTAAAAACTGGTTGATGGACAAGGGTGAGGGTGTCTTTGCTTCAAATCTCCAGGTGACACTTAAGCAAACATTGGTCTCGTCCTGTCTCTGGTGACACTTTTCTGACGTCATCGAGTACCCCAAGCCACTCTAATCTTTGATATAAGATGACAGGTTGAGCAGCAGTGACGCATGAGAATCTCAGAATCTTTGGGGAAGAAGTATGTAGTGTGTGGCTTTATCCTCAGCTGGTACAAGTCAGTTCAGTGGTCTGCCCCCACGGGTCTCGACTAGACTTCATCTCTTAATCCCACGTGAAACAGAAACGTGCAGAAGCAAAAATAAACTTTCTGTCAATACCTTGAGCCTTTTCTCTTTTTTTTTAAGCTGTCATAATCTTGATAGCTGACACGGTTGACTTTTCAGGGAAATGGCTGTAGAGTTGTGTTACTTGGATTGTACCAATACATCAAAAGATTAGACTGTGAAGAAAAGGTATTTGGTTTATTAAAAGTTCCTTATTCGTTGTTGGTTGGGGTTTTTTTAATGATGGTTGTTTCGCCATCTCACAACATAGAGAGGGCTGTGACGTGAGATGACGTCAGCAATACGTCAATAAAGATCCAATGAGACCTCTGGGCTGAAACTGTCCATTTTTGTTCGTCTCCTTTTTTTGTTGTTTTTTATATATGTCAAAGTCTGATTCATTTCAGAAATATTCGAGTTGTTCTGAAACCTTTGACAGAAAACAGTTTTTCTTGTGTTGGTTCTTAAACAGGCTTTATGATCGAGGAAGATCAGCTGGATCTGGTCTAGGGATAACCAACAGGCCTATTGAAAAGACCAGGTTTCATCCCTGCTTGTGCCCAACACATTTCCTTCCACCCACTAGATTGTAAGTGGTGGTCTGGGTGCTAGTCTTTTGGATGTACATCAGACGACATTTACAAGACCTTTGGTATCTGGGATCTGATATTGTGGACTTTCTTTGGTATTTAGCTCTAAAGAAATAATACTGGGCATCAGTGTTTGTAAAAAATAAAAAAAGAGGGATGGGTGGAGTATGTAAAATCACATAACTAGATCAATCAAAGTAATTTATATTATGACTAGTTTGTATTCATGCATAAACATTTTTAATTCATGTAAAAACAGATAGTAAGATATGCAAAGAGAGTTCCAAGCCTATATAAAATGTAGCACATGATGATGATGATGATGATGATGATGATGATGATGATGATGATGATGATGATGATGATGATGATGATGATGATGATGATGATGATGATGATGATAATAATAATAATAATAATAATGATAATAATGATAATAATAATAATAATAATAATAATAATAAATGGAATTTATATAGCACTGTATCTTGCAAAAACAAATCGAAATGCTTTCATTCAGCCTATCCTTATGCATGCAACCAATAACAATTAACAAACACACGTTTTAACAAATTCAAATGCACACACACACACACACACACACACACACACACACACACACACACACACAGGTTATACACTTTAGCGGGGTGGTGGGGATTTCGGCTGTTGAGGGCAGGAACAGATACGAGATGAAACAGGAGGAGAAAATCTTAGGTTTGAAATAAAGATGTCTTGAGGCTGGATTTTGAGTCTTTTAAGAAGGCTTTTGGAAAAGGGAGAGAGAGGGTCATTCCAAATGGATGGACCAGAAATAGAGAAAGAGCGACAGCCAACAGTGGATTGGTTAAAGCTAGGTATTTGTAAGCACAGGCTATCTGCAGCAGAGCAGAGGGAAGGAGAAGGAGTGTACAGGTTAAGACATTCACAGAAGTAGGAGGATGTACACAGTAAGATCAGACATGCATCCTGGACACATGGTTATAAAGGTAGTTCTCATTGTCAGGCCTGTTACAGTAACAGAAGGAAGGGAGTTTCATATCTTTGCTGTAAAATACTTAACCAGATAGTATTTTGATTTCAGGCACGTTGTTTTCTCTGAATCTTCCATGATCTCTAAACATTGTGTTTTTATTGGGGGTTTTATGTCAGTCTGTCTGTCTGTCTGTCTATCAGTATGTCTGCTTTCCTGTTTTGTTTTTTTTTAAATTTTCATGTTTGTTTTTCAAATTTTCATTTTTTCTTATGTAGCAGTCTTTCTTGCGCACACGTTAAAAGGCGTTCCTCTGGGAAGAGTATGTCATTGTGTACCAGTGGTAATGGATGACCAAAGTTTCAAAAGCACATACACACAGGGACTGGATGCAAACAAGAAGATGAGTGTCTATCCATTATCCTCGAAATAAAAATAAATTTTAGGGAGTGAAAAAAATTGAAATCTAAAAAGATTATTTCAACAACTATACCGTGAAATAATCCTCGATGTTCTATTTCAGAATTATATAAAGTGTATTTCAATCATTAAACATGACACAAAAATTACATTTTTTTATATCCAAAATAGTCTTCATGAGGAATCTCCTTTTAGTTTTATTCTCATGTGACTTCTATTTGACAGAGTTTTTTTCTGGCATCAGCCCTCATGACAGTCCACTTTGACCTTTGGTGTGGACAAGCAAACTGAGCAGCACGTGATACATGACAAGTTCAGTGATGGTGGGGAATATGTGTGTAGTGTGAGGTTTTATCTTCAAGCTCCATGTCTCCCTGGGTGTCTGTCCCCACACTTCTCAGCCTGGCTTTATGCTCACGTGAAATGGAAACGTACAGAAACTGAAATAGTCATTGCTTCAATACTATGAGCCATTTCCTTTGTTATCAGGTGTCATATTTCTATAGGCAGTATCAATGACTTTTTTCAAGTAAATGTCTGAAAGGGTTGTGTTGCTTGCAATGTACGTGTGAGTTAAAATTGTAGAAGTTAAGAATAGATTGTAAGATGGCATTGCTTTGGTGAAAGTGTCTTGTCAGCGGGCGTAGCTATTTTTGTTCATAAGTGATATAAGCTGAAGGTATATATATATATATATATATATATATATATATATATATATATATATATATATATATATATTATATATATATATATATATGTGTGTGTGTGTGTGTGTGTGTGTGTGTGTGTGTGTGTGTGTGTGTGTGTGTGTGTGTGTGTGTGTCTGTCTGTCTGTCTGTCTGTCTGTCTGTCTGCGACTGTCTGTGCGTGTGGACAAATAGATAGATAGATAGATAGATAGATAGATAGATAGATAGATAGATAGATAGATAGATAGATAGATAGATAGATAGATAGATAGATAGATAGATAGATAGATAGATAGATAGATAGATAGATAGATAGATAGATGGAATTTATATAGCGCTGTATCTTGCACAGACAAATCAACGCGTTTGCATTCAACTCATTCTTACAGTCATGCAACCAATAGCAAGTAATAGCTCTAACAAGTCCAAATGTAAACACACAAACACACACACACACACACACACACACACATACACACACACACACACACACACACACACACACACACACACACACACACACACACACACAGATTAGACACTTTGGCAGGGTGATGGGATTTTGGCTGTTGAAAAGCAGGGACAGCTATGAAATGAAACAGGAGAGGAAAATCTTAGGTTTGACACAAATATGTCTTGAGGCCGGATTTTAAAGTGTCACAAGAATGCCTTTGGCGAGGAGAGATAGGGAGGCCATTCCAGATCCATGGAACAGAAACAAAAAGAGCGACGGCCAACGGTGGACTGGCTGAACCTAGGTATTCGTAAGCACAAGGAATCTGCAGCAGAGCGAGAGGAACGAGAAGGAGTGTACAGGTGAAGACATTCTCAGAGGTTGGAGGGTGCTGTTTTGTGGAGGCGCTTGTAACAGAGAGTACTGATCTTGTACTTTACTCTCTGTGGCACAGGCAGCCAGTAGAGAGATCGCAGGAGAGGGGTAATATGCTCAGATTTTTTTCTTTTTGAGGACTAGTCGAGCTGCAGAGTTTTAAATAAGTTGAAGGTAGTGGATAGATGATGCTGGTAGACCAACCAAAAGAGAATTGCAATAGTCCAAACGTGAAAAAATGAGAGATGCCACGAGTTTGAATGTTGTGTCTGTGGACAGGTACTTTCGAATTGCACTAATACACTATAATTGATAGTAGCACGTCTGGCAGGTCTGGGTGATGAATTTTTGCATAGAGAGTGTGTTGTCGATAATGACCCCTAGATACTTCACAGCAGTGGATAGAGGGACTGATGCATTGCCGAATTCTATTGAAGCTGTTGTAATGGAAGAGAGTTTGTGTTTGGTCCCTACAAGCATGACTTCAGTTTTATCAGCGTTTAGTTGTAACTTGTTCTCTATCATCCAGTTTTGGATATTCTGAAAGCAGTAGGTCATATTTGTCAAGAGAGAAGGCAGATTTTCAGGAGTGTTACTGCTTAGAATCTGAGAGGCATCAGCATAAAAGTGATGGTTGATCTGATGAAGGTTAATTATATGTGACAGTGGAGTGGTGTAGAGAGTGAAAATAACAGGGCCCAGAACTGATCCCTGCGGGACTCCACATTCCAGTCTGGCAGGCACTGACTGAATCTTGTTTACTGTGACTGTCTGGAATCGGTCAGTCAGGTATGAGCTAAACCAGGTGAGGGCTGTACCAGTAACACCGAACGTTTCTTGAAGACGAGAGAGAAGAATAGAGTGGTCAATCGTGTCGAAGGCTGCAGATAAGTCGAGTAGAGTGAGAAGGGAGATTTTCCCTGAGTCAGAAGCAAGTAGAAGTGTGTTTAAGGTGTGGACTAGGGTGGTTTCAGTGCTGTGATTGACGCAATAGGCAGACTGAAACGCAGGAAGAAGGTTGTTGGAGAGTAGAGGGTTGTTGAACTGTTTCAGAACTACTTTTTCAAGGTCTTCAGAGACAAAAGGTAGGTTGGAAACAGGTCTGTAATTTTTCAGAATGTTAGGTCAAGGTCATACTAGATAGATAATAGCAATCATCAATCAATCAAAAAGAAGCTTGAGGGAATCCCAGAGCCAGACTATCTCTCATAGACATACCACTTGCTCTAAAAGAGAGAGAGTGTGTATATTGAAATGAATTGAATTGAATTAATTTTATTCAAAGAGGGTTATGCCATAAACAAACATGTTTATTTTACAACAAGTCCTTTGGGCAAAAGAACATCAAAACCTCTCAAAAGAGAGACAGAGACAGAGAAACAGAGAGTGAGAGAAACAGAGACAGACAGAGACACAGCGAGAGAGACATACAGACAGACAGAGACACAGAGAGAAGAGAAAGAGAGAGAGAGAGAGAGAGAAACAGAGACAGAGAGACACACAGAGAGAAAGGAGAGAGTGTTTTTTTCTTTTTTTCATTTCATTCTTTTATATCGAGGATAATGGAATAAGCACTTGTGTGCTTTTTTACATCCAGTCCCCGTGTGTATGCGGTTTGTAAATTCTGGTATCTGTTCCCACGGCACACAATGGCCTACTCTTACGAAAAGCGGGACAGGATTTAACGTGCGCGCAAGAGGTTCTGCGTGCGTTCGCACGCGGGACCTCGGCTTATAGTCTCATTCGAATGACTTTTTGGGGAGAGTTGAGTCTGCACTGATGTTAACTCCAGGGGGAAAACATCCCCTTGAACGGGAATCGAACCCGGGTCGTCAGATTGCGAGTGCAATGTTCTAACCACTAGGTATCCCGTCCCGAGAGAGAGAGAGAGAGAGAGAGAGAAGAGAGAGAGAGAGAGAGAGAGAGAGAGAGAGAGAGTGAGTGAGTGAGTGAGTGAGTGAGTGAGTGAGTGGGTGAGTGAGTGAGTGAGTGAGTAAGTGAGTGATGTGAGTGAGTGAGTGAGAGAAACAGACACAGAGAGACAGAGAGAGAGACTGTATATTTGGGGAAAACCGGTTTATATACAGTGTCTCTCTCCCTGTCTCTCTGTGTCTGGGACAAGGAGAGAGAGAGAGAAGAGAGAGAGAGAGAGAGAGAGAGAGAGAGACAGAGAGAGAGACAGACAGAGAGAGAAACAGAGACAGACAGACAGAGAGAGATAGAGAGACACAGAGACAGAGAGAGAGAGAGAAACAGAGACAGACAGACAGACAGAGATAGAGAGAGACACAGAGAGAGACAGACAGACATAGAGAGAGACAGAGACACAGAGAGAGAGAAACAGAGACAGACAGACAGACAGAGATAAAGAGAGACAGAGACACTGAGAGAACGAGAGAAACAGAGACAGACAGAGATAGAGAGAGACAGAGACACAGAGAGAGAGAAAACAGAGACAGACAGAGATAAAGAGAGACAGAGACACGGAGAGAGAGAGACAGAGACAGACAGACAGATAGAGATAGACAGAGACAGAGACACAGAGAGAGAAACAGAGACAGACAGACAGAGATAGAGAGAGACAGAGACACAGAGAGAGAGAGAAACAGATACAGACAGACAGAGATAGAGACAGAGACACGGAGAGAGAGAGAAACAGATACAGACAGAGATAGAAAGAGACAGAGACACGGAGAGAGAGAGAGAGAGAGAGAGAGAGAGAGAGAAACAAAGACAGACAGACAGACAGAGATAAAGAGAGAAAGAGACACAGAGAGAGAGAGAAACAGAGACAGACAGACAGACAGACAGAGATAGAGAGAGAGACAGAGAGAGAGAAACAGAGACAGACAGACAGACGGACAGACAGAGATAGAGAGAGTCAGAGACACGGAGAGAGAGAGAAACAGAGACAGACAGAGATAGAGAGAGACAGAGACAGAGTGAGAGAGAGAGAGAGAGAAAAAAAAACAGAGGCAGACAGACAGACAGAGATAGAGAGAGACAGAGACACAGAGAGAGACAGAGAGCATCACAGACGGATGAAAGTTTTAGGGCCCGTGACACTAACAGAGTGTTTCTGGGACACGAACCGAGAGAGGGGAATGATTCCTTGTCAATGAATGTTTGACTGTACTGGGAGCCTGCAATGAGCAGTGGCATCACGTCAGCCAATGCTTCTTCCCATGCATGGCAGTTAGTGTGTTGTGTGTGTGTGTGTGTGTGTGTGTGTGTGGTGTGTGTGTGTGTGTGTGTGTGTGTGTTGTTTGTGTGTGTGTGTGTGTGGTGTGTGTGTGTGTGTGTGTGTGTGTGTGTGTGTGTGTGTGTGTGTGTGTGTGTGTGTGTGTGTGTTGTGTGTGTGTGTGTGTTGTGTGTGTTTGTGTGTGTGTGTGAGTGTGTGTGTGCGTGTGTTTTGTGTGTGTGTGTGTGCATGTGTGTGTGTGTGTGTGTGTGTGTGTGTGTGTTGTGTGTGTGTGGTGTGTGTGTGTCTGTGTGTGTGTGTGCTTGTGTGTGTGTGTGTGTGTTGTGAGTGTGTGTGGTGTGTGTGTGTGTGTGTGTGTGTGTGTGTGTGTGTGTGTGTGTGTGTGTGTGTGTGTGTGTGTGTGTGTGTTTGAGAAAGTTGGGCAAAAAGAGTGGCATTTTTATTGTGTGTGTATTGTGTGTGTATGCTTTAGAGCTGATTACAGATAGTGATTTATTTTATAAAAGTAGGTGGTGCGGTGGGGTGGGGTGGGGTGGGGTGAGGTGAAGTGGGGTGGGGAAGGTGTGTGTGTATGTGTGTGTGTGCGTGCGAGTGTGTGTGTGGAGTGTGTATGAGTGTGTATGTGTGTGTGTCTGTGTCTGTGTGTGTATGTTTGGTATGTAAAAGAGAGAATGACAAGGATGGAGAGAGAGAGAGAGAAAGAGAGAGAATGTAGATACATGCGTGCATACAAGTATACATGCGAGCATGAGTGTAAGTGTGTGCTTGCGCGCGTGTGCGTGCGTGCGTGCGTTCGCGCTGTTAAGTGTGTGGTTTTGTGTGTGTGTGTGTGTGTGTGTGTGTGTGTGCGCGCGCGCATGGTTGCGTACGTGCAGGTGCGTTTGCGTGTGTCTGTGTGTGTGTTTTGTGTTTTTGTGTGTGTTTTTGTATGTTTGTGTGTGTGCGCTTGCGTGTGCGTGCGTGCGTGCGTGCGCGCTTGCGTCTGTGTGTATGTGTGTGTGTGATCAATGCTCGCCTGCGGCAATCATTTGCAATATTCAGTGGCGGTTGTGGGTCAGTTGCCACCTGAAGTTGAGGGAGCCCCTTTTCATGTGATTGATCTGCCTTTGTCATCTACATCCCCGCCATTTGCACATGCAGTCACATTACACTCGCTTGCATGGACCTGTGTGTGTGTGTGTGTGTGTCTAAACACACACATGCGCGTGCGCGCGCGTGCACGCACGCAGACACACACACACACGCTGTATACATACATGAGCATGCACAAACGCATGCGCACATACACACTGTATACACTGTCTCCCCAAACTTCGGATGAGACAATAAACCGAGGCCCCGTGTGCGAACGCACGCAGAACAACTTGCCACACGTTAAATCCTGTTCCGCTTTTCGTAAGAGTAGGTCATTGTGTGCTGGTGGGAACAGATGACAGAATTTACAAAAACCGCATACACAAGGAGACTGGATGTAAAAAAAAAAAAGCACACGAGTGCTTATTCCATTATCCTCGATATAAAAGAGTAAATAAAGTAAATAAAATAAATAAAATATACATACATAAGCATGCACAAAACCATGCTCACACACACACATACACACACAGAAAAGAAGTAAAGTAGCTGTAGCAGATGCAGCATTACAAGGAGAAGTGGTAGCAGTAATACTTTTGCACATACACAAGTAAACATTACCCCAGAGATTACAGTGAAAACAGAGGTGGGGGAAAAAAGAGTGGTGAAGAAAGACAATGTTCAGGTTCGCAGAGAAATGATCCAAATTCAATGCCTACCTGAATTCACAGTTTAGGAAATTCGCATCATGAGAAAACTACTCTTTTACTTCTTAAATGACTGTGACAATTTTCCCCCAAATTTAGGTCAATGAACTTGTCTCCCCTTGTCGCTCTTCAGCTTCGTATACGTCACTTCCTCTTTGCATTAGGTCACTTCCTCAACTACAGTTACCCACTGCCTTCTCTAGTCCCTGTTCTCCGTTTGGGCTTTTGTAAAAGCACATTTGATTGGCTGAGTGTCCACAGGAAGGCCTACCATCAGACGACATCATTGGATCCTTGTTGTCTGCTTCCCCTTGTCTGGGTCACTTTGTCAGCCAAGGATTTTTTTATTGCTGAAAATTCAAAGACAGACAAAGCTCTCCGTTGTTGTTTTTCTCTTGCTCCTCAGCTAGAGCTCCCAGGTTCACCAATTGTGAGATTTTTTTCCCGTATGCAACCGGTTTTTTTCCCATCATTAAGGTATCCGCTTTCCGACTTCGGAGGAGATGTCTTAACACCACACCAGTGTTTTTATTTAAATATAATTTCATCCTTTCTTACCAGCACGAATGACCTACTCTTCCGAAAGGCAGAACAGGTTTAACGTGTATGTAAGATGTTCTGCGTGCATTTGTACACGATGCCTTGGTTTATAGTCTCAACTTGAGGACTTTTGGAGAAGTGGAGTTATTGCTGATATTAAATCCAGGGGAAAAATTCACTTGAACGGGCATCTTTGTAGTGAAACAAGGCTGGGTTGTTGAATGGCGAGCCAACGCTCTAACCACTAGGGTAAAAGAAAGGTAAAGGTGTCCCATAACCTATGTGGTCATAGGGGAGCAAGGCGTCAGAGACCTCAGCTTCTCAAGGGGCCAGCATATTGAGGTCGGCACCCATCTCCTCTCACTCGCTGCTTTACCTTCCCTGACCCTAAAGAGGGTAGGTGCCCAATTACAGCTGGGGGAAACGGGGGATTTTACTGAAGCCAAAGGGCAAAAACGGTCACCCATCCAAGTGGTAACCACGCTCGATGCTGCTTAACTTTAGCTGGGGGAAGCGAGTGCTCTGACCACTGAGCTGTCCCCTCCCCAGGTTATAAATATAAGTTGAATTTTAACAAATTTAAGAAAACTACAAGGCTTTCTAGCAAAATTAAGAAGACACTTGTGCCTCACTTGTCTCCATGTGGTAACAACATAAAAAAACAGAACCCTGTTGTAGAAAGAGTAAACAATACAATTCTTACAAAATGATATGGAAAAAATAGGCTATAGATAAACCATAACCAAAAGCCATGTTCTATAATTAGGCGACAGGTATTTTTATTTATTTATTTTTTATTTATTTTTATTTTATTCTTTTATATCGAGGATAATGGAATAAGCACTTATGTGCTTTTTTACATCCAGTCCCCGTGTGTATGCGGTTTTGTAAATTGTGTCATCTGTTCCCACCGGCACACAATGGCATACTCTTACGAAAAGCGGAACAGGGTTTAACGCAAGATGTTCTGCGTGCATTCGCTAACGGGACCTCGGTTTATAGTCTCATCCGAAGGACTTTTGGGGAGAGTGGAATCTGCACTGATGTTAACTCCAGGGGAAAATATCCCCTTGAACGGGAATCGAACCCGGGTCGTCAGATTGCGAGCGTAATGTTCTAGCCACTAAGCTACCCAGTCGCCCCTCTGATGGTATGATACTGGTATTGGTATCTAGCTACAATATTTCTTAGCCTCTGGTATTCATCATTGTAGAAACAGCATGTATGGCGTTTCATCAGTTCTTTCAAAAGCAAAACTATAAAGCCGAAAACAGACAAAATCCCACAAATCAAACCAATCCAAACCAAACCCAAAAAATCCCACAAAGAAGCAAACAAAGAAAACAATTAATAGGCTAACCAAAAAATCAAATACCACAAGCTCCACCACAAATTTGCAAACAAACAAACATTACAATCGTTATTGATAACCACCACATTTTTACTACTTTCTTCCTTTTATGGCTTGATTGGCATTTCTGTCTCTCTCTCGCTTCTTCACTTTATTCTGATTCAGTATGTGGATCACGTTTTGCTGGAATCCACAACGGCGTCTTTCTTTTATAATATTTTCAAAGTTCTTTGACTTCATCCAGAAATATTTATTCCAAGCACATCCCAGGCATTTTTCATCCCTGAATCTTAAAGCGATTGTTTCTATTGATCTTCAGCATTATAGAATTACTCCGTTTTTCTTCTGTCTTCATTTTATTCTTAGCTCTTTTCCTTAGTGCCTTTTCTGACATTTGCTTTCTTTGTGTTGAGTTTGTCTCAGACAGAGGTCGCGCTCCTCGTTATCATTGTACAAACACTTCAGGACAGAGAGGTGGAAAAACCGCTTATGTTCTCCATTGTGGATCTGGATTTGTGTTATCCTCTAGCAGTTCTGATTACTTCCCTCTAGAAGGGAGCATGAGCACAAATCGTGTGTTACTAAAATAGGACACTTCAGCAAATTACCATCTGCTGATGGTTTGTTTTTATTCTCCACCAGAATGGATACAAGTTCTACTGTTTATGGTTTCTTTAATACTTCAGACAGATAATTTGATGAGGCTGAAATGTCATGCAGTGTTTGAGTAGGAGTCGCATTCTTCACCCCTCTGATGTTAAGTTTTGGGACAGGGGGTATCAAAATATCCCTAAAAGGCTGTTAATATTTAATGTTATCAAGCAGCTGAATGTAGAGTTTATTGTGTTTGTGTTTCTAAGGGCTTGAAAGATAGAATTACCTAATGTGCCATAAAAACGCAATAGAATGAAGTGAACCAGAAGAGTAAGGCAATATTAGATAGCAAGATCTGCTAAAGGATGATTAAGTTTATGACAAATTTTGAAACTGCATTAAGAAGTTTAACGAATTTCTAATATACTACCACATATGGCAGTATACTACAAATATAAATGTCACAATGTAAATATGACAAATTACGACAGCATATTATGACAGCATATTATGAAAGTAATGCAGTGGAGCGCGAATATATATATATATATATATTTATGTGTGTGTGTGTGTGTGTGTGTGTGTGTGTGTGTGTGTGTGTGTGTGTGTGTGTGTGTGTGTGTGTGTGTGTGTGTGTGTGTGTGCGTGTGTGTGTGTGTGAAACAATGAGCAAAAATAAATCAGAATCATATTTCGTCTTAATGTACAGATATGTGGCTATGACATTTAAGACACCTGTTTTCAAGATCAAATACAATCAGGAACTCCCAGACAAAAAACACATTTCATTTTGCTTGAACTGATAATGAGAGTAGTAGTTGGCATAGTGTCCTGTTTTAAATTGTATGTAGTTGCACATTTAATCGAGTATTTTAACAAATCTGACAAGGTGACAGATCCCATA